>CM059212.1:23309669-23567169 GCA_030347435.1 Clarias fuscus
TATTTGCTTTCTTTTTTTATTTTATTTATTTATTTATTTATTTTAAAATGTTCATTTAAGTGTTCGTTATATTTTTTCCTCTGGCAAGTCTTTAGTAGTACATAAAATATGGCTCTATTATCTACTGTTAAAGTTCATAAATCATCTGATGAGGCTGATGAGGGGTGGTGGCAGGATTATTAAAAATAACAGGGGCAAAAATTGTTAAAACAATTACTTTTGTGCCTCTTGGTTGATGAAGCCACTTTGTGTTAACTCGTTGAAAGTTTTAATTTGGGTCTTTTTTTTTTTTTTTCTCTTCCTATCAGATGTGTCCCAAGGAGACTCGTGATGGCCCGCGTTCTTCCGAGACTGCTGTTGCTCCTCCAGCTGTTGCTGCTGCTGCTGTTGTTGCCCCCATGCGCTTCGATGCCCGACCCACGTTCAGACCCCCTTACCCTTCTCCTGAACCTGTCAAGTGCGTACCTGCTCACCTTTTATACACCCGATGCTCAACAGCGCACCCACTGAGCCTCCATGTTTTGCTTCTAAAATAAATTTTTTCTTCATTGTTGTTTAATAATTAGAATGTTTGCAGCAATGTTCTTTAGGATTGGTATTTTTTTTCTGCTAGTCAATTAAAATATTTGCCCCCTTTGTGTTTGTAGCGGCGAAGTACGGAGAGAAAACCGTTTTGCTAGAGTCCCAGCTCGTCCCGGTCCTCGACCCATCCGGCGTCCCGGGGATCGACCTTCACGTCCTGCCATCATCAACCCTGAAGATCTGAAAGACCTGGATGACCTGGACAACGACTGCGAGGATGGATGGGCAGGTAAAGATGTCAAACATGCAAGGCATTAATATTACTAATGTAGTTTTATCTACAAACCAAAGCATGTTTTTTTTTTTTTGTTTGTTTTTTTTTTAAGTGGTTTTTTGCTTAACCACAGTTTTATACACATCTAGTTATGTTTGTTTTAATAATTATAAATGCTTTGGTTTCTTTTATAATTTTTCAGGATGAAGTGATATTTTTTCCGCTGTAGTGAATTAGCTGATGTATTCTATAACTAATAATCCAGTGACGTAGTGTTCAGGTTTGAGATGTAAACAAGACAGATCATCTTCTCAGGTCTTCACGAGGAGGTGGACTACAGCGAGAAGCTCAAATTCAGTGACGATGAAGAGGATCACTCCCCCAGCGAGAAGAGCAAGATCTGGTGCGTATCTGCCTCCCGTTAATAATTTACATAATGAATAAACGTCTCCTGGAAGACAATAGCGATTTTACAGGCTTGTGTTTTTTTTTTTTAAGGGGAGAGTGGGAGGCTCGTCGCGACCGCCAGTCATCCATGAGCTCAGACGGTCAGGACGACGCGTACCATCACCAGCATGATCTTTTGCCTTCCAGAAAAACCAACAGCAGATACAGCTCCGCCGACTCGCAGGTAACACGAGTGAGAATTCTCAGTCATCAGTGTATTAGTTTTGCATGAAATCTGTTTATTCATTCTTCTCTTCTTTTTTTTCTTCTTTCTTTTTTCTTCCTCCTCCCTCAGCCAAAGCAGAAGAGCGCCGGTGCAAGCGAGTCTCTGGAAGAACAGGATGAGCCTGATCGTTCCACCCCTCATCCTCCTCGGGGAAAATTCGTATCGCCGGACGTCTCCGAGGCCGTGGAAAGGGCACGCCGGAGGCGTGAGGAGGAGGAGCGACGAGCCCGGGAGGAGAGGCTGGCTGCCTGCGCCGAGAAACTCAAGAAGCTGGACGAGAAATTCGGCAAGATCGAGAGAGCAGCACACCCGGGAGACGCACATGGAGTAGAAATTAAGGAGCTGTCACTGTCGCAGTCACCCGCGAGAGAGCCGGCCAAACCGCATCAGGAGGCCTGGCAGCCCGGGAATAAAGGTAGCATTTCTTTATCTTTATATTTTTCTGTAATAGTGTATCTTCCAGGTTATTTGTAAAAAATAAATAATAATTTATGATTGTTTCACGATCAAATGTTAGTTTTCTTCACCTTGACAATATAGTTTTTTCCCAGTTTTAGTTTTTCAGTTCGTTCTGATTATTTATCCTCTAAGCCTTCCATTCCCCCTCTCTCCTCTCATAGACGTTTCTGAGCAGAAATCCGACCCGCTACACAGCCAGGATTATCGAGACGATTTCAGCTACAGGAGCGAGGATGACGGTTCCGACTTCACTCAAAGGCACCAGAAGGCCGTTCCACCCCGTTTCCAAAAGCAGCAGCAGCAGCAGGTGAGTGGCAGCAGCTGAAACCCCTCCAGCATGCCACGCTTTAAAGTTTTAATCCTGTAGCTCTCCAGTATCGGCGTTCTCAGCAGTTCAAAGGCGAGCTCTCGTCTCCTGTTCTGTTCACGTGGTCCATCAGATAGTTTGTACTTTGATCTCTCCCCCCCCCCCCAATCCCCCTTCATATGCAGTACGAGTTACTTCTGTTCACTTTGACTTGTTTAGAGTTGTTCTGTTCTGTGTTTATTATCAGAACGTTAACGTGCCTGTCTTTCAGGATCCGTATAAGATGCAGCAGTGGCAGCAGTCCGGTTCAGGTCCTGCTCAGAGAGGGTATTACCCCCCTCACGTGCTTGGTTTTGACCCCCGCTGGATGATGATGCCTCCTTACATGGACCCACGCGTGACCCAGGGACGCTCGGCAGTCGATTATTACTCTGCTAACGTCCACTCCTCTGGTATGACCATCGATCCAAAGATCGTTCGTTTTGGATTATAGTGAAAGGTATTTATTTAACACGCTCTCTCCTCTGCAGGCGTAAGCAAGCCGGCGGTGCAGCAAGATCGGCTCAACAGCCCCGGATCTGCCTCGGACGAGGGCTGCCATTCCAGCATGCACCAGGAAAGGAGGGCGCTCTCTGCTGACACTTACTCAGTTTGGAGTCAAGATGGCTACCCACCAGCACGCAGTTTCACCCCACCTTACCAGAGACAGCATGACCACGGCGAGAGGTGTCAGTCAGATGACAGGTACACAAAGTTTTTATTTTCTCATCAGGATTTTATTTATTTATTTATATCAAACAGTAAGATGGATTTGATTGATTGATTGATTGATTTTTATTCTGCAGGAGTGACCGGTCATGCTCTCAGCAGGACTCCTATGAGGAGAGAGGGATTGAACGTATTGAAAGTCCTTCAGAAGATCTCCCCCATCAGGGCTACCACCCAAATCGAGGGTCTGACATTTCTCTCGGTTCGCAGCGAGACGAAGAAGTGCCACCAGGACACAGTGAGTACCTCAAACCCGAGCACCACAAGGAAGTGTCCTCTAACCGCAACCAGAGAGACAGTCTGGATTCTCGTGACGATGCGGGTGAGGGTAAGGAGAAGAGTTTCGACTCAGGTTTCTGGAGAAAAGACGACCCTCTGAAGAAAGACAAAGACGTGGTGCAGTGGTCCGACCCGGGGTCTAGCAGCAGCAGCAGCGGGGTGAGCCAGCCGTCCGAACCGAGCGGCAGGACCTTCAGGAGGATGGGTCCCATCAAGAAACCGGTGCTCAAGGCCCTGAAAGTGGAGGACAAGGAGAACGAGAAACCCAAATCCGAACCCGAAGAGAAGCCCGTGCCGTACAGACTTGAGAAGGAGGTCCTTACGAATGTCTACGACCTGAAAAAGGACAACCAGCCTTCAATCAGCAGGCATCCGGCTCCTCCTGCGGTCGCTCACGAGGAGAAGCAGTCTTCTCGGCCGAAAATGGAGAAAACGATCAACCCGAGTGAGGAGTCCAGTAAGGAGAACGGCTGGGAAGGCAGTAATTTCCAAGTGAAGGAGAACTCTGAGAACAGAGAGCCTGCAGCACCTCGCCGCAACAACTGGATCTTTATCGATGAAGAGCAAGCATTCGCTGGAGCCAGAGGGGCAGGGCGGGGCCGCGGCAGAGGATTCAGAGACTTCAACTCGCGTGGCGGTGGCCGAGGAGGACGGAGCGACAACAATAGAGGAATGTACAACACCGGAAATATCCAGCGTTCGGGGCGGGGTCGAGGATCTCGGGATTTCGTTAAAGCTGAGGATCTGCAGCGAGGAAAACCGCGGAGACGGAACATGAGCGAGACTCTGAGTGAGGCCTCAGAATACGAAGAGCTGCCCAAGCGTAGACGGCAGAAAAACGGAGAGAACGGAGAAGCCGCTTATTCCTCGTCTGGAGACACTAAAAGGGTGGAAAGGGATTCCTGGAGGTCTAACAAGGTCTACAATAACGACCAGAGCACCGGCGGAGACACGAGGGAAAAACCCAAAATGAGAAATTTTGGTCGGTCCCTTCCTCCACGCCTGAACACAGGATATAACCGTGGGTTCGGATCAAAGGATTTTTCCACTTGGAGGGGAAGGGGGAGCCAGTTCGGAGGCGGATCCATGCAGGAGAACGGATACAACTTCACGAACGATTCCTTCTCGAGAAAATCTACAGAAGGCGACTCCCTGAAATACCCTCCAAAGTTTGCGTCGTCTTTTGTGGAGAATGGAGTCGAGGACAGAGAAGGTGACTACCGCTTCGACAACGACAATTCGGACAACCGGCCGCTGAGGAGGAGACGTCCTCCTCGCCAGGACAAACCCCCACGGTTTAGACGTCTGCGCCAGGAACGAGAATCCGGCGGTCAGTGGAACAGCGACGAGTACGTCAACGGGGATTTCACGAATCCCTGGCCGGGTCGATCCAAAACCGGAGATGATCATTGGCCTGGTCAGTATTCCGGGAATAGACAGCAGGAATTTGTGTCTCAGGGTGAGGACTGGGAGACCGGATCAGAGAACAGCGACTTGAACGACTGGAGAGAGAAACGTGGCGAGGCGCTCGTAGACCTCGGTCATGGAGAGCCAGGCTCCGAGAAACGAGAGCTCTCCAAGAGAAGTTTTTCCAGCCAGCGCCCTCTGGTGGACAGACAAAATCGTAAGAGTGACATTTTGGAAGGCTCAAAGATGTCTCGATCCACAGATACTCCCTCCGGCGTCGGGTCATCTAACCGCAGCGACGGCTGGCAGAACGGAGTGACGACCAACTGCAGACGGTGAGTTCAAACAACCCGATTATTATTATATCCTGTAGCGCATGTGAAGAAATAAAATGAACCTGGTCCAATTTGTGCAGGAGTCCTGAGGACGCAGGGCAGGTGTACGGCGTGGAGCAGACTGAGGACGGCCTTTCCTCCAGCAACGCCGACTCGATGGGGAAGAAGCTGGATAAAGATCTGAAACAGAGAGGCATGAAGGGAGACATGTCTGAACCTCTTTCACAATATGATCTCAATAGCTACCCAAGTAAGAGCAACAATTAAAATGTGTGTGAAGGGAAAAAGTGTGTGTATATATGCATGTATGTGTATATATATATATATATATGTATGTATGTGTATGTGTATATATGTATGTATGTGTATATATATATGTATGCATGTATATGTGTGTGTATGTATGTATGTATGTATGTATGTATAGAGAGAGAGAGAGAGAGATATCTATAGATAACTGTAGATACCTATATCTATCTATCTATCTATCTCACCTAAAGGATTATTAGGAACACCATACTAATACAGTGTTTGACCCCCTTTCGCCTTCAGAACTGCCTTAATTCTATGTGGCATTGATTCAACAAGGTGCTGAAAGCATTCTTTAAAAATGTTGGCCCATATTGATAGGATAGCATCTTCCAGTTGATGGAGATTTGTGGGATGCACATTCAGGGCTCGAAGCTCCCGTTCCACCACATCCCAAAGTTGCTCTATTGGGTTGAGATCTGGTGACTGTGGGGGCCATTTTAGTACAGTGATCTCATTGTCATGTTCAAGAAACCAATTTGAAATGAGCTTTGTGACATGGTGCATTATTCTGCTGGAAGTAGCCATCAGAGGATGGGTACAACATGGTGGTCATAAAGGGATGGACATGTTCAGAAACAATGCTCAGGTAGGCCGTGGCATTTAAACGATGCCCAATTGGCACTAAGGGGCCTAAAGTGTGCCAAGAAAAGATCCCCCACACCATTACACCACCACAGTGGTAACAAGGCATAATGGATCCATGTTCTCATTCTGTTTACGCCAAATTCTGACTCTACCATTTGAATGTCTCAACAGAAATCGAGACTCATCAGACCAGGCAACATTTTTCCAGTATTCAACTGTCCAATTTTGGTGAGCTCGTGCAAATTGTAGCCTCTTTTTCCTATTTGTAGTGGAGAAGAGTGGTACCCGGAGGGGGCTTCTGCTGTTATAGCCCATCCGCCTCAAGATTGTGCGTGTTGTGGCTTCACCAATGCTTTGGTGCATACCTCGGTTGTAACGAGTGGTTATTTCAGTCATAATAACAAAAAATGGCTTAAATCAGCTTTCTTTCCCATTCTGACATTCAGTTTGGAGTTCAGGAGATTGTCTTGACCAGGACCACACCTCTAAATGCATTGAAGCAACTGCCATGTGATTGGTTGATTAGATAATTGCATTAATGAGAAATTGAACAGGTGTTCCTAATAATCCTTTAGGTGAGTGTATGTGTGTATAGTGTATATGTATACATGTTTCTCCATGTTGTTGATCAATTCACATTACTTATTAGTGACTTAGGGAAATCTGTACTTAATAAGTAAACTTTTTCTGATAGTTGAAAGCGATCCAGGAGTCTCTATTCCGAGTCCGGACGGATTCCAAGACGCACTCTCCAAAAAACAGCGGCGGCCACAAGAGGACGAGCGAAGAAGGAAGGAGCAAGGAGGACCGGTGAGGGTTTTTAATAATGTTTTTGTTAAATTAGATTTACAGTTGAATCTTTTTAGAATTAGATTAGATGTTAGAAATTAACCTCTTAACAGGTTGTTTTAGAAATTTCCAATATGTTCACTCACCCATCCATCCACAGGTATCGGTAAAGAACAGGGCAATCGCTTCCAAAATGCCTCCTCGTTTTGCGAAGAAGCAGGGTGGTATCTCGATCGAACAGCCCGAGGAAACCCTCTCGACAAATAACCTTGGCACTGAGATCTGGGAGACCAACAGCACGGGTAATGGCACACTTCAGCTTTAATACAGGAGGAGGTTTAGAAACTTTTAAACATTTTTTTTAATACAACTTCGTACTATTATTTCTCCCCTGTTTTGCAGCTCTTACAGTCCAGTCGTCTGGTGGAGACTCATGGACGAAGCAGGTGTCGTACACCGGGAGTGAACCCAATTCAGAGGTTGTTCTTGAATAATTAATTAATTATATCTTTCCCCTAAACGATTGATGGGCACTTAGTACTTCTATCATACTCACCTTCCCTTCATTACCGTAATCTCGCCTCGTACAGGATTCGGACGCAGGGCCAGAGCAGAGCAAAGAGCACAAACCCGGGCCGATCGGAAACGAGCGATCTCTGAAGAACCGCAAGGGTTCCGAAGGAGTGGAGCGCCTCGAGGGCCCCATCACGCCCGTTAACGGAGTGGACATCCATGTCGAAAACGTCCTCCCCGTCCCTCCCATCGAGTTTGGAGTCAGCGCCAAGGACTCGGACTTCAGCCTTCCTCCAGGATCGGCACCGGTGGCCGTGTCCAACCCCGTCACCAAGCTGCAGGACGCTCTCGCCAGCAACGTAGGTTTCTTCAGTGGTTAAGGTTACGGTGTCGCTGTGACCTCATATGTTCAGGTTGTGTTAAAGATACTGCGGCGTATCAGGCAGTGGTGTTAGTGTTACAGATGCCATGATGTTACGGTGAGCAGGAGAAGAGTTACCGTACCTGTTCCATGCTTATAGTAGACACTGGATCTTCAGGGAACATCTCTCCTCTCCCACTCTTCGTTTCTCAGCTTGTTCAATTCACGATTGTGTGTTATGTTGCTGAGTATGTGCATCCTTTTCTTGTGCAACGACTGGAGGTTGTTAGTTACTGTGGTGTCGTACTGAATTGATTATAATTATCTACCGGTTTTCCGTGTGTGTTTTAGGCGGGTCTTGCTCAGGGCATTCCTATGCTGCGCAGAGATCACCTGCAACCTGGTATCAACCTCAATCCCATTTCCTTCCCTACCACTGACCTCACACTCAAGGTACATCACCCTGTATACGAACAGTTTGAAGGAACATTTTATGGGAGAGTGTTAAGCCGCTGTCCTGTCTTGTGATGTAGGCATAATGAGAATTAATGCTGCATAATTATCCTTACTGAGTTTTATTAAGTCATTACTGTTCATGTTTTTAACATTTATTTTGGAAGTAGCAGGTTTAATTTATAAATCTTAAGGTGCATTTTGTCTTCAAATACTTCAAGATGACTCGAAAGTGAACATTTCCGTATTTACTTCATAAAATCCGTTGCCGTTCACTAAAAGCCACACTTTGTGCAGATGGAGTCTGCACGTAAAGCCTGGGAGAACTCTCAGTCCCTCCCCGAGCAGGGTTCTCCAGGCAGCGTGGGGTCGGTCACGCAGACCCCGTGCAGCTCATCCAGCGCCGTCAGCTACAGCTCCTTCGGAGGCGTCTCCATGCCCCCCATGCCCGTGGCCTCCGTCGCTCCCTCCGTCTCCATGCAAGGTCAGATTTAGTTTCACGTGCAGGTTTGATCGGTAATATTAACACGGATTATAACTCGTTTTAATGTGCATCTTGGCTTCATCTGCGTAGGTAACCACCTCCCGCCTCTGTACCTGGACGGACACGTGTTTTCAAGCCAGCCTCGTTTGGTGCCGCCGACAATGACTCAGCAGCAGAGCTATCAACAGGTAACGAGGCAGTGAGGTTGTAACGCAGAATAAGACTTCACTCATGCATCATGGTTTAACACAATGAACTGATGTTTTTTTTTATTTTTTATTATTATATTTATTAATTTTACATTAACAACAACCAACAACTTGAAAACATAAATACACATTTAACACAGCACCTAATTTAAAAAAACAACCACCATCAATTCAACGATTGCGCACATACACTTAAATAATTAACTAAGCTGCCAGGGCAATACAATAAATGTACAACATGCATCAGTAGACTATGAATAGTTAAATATGTACAGTAGTCCTGTCATTATCCAGATATGCAAGAAACGCACCCCAAATATCAAAAAATTTATGCAAGGATTTGGTTCGTGTGTACCTTAATTTTTCCACCCGGATAATAGACACCATTTCCAAAATCCACCTTTGAAAAGATGGCAGAGAGTGAGATTTCCAATCTGTTCAAATTAACCTCTTGGCTGTGTTCATACTGAGCATCAAAGATTTCTGTAAGGCTTTAGGTAGATTCAGTGTTGATTCTGAACAACCAAGAATTGCTAGTTCAGCATGAGGACTAATATCTTTGCCATATGCTTTGGAAAACCAAGAAAAAATGTGACCAATATCCTGCATACCCTCTGAATTTTTACACCAGTCACATTGAGCTGAAACAGACTGATAAATCTTGTGCAGTTTAGACTTAGAGTAGTGAAGAAGGTGTATGACTTTAAACTGAATTAAATTATGCCTACTGTTAATGGAACAAGAATGTATTCTGGCCATGATTTCAATCCGCAAGGATTCAGACAGGTCAATCCTCAACTCATTGCTCCATGCCTTTCGTAGATGATCAGTGGGTGTTTTAGCATGACTGATGAAAACCGATACAATGAGACCAACTTTCTGGAATCAGGGGGACGCACCAAGACGTCAATAAAAGGATGTTGAATTGGTATATTCTCAAAGTTTTTTTTATTTTGTCTCTGACATAATGCCTAACTTGTAAATAGCGAAAAAAATGTGAATTGGAAAGCTGTCCCTTATCTGATCAAAGGAGGCAAATTTACCATTAATATAAAAATCTTGGATGGTAGTCCATTCTCACTCCAGGCATCATAACATTTGTCTGACCATGGTGGCAGGAAAGAATGATTAAAACAGATAGGGGGTCTAACTGAAGTCTTGGGTATATTAAGCACCTTCTTGATCTGGTTGAGAATTCTGATTCTCTAGTTGTATAACTTAGGTTAACAAGGGTGTTTGGTTTAGCCAACCTAGAAAACAGCAAGGCCTTTAAGGAAGAGTCACCAACTAAGTTGGCTTCCATTTTTACCCAGAAAGGGGAATCAGGAGCATGATCCATTGTGCTGCAGGCATTCCAATACATTAATGCTCTTGCATTAGCAGCCCAATAATGCTGTTTAAACACTGGAAGGCCAAGCCCACTCTGAGATTTGGGCTTTTGCAGGTGAGCTTTAGATATCCTGGGAGTTTTATAATTTCAGATATAGGAGAGAATAACTGAATCCAAGGATTTGAAAAAAAAATACAGGTTAGAAAAATAGGTACATTTTGACACAGATAAAGAAATCTGGGGAGGGACACCATTTTAAGTTAATACGGCCACTCGTAGATAAAGGGAGGATTTTCCAGCAATTTATATTCTGCTTTAACCTAGAAAAAGTTTAGTTTAAATATTCATTTGGAGTTTTTAGGAATACTCAAGCCCAGGTAAGTGATCTGATCGCTGACTATCCTAAATGAGATGTTTGAGGAACCCTGGGCTATAGATACCCGACAGTGGCATGAAATCACTTTTTGTCCAGTTGATGGTATAACCCGACAGTCTACCAAATGAATTAATTAATTCCAACAAACTAGGAACTGATTTTTCTACATTTTGTAGATATAACAGTATATCGTCAGCATATAAACTAATCAGTGTTTCAGTGCCTCCCACTGTTAGGCCTTCGATATCAGGATGACCTCTGATTTTTTTTAGGCAAGTGGCTTCAGTGCAATAGCAAAAAGAGCAGGTGAAAGAGGGCAGCCTTGTGGAACCGAATGATGTAGGGGGAATAAAACTGACTTTATCACCGTTAGTTAAAACCGAGCATACTGGACTGTTATAGATTATTTTTACCCAAGAGATGAATAGTTCACCAATGCCAAAATGCCGCAATGATTCAAGCATATACGGCCATTCTATTTGGTCGAAAACTTTCTGCGCGTCTAAAGATATAATAGCTATTTGTTTGGTCTTGCCATGGTCTGCATATATTGTATTAAGTAGTCGTCTGACATTAAAGAAGGAAAACCTTCCTGGGATGAACCTGGTCTGATCAGGGTGAAAAATAGATGTAAGATGTTTACTTAATCTGTTTGCCAGCACCTTTGTAATAACTTTTCTGTCAACGTTTTGAAGAGCAATTGGCCTGTAGTTGGCAGGGTCACTGTCTGTTTCCTTTTTTCAGTAAGAGACGGATATTGGCCTCATACAATGTTTCGGGTAATATCTTCTCTTTTGCGGAATGACTGATCATTCTGAGTAATAGTGGAGTTAGTAAATGTGAAAATGCTTTATAATATGCGTTAGAAAATCCATCAGGCCCTGCAGCCTTCCCAGAAGGAAATGATTTCATTACCGAAAGTAGTTCTTCTTTTGGTAAAATCAGAATCCAATTCTTCCTTAGCCAAATTGATGAGCTTTGGATTATCCAGAGAGTCAGAAAAGATATATAGGTCAGATTGTGTGACATTACATTTAGAGGAGTAGAGGTTGCTATAGAACGCTCTAAACCTGTTGTTGGATATCCTTAGGGTTGGGAAGCAAAACACCTGAATTTGATTTAATTCTATAGATTGACCTAGTAGCTTGAGAGCTTTTAAGTTGCTGTGCTAACAGCTTCTGCGGCTTGTCTCCTAATTCAAATTGCTTTTGTTTCATTTTAAGAAGTGAATTATTAACCTGACATCCTAGAATGCAGTTATATGCATATTTAAGTTTCACAATTTTATTAAAATCTAATGGGGATTTTGAAATTTGGTATGCTGATTCAAACATGGGAAGGATGCTTTCGATTTCCATTAGACGCTTCTCCTTTTCCTTTCTAACAGAAAATTCATAAGAGATTATATGACCACGCATTACCACTTTAAGTGTTTCCCAAAGGGTTAAATCTGAGTCCTCCCCTGTGTCGTTTGTTTCAATAAATTCACCTATCTTCACTGCCATGCTTTCACAAAACCTATTGTCAGCTAATAACAAGGGGTTGAAACGCCATGAGTAATATTGTTTGGGAAGAGAAAAATCGATTAATAGGGGACTATGATCAGAGATAAGTATGCTGTGATATTTGGTGTTATTCACACTTTTAATTAAATTTGAATCCACCAGGAAGTAGTCGATTCTACTGTGGGATCTATGAACGTGAGAATAGTAGGAATAATCTTTATTTGTGGGATGTTGAAGTCTCCAGATGTCAACGAGATTCCTAGATTTGATTAAATTGTTTAAAGTTTGAGGTGATGCAATGTTGGGTGGGGGACAAGAGGACAATCTGTCTAAATAGGGATCCAAAACCCAAAGTCTCCTCCAATTATAATGTTTGTTTTTGTGTCATCTGAAAGCAGATTAAAAAAAATTTTTTTTAAATAATGGGTCATCAAAATTTGGACCATATGTGTTGATGAAAGTAACAGGGACTGAGTTGATGCTGCGGGAAATAATATATTTTCCATTTGGGTCTGTGCGTAAATTGGCAAGCTGAAAGGGCACATTTGCTAAAGAGAATGGCAACGCCTCTGGTCTTGGAAGTAAAAGGTAATTGGTAAACCTGTGAAATCCAATCTTAATCTTTGCTGTTCTGTGGTTTTAATATGGGTTTCTTGTAGAAAAATTATATCTGCTGAAGGGGATATAGCATGAAAGGGAATATGAAAGGGATAGCATGACCCAATCCCCTGACGTTCCAGGAAACCAAAGTGAGATGATGACTGCTCACCCTAACACACTGTTGAGAACTGTGCATTTAAAGGAGATAGAGAAGGCATTACATCCAGTGCATGCTTACAATGAGAATTATTATGAATACCTGGCAGCATTGTGCAACTAAAGAAAGAGGGGAAAATAAAAATAACTCTGGGACAAAGGCAACATGCATCCACAATAACAAATGCCTACATAGGCAAAGCGCAACTATTTTCATCAGAACAGAAGGAGCTGCTGGGCGATTACTACTGAGCTACTTAAGAACAATAACTGCAAAAAGAAATACCTAAACACCTATAAAAACAGAACCTCTATATTCCAGAGATTGTTGTCTACCGAGGCGAAGGATCAGTTCTTTTTGTTGATAATGGTGAACACGCGCCATGATAGTGCGCGGATTTGCGCCCGGAGCCGGCTTTGGTTGGAGCGAGCGGTGAGCACGGTCAATAGACACAGGCTTTAGAAATTAACTTGGAGACACATTCTGTGGGTTTGCCGCTTTCGTCTCCTTCAGGAATGCCCACAATTTTAATGTTTCTGCGGGACCGTGCTTCCAAATCATAAACTTTAGCCTGCAGTTGCTTGTTAGCGCCGGTCAGGTCGGAACATTTCTTTTCCAAAAGTTGAATCCAGGTTTCATGGTCACTGATAGCTTGCTCTTGAGTGACTGCCCGAGATTGCAATTCGCCTTGTGAGGTCAAAAGAGACTGAAACTTTGCCTCGAATACATCGAAACGTTCGTTAATGCCGCGAAGAATTTTCTCTGACATCTCTTTACAAAGTTCTTTGCACATGGCCAGTGACGTCCCCGCTGAGTGAGAAGGCTCCGAGCGAGTTGATTTGCTAGCCACGGAGGGAGAGTAAACATTAGCCTCTTTAGTTTTATGGCTAGCAGTAAGTTTAGACTGAATTGCCTTCGACATGACTGACCTTACGGCTTATTTATGTCAGTCAGAGATTCAGGGAGGTAAAACTGAAAAAAAAAATATAGATAGATAGATAGATAGATATCTGGTATATAATACTACTTTATTAGTATCGCAAAGAGGAGCTATGTTAACAAACGTTTACTCCATACGCTCGCACACTAGCGCCCCCCTGAACGAATGTTTTTTTTAATTAATTTTTTTATGTGTTTAACAGGCTGCAGCCGCTCAGCAGATTCCAATCTCCCTCCACACGTCTCTTCAGGCTCAGGCTCAGCTGGGTCTCCGGGGTGGTCTACCCGTCTCTCAGTCCCAGGAGATGTTCAACTCCATCCCCACTTTCAGGTACATTTAATCACTCTGCAGTAGGGTTGGGTACCGAAAACCGGTGCCAGTACAGCACCGGTACCTATACAACCGGTATGTACCAGACCGAAACAGGACGCGAATTTCGGTGCCCCATTTCGGTGCCACTTTAATGCCTGAACTGTTGATTAATATGTTTGTTCTCTGGGGCTATGATGACACGGTTTTAATAAGCATTAGATTCATCAACATGATCGCTAGTAAAATTGAAATACTGCATTCATGGGGTATCAGAAATGATCAGAAAAAAATATATTTCCTTAGAAAAATCTTGAGGACTTAGGAAAGCTTTGATGATACAAATCCAAAACATTGTTGCGGTAATGTTACTGTCCATTTTATTTTTATAAATTAAAAGTTTATTAGATTAGATTAAAAAAAATTAAAAGCGCAAATCAGCAGAAAATGAGACCGTCCGACATGCGCATGAATGCATCTTGCGTTACACTTGCTCTGATGGCAGCAGGTGGTCTACCGCTATCTTAACTTGCTAAATTAACTTTCGTTAAAATGCCTAAAACTAAACGGTCGAACGTGTGGCTATTTTTCACAAGAAAGGATCCCGACACTGCGACGTGCAGTGAATGTTATACAGCAGTCGCGTGTAAAGGGGGAAACGCGTCAAATCTAATGGAACATTTGAGGGCACACGGAATAAACTTAAAGAAGAGGGATGCGCCGTGTTGGCTGGCACTATTGGTGTGGATGACCCCAGCCCCATTCATACCAACCGTAGCAAAAAGGAGTCCACCAATTATAATGACGACAGCAGCCTTTCTGCAGGTTAGTAGTAGGATGATGTAATGTTAACTGCAAAATGCAAATCTTGCGTTCATGCTAACAAATGGACAAACGATTTGTAAAATACTAATGTAACATGGATTCTGTTTATAATTATGGCTTTCCAGATAGTACTTAAACTTTTAATATATTGTTCTATTTTAAGCATTCAATTTTTTGTTCAATAAAAATGTATTCTTGAGTCATCATTTTGTGGCTTTTGCAAAGTATCGATTCAGGCACCGTTTTGGTACCGGTACCGGTTTAAAAGTATTGATTTGGCTCCGGTATAAAAAAAAAAACCCTACTCTGCAGATCGTCTCTTAAGTCTGTTCGACTCATCGTTAGATTTAAAAAAAAAAAAAAAAAGGAAAAGACTTCATGCTCATGTATTTATGTAAACTGTAGGGATTTATCAATTTACAGATTTTATCGTTGCTTGATATTTCAACACTCAAACTGTCGTTTAGCTGTTATGTTCAGAGGAGTTGTTTTATTGAAGGAACAAGTTGGATAACCGTTCGTTTTTGTCTGTCTGATTTTCCTCCGCAGGTCGCAGGTGTACATGCAGCCCAGCCTGTCCCACCCCAGCGCAATGGTGCTCTCTGGAGCAGCCCCTCTGAAAGGGCCGTACTCGGCGTTCCCCGGCATCCAGCCCTCCGAGATGGTAAAGCCGCAGTCCGGCTCGCACTTCCAGGCCATTAACGGCAGCCAGGCCCTGGTTTACGAAAGCACCATCAACCAGGCGGCGGGAATTGGCACGTCTCAGCTCATGGACTCACAGCTCATTCAGGTGAAAATGACCGTAGCTGTGTTTATTCGACCTTGTTTGCGAAATTCAATGTGTTGTATGATTATACATAAAGATTTTGATTGTGTGTGTGTGTAGGTGACGATGCCTCTTCCCGGTTCTCAACTGCGTTACGGTTCAGCTCAGCAGCACCTGATCCTCCCACAATCCATCCAGCTCCAGCAGGGTCAGAATCTGCCTGTTGGTGCCCCACGCCGCATCATGCCCCCGGCTTCCCAACCACCCGTCATCACCGCCAGCCGAGAGGTGACGACAGCAGCGATTTTCTGGTTTTGAATAAAAAAAAAAACTTTATTTTTTTTTTTTTTTAACCTGTTGCTTGTTTATTTACGTTTACATATTTGGGTGGTGTTTAGCCATCTCAGCTGGAGATGAAAGGATTTCAATTCCCTGATAAAGCCAGCCACTCACCTGGGATTCCTGGCAGTTCGTACAGGTCAGTTCATACAGAGCGTAACGGTTACATTGTTTATTCATTTTTTTTTCCTCTCAGATATTTTTGTAATGTTACACCTCATGCATTTTCTGTTCCTCTCTCGGTTCAGGCCAGGTTCTGCCAGCCCCAGTGGGAAGCCGTCTGGTCCTGGTGCCCCCCCGACCGTTGGTCCCCTCCAGGGACATTACGCCCCACAGGTGTTTTTTACTTTTACATTAAACCAAATAAATGAATCCTAACACACACTTTAAGAATTTCTTCATGTTTGTATTTTGTGTGTTTGTTTGCTCAGGTGCCCCCTCCACAGGGCAGCATGGTGATGCACATGCGCACTGCTACCAGCGGGCCTTTCCCAAACCCAATCCAGAGACCTGTAATGCAGGTAAACAAGGCTGTAATTATTCGCTCTACCCCTTACTCAAGCCCGGGCCGCGACCCTCCCCACTCCACCCTCCCTACCAACCCGGAGCCCCCTAGCAAGGGCGCAGAGGAGGGCACGAAGGTGAGCCACCCACTGTAAACAAATATAGGTAATTTCAGTTTATCCACTTTTTCTTCTTTTTTTTTCTTCTTTCTCATATTGGTGAATTTGTAGAATCAAAGTAATAATAATACTTCACAATTATGAAACAACATTGATCATTAAAAATGTTCTCTTTAGTTTTCTTCATTGATGTGTGACATTATTACTTAAATCAGTAATAGAAATCACACCACAACGCACTACTATGTTGTGTTTTATTCCTCTTACCACAGCAAGTTCAAGCATTGAGACTGTTTTAAAATATATCATAGAACCATGCGTTACACTTATCCATACATGGTTATACTGAATGTATACGTCTAAACAACTGTCTTTATACTACAGCAACTTTAAATCTCATCACTAACGTAAGTCTGTGTAGCATGAGGGACTACTTACTTCGATTTGAACTTCCTAAGGGGCTGTTCACAATAAAGTAGATAATACACCACGCTGTACTTGTGTGATGTGAAGCCTAGGAGCCGGGGTTTATCCCGTACTTATTGTAACTTGCACCAGGTATCCATGATGAAGCGATACGGGTCCTCTGTCATCACGCTTGTTGTCATGAGCATGTTGTCTTTCTAGTCGAAAACCTCATGTCCAAAAGTGTGAAGAGAGGTTTTTAAGTTTCCAGCATGCTCAGGAGCGATGGAGAAGATTAAACAAGTGTACGGATTAAGACACAGGGTTTTTTTTTTTTTTTTTTTGCAGAATGCTGCTAGTGCGGACTAAAATCCATCTTAAGAGTAAAATAACATGTAAATGTGGCTTGTTGGGTCATTGAAATGTTTTAAAATACTAGCCTACAAATTCAGTTTAGTTAATATTTGTGAAATTAATTTGTGCATTAAGTCAATTGTGAGTTTCTCTCGTGACCCCATTCATCCTGGTCTGTAGCATCTGTAGTCCTTGTCCTTTAAACAGTGAGAGAGAGTGTATGCCGGCTGCCATGTGGTGAGGAGAATGAATCAGGTTTTCAGATTGTACTTGAGACTCCTTGCCTGTTCTGTCACTAAGAATTTCCTGATTGTATTATTATAACGTATCGTTGAATGCGCACCTTTGACACACACGTCTCTTTTGATTTTTGTTCCCATGCAGGTGAAGATCCTTCATGAGGCTCGGCAGATTGTATCTGATCTGAAGGCATCCTCTTCCTCATCCGTGATTCCCGGGAAACTGCAGGAGGCCGCTGCAGCCAGACCAGGGAAACCGAACCATACCGGAGCAATTAAACCACAGAGCGCTAAAGTGGAGGAGAGCAAGGCCTGATCACGGAACTAACACACGCACACACTTCACTTCATCATAAACCGGCTCTGAGCTCAAACGAAGGACTCCTCGTCTCTCTCTCTCTCTCTCTCCCCCCCTCACTTTTTTATCTCTCCTTCAGTCTTGCTGCTCTGTGTATCCCTCTATATAACTTTTTCTGCCCCCTCCTCCCTCTCTCTGAATAGCTCTCTTTCTGTACCATCCCCCCACCCCATCTCTCTTTTTTGTTAGTCGGCTCCACACATCACTGGACCACAGACTGAAACCGCACCAGAACCGGGACACTTCCCTGCTAAAGCACCACATAGGAGAGAGATGTATCTTAAAATATATCTATATATATATCTATATATATTTAAAAAAAAATTATACTATATTATAAATATATATGAAAACACAGACGTTATAGCTTTGGGACTCTTCTAAGCAGACCACCCCCTCTAGATTCTCGTTATTTATTTACCATTTCAAGAAGCCCGACGATGTATATTAAAAAAAAAAGAAAGAAATGAAAGAAAAGTCTCATGATGAATTCACTTCTTGCCCTGCCCCCTGTCGCCAAAATCGGTCCGCCTCCGTGTTATCGTTCGACCTGACTGAGAGTTGATGAACGTGTCTTGTTTAAGGACTGCAGTGTCATTTTTACTGGAAACCATGGAATTTTAACCCTTTTTATATATATATATATATATATATATATATATATATATATATATATATATAATGTTAAATATCGTAATCAGTGACTCTTTGCTCTGTTATGAAAGGGCACATTTTACTTAAATAAAACAAAAAAATGTGAACACTTAACTTGAAGATTTTTGTTCTAGCTCTAGACACAGAACTCCTGACGGACTGAAGCTTATTTTTTAACCTTCTTTTCTTTTCTTCTCTCCCTGTGCAAATGTAATCTTTTTACCTTTCATTTTTGTCTTTTGAGCGCTGTTTAAATGAAGTGTGTTTGTGTGTGTGTGTGAGGAACATAACGTAAGAACAGATTTTTTAGTTTGCTTTTTTGAACACTAAGGGTGAGTGTGTGTTTGTGTATTAAACATAGGGCACTTCTGCGTTATTTTTCCTCCCCCATTTATTCCACTTCCTGGGTGACTTCCTGACAACGCCTTTTGAACGAGAGTTGTGACTTATCAAGTCCACCTATGAAGGAACAACAACAAAAAAAGATGAAAAATACTCCCATTAAGTGATTGCCCCTTTTCCCTCTAAACAGAGCTGTTTACTTTCAGGATGTGAGGCATGATGATCCTTGAACGAAGTGGTTGTTTATAGACAAACTTCAGCTTTAACATCCAGTCTGTTCCTAATATTGTGGTCCTGTATCGCCCAGCCCTAATAGACAATGAATAATAAAAAAAAATGCTGGCTCTGTGAAACGCCTTCTCCGACGGGTCGGGTTTGACGGATTATTATGAGCAACAGCTTCATTTTTGGCTCTCCTTTTTTTTTTTTTTTTTAATGTTTGGGGGAAACCACACACACACACACAGCGTGAATCTACATGAAGGTTTCAGCTGAGCATCTCATCATCCCACAACCACATGGAAAAAAAACAAAGGTGCTTTTGGCGGTCCAAAAGGAAAAAAAAGTAAACAAACCAGAACTTTGTGCCGATGTAAATAAAAAAAAGAGCCACCTCCTGCCTGCTGGGGAACGTGAGAGGAACGCGTCAAAAGACTCTTCCTGTCCTGCAAACAGGACTTTTCTCTCTCTCTCTCCCTCTCTCGCCACCTCCTGTTTGTTCGAGCAGCGAATACGCTCGGCCTATGTCGGACCCGTGTCATGAACTGTACAGGCTCACTCGCGTCTTTCCTTTGTATACCCCAGCATTTCTCCTTCAACGTATTTAAGTTCTGTTGTACAGGCCGCTCCGCCGCCTCAGCAGCCTCTTTATCCTTAAATGTTGTTTATCCTCTGGTTTCAGAGATGTGAATCATAAATGCTCTTTTTTTCCCCCTTGTAATGATCAAATTGAGAAGGAAAAAAAAAGAAATAAAACAAACTGCTTTTTCAAAAACTTTGTTCCTGTGAAGTATCTCGTCTGTCTGTCTGTGTGTGTTTTGATAACTTCTTAGTTATGTAGTGATGCTCTGTAGGTTTTTTATGAAGTATAAATAAAGAGGATAACACGGGGGCGTCAATTCGCGAGGACTAAATAAATAATGAAATGTTATTTAAATCATAAAAACCCATTTTCTCTAGCATGTACAGTTGTGTTCAAAATAATAGCAATGTGTTGAAAAAGTGAGTAAAGCTCCATATCCATATAATAACTTTTAATTTAAATCACACAAATGCATTGGACACCCTGCACATTCTATTCTAAACAACATGAAGGAAAATGTGCTAAATGTATTAGTTTACAGAAAGTGAAGAAAAACAAATTAGTCTATTCAAAATAACAGCAGTCATCATTCATCTTTACAAAATGATGAATTTACCGTTTAAACAAAAATGATTAGAGTTGAATCTTGTGCATCTCTGAACTAATATTTTGTTGTATAACCATGGTTTCTGAGAACTGCTTCACATCTGTGACAATTGTACTACATCACAATTCCTCTGCATTTCTTGGTTTTGCCTCAGAAACACCGTTTTTAATGTCAGCCCACAAGTTTATCTATTGGATTAAGGTCTGGGGATTGGGCTGGTCTTTCCATAATGTTTATCTTGTTGGTCTGGAACCAAGATGCTGCTCACTTACTGGAGTGTTTGGGGTCGTTGTGTTGTTGAAAGACCCAGGCATTTCCTCTTCGCCATAAGGCCACATGACCCGTAAGTATTCTGATGTACTCAAATTGATCCATGATCCCTGAGATGTGATAAATAAACACCATAGTACGAGACGCATCCCCATATCATGATGCTTGTGCCTCCATGCTTCACTGTCTTCAGTGTTCTGTGGCTTGAATTCAGTTTTTGGGGGTCGTCTGACAAACTGTCTGCGGCCTCTAGACTTAAAAAGAACAATCTTACTTTCATCAGTCCACATATATATTGCGCCCATTTCTCTTTAGGCCAGTCAATGTGTTCAATCTGTAACCTCTTCAGCACATCTTTTTTTTTTTTTCAGCAATGGGACTTTGCGGGGCCTTCTTGCCGATTGCTTGGCTTCACATAGCCGTCTTCTGCACTTTCTGCACTTCTTTGTATGTTTTCCCATCTCTAATCAACTTTTGAATCAAAATACGCCGTTCTTCTTTTTGTTGTTAAATTAGGCTTATACACTGAGAAATCTGAGGCAAGCAAAAGTTGTTTTAAATTAATAATAATTAAATTATCAAAATGAAAGATTCAGGTTCTCTTGTAAAATCACCACGAAAACATTTTTTTCATATATTTTTTATATAACAATTATTGCTGCTTTATTTGTTGACATTATATCTAAACTAAGTTTCATTATTTAATGTAATTATTAAAATAAGACTGTTTGTTTAACCACTTTTAATGTTAACATTCACATTCTATATTTCATATTTTATTTAACAGCTTGAGTTTTAGTATATTTAATTATGTAGGAAGTAAATATTTTTTTATTTATTATAATTATATTTTAGGTTTTGGTCAATATAAATATTTGTTTGTTTATATATATATATAGTCAATAGAATTTATTATTGAAATGATGTGTATATATATTTTTAGTTATTTATTTATTTTTACAATTTCCCTGTGGGAGTAAAAAAGTATTTTAGTAAAATAGACTTTTAGTAAAATACCCTATATTTATTAGTAAGGTTCTAATGTGGCTTTGTTCATTAATATAATTAACAAATTTCTTGCTTTCAATTTTTTTTTTTTTTTTTTTTTTGGGGGGGGGTTAACTATTTAATTTTGTTTATAACATTATTAATTCATTATTTATTTATTTATTTATTTATATAATTTATTTAACGCTATCTGAAACCGAATGCTTCGGGCTCGATCCCAAATTCAGTATTAGATATGAAGGGACTATGTAGGCTGCAGGAATTATTCGGCGCGTGCAGCAGAATTTCGCGTGACGTATCTGAGGCGCGGCGATTGAACCTTGTTGCCAGATTGATCCTAACAACGCTAAACTTGTAATTTTATATATATATATATATATATAAATGTATAATACATTTTATACACCTATTTCATGCGGTTTAGGTACTCCCAGTAATCAGTTATAGGTTTGTATTATTTTCTTAAGATGTAATATATCTTTGCGTTTTGGAGGATGTGAAGATGATGGCGTAATCTGGCAACCCGGCTACATTCCAAACATAGTTTTCCCCAAACCTGAGAGGAAAAAGAAACCACCTTGTGGCGACTTCACTGCTGTTCAGTAAGATATTTAACCTGTTATTATTATTATTTTATATTAATAGGTCAACGCTACAGGATGTAAGAGTATAAGAGTATATTTGAAGTGTCATCAGTGTGTAAAATCAGTGTTGTATTGTTGTGCGCGAGCTCTTTACCTAAGTGAATCAGGAGTCGAGATGATTCAGTGATTGTGTTTTAACTTTACTTTATATTTTTAAAAAAGCATCCCTCATCACAACTTGCAGTAATAATGATAATTTATTATTCAATATTATTAAAAGGTTTTAATACGGGTTTGCTACATTGCTGATATGAAAGCAGGTAAGGTGGGAAATTAATCAAACGGGGGCCGATTCAAAGAGTCTGATCCGACTCCTTTATAAAACAACACTTCGCACATGTGTAGGTATACACACACACACACACACACACACACACACACACACATTTTATATATATATATATATATATATATATATATATATATATATATATACATACACACATACACACAAATTATATATGTGTGTTCTGTAGGAGACTCGTGCAGGGATGGTGGGAAAACAGGTGAGGAGGATGGATGAAGGTCTGATGATGATGCAGGAGCTGGAGGATCGATTGAAGGAGCAGATCGACAGACTGGAGCACGTGCGTCTCGCTGCAGCAGAGCTCAAAGACAACCTATCCGGGGTGAGAGGCTTCAAAAAAATCCCAGAACTTCAGAAAACATCAACTTTTTCTGCAGAGAGTCAGATCAACTGACTCGGCTCACCAATATAAGTTGACTCCTTTGGCTTGGTTATCTATAGCATCACTGTTTGTTTCTGGCAGTCTCTCAAACTAATCTGACCTCGGCTCCGATGAGGTGTGTGTGGTTCGACGTTGATTAATTTCATGTCTCCTATTTTCTAGCTGACTCTCTGACTCAACTAGTACAATGTCATACAGCGATACCTTGGCAAATTAATTTAATCCGTTTTAGATGTGAAATTTTGTATTGTGAAATGCATAGGAAATAATGTAACTGCAGATAATCCGTTCCAGCCACCCAAAAATATTACTAATATTACAATTTCCAACACTATAATCATATTTTTGCATATAAAAATAAAGCATTTAGGAAAAACGCATAAATGAAGTGAAATATGAAGTAAATAGACATTAAACCTCACGTAACCTTATTTATGAATTTATGATTCCTCTTGGACCGGCTGCCTTAAAAAACTAACTGAAGGTAGCTCACTTTTCTTCTTGCTAACATTGTTGGGACTCATGGTGCTATGATCACACTAAATCTTGCGCAAAAAGCAAAAAATTTATTTCAATTTGCTTGTCTGCCACTGACCCGAACAAGTTTTGAACGGCTCTCGGATATCCTTACTCGGATATAACTTAGCTGGCATTCAGTTCAGACGCTCGTATGCTGAAAATGCTTCATATGCCGAGGCAAATTTTTTACCAAATTTCAGTTGCAAAAATTCATTAGGCGGGGCGTGCCTCAGAGAAGCATGGCTTAATCTCATCATGTCATATTACAACATCTCATTAAAAGTTTATAAAAAATAGTGTCCGTAGCTACTAGTCGGTTTGTTTTGCTAATCTTATATAGCCACGCCCACATCAGCTCACTTTTAGCTGCAATGCGATATTTTGAAAAAGAATCTTGCTTGTTCATGTGATTTATTTATTTATTTATTTCATTATTATTTTTTTTTTTTAACTGCTGTGTTTCATGTAGAACAGCGGAGATCTGCGTCAGTCCATCGCTGAGCATGGAGACTGGCTGAACCAGTTAACCGAGCGCGTGGAAACACTCCAGATGAACACGACCGTCTTTGTCCAGGTCTGAATTACAGAGATAAATCCCTTAATACTTTATTTATTCATTATTAATATAAATATAATGTTTGAGATTTCGCTTTCTTTCTTTTCTGTGTGCAGATGAACTCCAGGCCTAGAGTCTTCCGAGGGAAACAGCAGAGCTTCCGAACCCCCTCCCACCAGGGGCGTGGCCACATGCTCGACGACGCCCAGTCAGAATTCGGCTGGTCTCCGATCCGTATGCGGCGAAGCAGCGACGCGGCGTCTGAGATGTCGTGTGCCTGGTGACCCTGATTGGGAGCGCAAATCCGAGATGGATCATCTGATCCTCGTGACATTTCAACAATATATTTATAGGTCAACTTCATTCCTCTGTGTTTATTTTAAAGTGAATAAATGTATGTTTGTATTGTTTGTGTAGTATGCAAATAAAGAAGCATATTCTTTTCTTTAATAATTCTGCTTTGAGTGACTTCACGCTCTTCATGCACAAACGCTCTGTGACGTTCATCGAAGGTTTTCTGGAAAGTGGTTTTAAATCTCTGGTTGTCACTCTTTTGGGGGGAACTGAATCTGCCTAAACCCTGGTTAATCCATAAATGGGCGGAGCAAATGGAGTCTGGATGTTCGTTTATTGGAACACGCCTACTTACCTTAGTTACCGCAAGCTAAAATGCTAACATTTATTTTGCATTCGGTTAAACTCCGTTATCTGTACGTCACCCTGAACATCTATCACTCAAATAGTTCACGTCCAATTTTTTATGGTTTAATAAATATAATTTTTACTGTTGAGTTACATACAGTTCAGTATGAAGACCAAATCTGGCTGTAAACATGTTTATGTTGTAAAGCTGTACATTTTAATTTACAATCGGCTCCATAGGGGTTGATTTTGCTGAACCGCACATTTTCTCACCGCGTTTTTTTTTTTTTTTTTTTAACCAGAGGATGGACAGAATACACACTCTTCATGTGTGTATTCTGTAAGCGAATTTTAATAATAATTCTGATTTAATAACTACTTAAAATCATGGCACACAGGTCGCGTCATTCAATATTTAAATCCCAGCTTGAGTAAAACTATTAAACGTTTATTTATTCATCAAATTTAAAGTTGTTTTTAAATGATTAGAATTGTAATTAAGGCATAATTTAATCTTGGTTTTAATTTGTCCAGAAGCTTAATCCTAGTACTTTTAATGTACCTTTCTATTTCAGGTTTTGTGTGGGTTTTTTTTGTTGTTGTTGTTCATTATAAGAAATTGGGAAAAGGAATAGTTATTAATAATAAGGTGAGGAGTATGTTCTGTTCTTGTTTAGTCAAGATGAGATCTAAATTTATCTGAATTAATCTGTTTTTAAAAGGCTGTTCGAAATTTGTGACATTAATTTGCACAAGGTGGAAATGCAGAAAATGTGATTTCATATTACTCACTCAATCTCTCATCATCTATATCACTTTATCCTGTATTCAGGGTCATTGGGGGGTGGGGGGTGGGGGGCTGGAGCCTATGCCAGGGTGCCAATAAATGGCAGGGCACACACACATATTACAACCAATTTGGGAATACAAATTAACCGACCAAGCATGGGGAGAGAACATGCAACTTCACAGAGACAGGAATCGAACCTGGCCAGAAATCGAACCCAGACCCTTGCGGTGAAAGGCGACAGTACTAACCACTACACCACCGTCCTGTCGGATTTCATACTAGTTAGATAAGAGAATCATTCTCTCATTCAGCTTCTATAATGCTTGTCCTGTGTAGGGTCACAGGTGGCCCAGTTAGCCTAATCTGCTTGTCTGTGGAAGGGAACCGGTGTACGCAGAGGAAACCCACCATGCAAACTCCTATGGGGACACAGACCCCGAGGCGGGAAACAAACCCGGACCCTGGAGGTGCACGGCCAAAGTACTACCCACTACGCCACCGTGTTGCCTTAATTAAAGAATAGTTTTTAACTGATTTACTGCAGTGCATTTATTTATTTTATTTTAGGATATTGCAGCTGCATTATCTCCGCCCCCAGTCACAATAATTGCGCCCCTTAAATTCTCCAAGAAGCCCCCTCAAAGGAGTCCCAAGTACTGTGATTTTTCTTTTTGTGGACAAATTATTTGGTATTATATTTTGTAAGATCACCTCACGTTCTGGCCACAAAGCAACTGATGGTTTAAATAAAAGTCTGTTCGAAATATAGGCCCAGTATGAAAATTAGGAAAGTGTCAATGTAAATGTAAAAACTCAGTCATCATTTCCTCTATATGTATCCAGATAAATAATTTGTGTACATAGGATTTAAAACATACATTTTAGGATTTATGGTTTCCCTCCTTTATTAACGTTTAATTAATTGTCAGTTTTCTCGCATTCATTTAAAGTTATGGCTGTCTGCTGCCATCTAGCGCATATTTAATGCGTTGCAACAGTTTTTAACCCCGCCCCCAAACGCAATAGCCATGCCCCCTTTACTTATCCCTTGGGATTTACAGTAAACTGTATATATCTTCAAATTTTATTTTAAACAACTTATTTTTTGGCTTTTTAACTGTTTAAGTACATTTTGTTATTGAGTTATTTTAACTTATGCATAATTTTTAGCTTTTTCTCCTTTTAGCTAAGGTTCTAAATCCAGACTTTTTCACTTCAGTGACATTCTGTTAAATAAAAATAGAAACCCTGGCTATGACAGTGAGCCACGTGCTGGTGATAAAGCTAGTGTGCAGCTAAATGTCCTTCTGCTGGAAACACAAGGTTTCCTTTTGGGAACCTAAAGGGTTTTTTTTTTTCTTTCAATGTTCTTCTTTTAGGGAAACTCTTACCAAGTCAGATCCAGAGCACCGGTATAGGATGGTTTCGAAAGTTTCAGGAGAAAAACTGCTTTAAACATCACTTCATTTTAAAACTACATTATTTATTGTCTTATTAAATTAATTGCATTATAAAAATGCATTGCAAATAAGAAAACATGTAATTACAGTAATGCAACACTAAAAAACCTACATTTATGTGTGACAAAGTAAATTAAACATAATTGTTTTAGTTGTTTAAAAGTCACAGGGTGAATTCTTAAGATTAAATATATTAACTGCTGCATAAAGAAATTAAATAGTAATATATTACCTGTGGTACCAAAGCAGAGAAAAGAGAAATCTACAGGCTGTCAAATACATTTTTACACTATAAGTGTGCATGTGTTTTAAGGGTTTAATTAGATTTAATCCCTTTTTTCCCATTTCCATCATCAAAAAAACTTGGTTTAAAACATTTTGCAGAAAATCCCAGAGCGTTGTTGGAGATTGTGTAATTAAGGAAGAAAAAAAAATCTAATCTAATTGAAAATGTTTTTTTTTTATTAAAATGATTAATAAAAAAATAAATAAATGTACACATGTATGCAACAAGTAAACATACCCCTACAATTTTATAATAAAATGTATAAAATGCACCAAAATTTGTTGAAATTTTTTTAGCTATTGATTATTGATTAACACTTTGTTGACTTTTGTTTAGTGTTTTAAGGACAACAGGTGATCTAGGTTCAGAACGAGAGGGTTTTTCAGCATGAAGACGTCATTCAGAAGGAATAGTAATCATAAAAATCACATCACATATTAGTGTGTACATTTTATTACAACACTACTGGGGCCTGTTTATCATTCTTCTTGTGTGTCTGTGTACATTTTAAAGAATTTTGATGTAACTGTTGTTTCTACATAAATGCCCTGACGCGCACAAAACACTACAGTAATAACTGTGTTCAGTTGCGATTTGCATGAAACCACTGGAGTCTAACAGACATTCAGGGCCAAAGTCCAGACCTCTCCATTCATACAGTAGTAACACCCAAGGACTTTTCCGTCATTTCCTTTGCGACTGAACCCTCAGCGTGGCTCAGGGTCACGATGTGGACGGAGTGACGCTTCAAAGTCAAAGCAGCTCTCCTGATTTAATGTTCTCACAAAGCAAACCGGCCGGCTCAGGTTCACACACTGCTGTGTGTACAAAACACACTCTGTTCACCTGTTGCTCGAATCTGACCTTCATGCAGGTAATCTCAGGTTTTTATTACCTGTAGGTTGTGTTAGAGGGAGCTGAAGCGCGGGCCTGACCTCTGAAGGGACAGCAGGCCTCATGGTGGCCCGAGGTCCTTTGTGAAGGACACGGGACAACATTCCTTGTGCTCACGTCTATTCTTGGCTCGCTTTACACTTCAGTGTCAGCTGAGAATGTCCATATTGTTCAGGACCATATACATATAAATAACTTGGCGGCACACCGAGTGGACACACAGGTCATGTGACAGTGACACGAGGTCATTAAATCCACAGCATGTCACTGGAATAAAGTTTATGTGAATGTCTCAGCGGTTGATTGAGGTGTTATTGAGAAATCATGTGGAGTTAATGTATGTGTTTATGTAAAAGAGGGAAAACGCAAACACTTTATTATCTGCCTTGATGTTCACGTTTTCCTAAAGATCACTTTCAGATGTCTTCTTCAGTTCGTAGTTCATAGTATGTCTTTCTTATCATTACGTAAGTGCATGCACTATGCATTTTTATATGAGTTTGTTTAGTAAACAATGACTTCGTGCATAATATTTCCTAGGAATTCGTTGCTTTGTTATTTAAAATTAAATTAAAAGAAATAATCAGGCTTGATTCTCATCTCTGTGTGCATGGAGTTTGCATGTTCTCCCCGTGCTTGGTGAGTTTCCTCCCACAGTCCAAACACATTCAGATTAGGTTAATTGGCGTTCCCACATTGCCCGTAGTGTGTGAATGAATGTGTGTATGTGTGTGCCCTGCAATGGATTGGCACCCTGTCCAGGGTGTACCATGGCTCATGCCCTAAGCCTCCTGGGATAGGCTCCAGGCCCCTGGCGACACTGAATACAAGATGAAAGCATGATGCGTGAGTGTGTAAAAGGAATAATCAGGTTAGAATCATAGTGTTGAGTGTATTTATTTATTTATCTGGTTAAAACAATGTACACGTAAATGAATATAGAAAGATATTATGTGTGTTAATGTGTGCGCATGTGTTTAAAATGATAAATAGTGTGTGTGTGTGTGTCTGTATGTGTGTGTGTGTATATACGTATATATATGTGTGTGTGTATTCAGTCAGCCAAAAAATGTATGCACACACACAAGAAAAATAGCATAATGTATATTAATATAATACTAGTAATATTATCATAATGTTATAATACATTATGAATATACAGTTTGACTGACTCTGTATGTGTATGTGTGTGTGTGTTTAAAAATTAAACCTTTGAACAAAATGTCCCAAACTCTGTGCACGCGCTTTGAGTGCATACTAGTTTACTTTATTATGGCAGGAACAGTGTGCGCGCGCGGCGCTTGTCGCCATGGTTACCCCTCCCTCCGTAACACTGCGCTTTTAGCCTCCTCCTATATTCATTGAGGAAGGAGGCCGCGTGCTGACGTCATCGCGCTGCGGACCAATCATGAAACGCGATTGGGACGCTCGCGAGGATTTTTTTTGGGGGGGAGGGGGGGGTTCTCGCGAGAAGGTTCGAGAAGGTAAAAAAACCCTTAAGCCTGTATAAAAATCGGCCATTTCGACCGAGCAGGCGAGCGAGGCAGAAGTCTGAGGCGGAGTAGGCCAGGGGAAGTTTAATTAAAAACCTTACAAACTGAACAAGTAAATAAAAAAAGAAAACATCCAAGATGAGTGAGACCGCCATTTCGTTCGCTAAGGATTTCCTGGCAGGAGGAATCGCCGCTGCTATCTCCAAGACAGCCGTCGCTCCCATCGAGAGAGTCAAGCTTCTCCTTCAGGTATGCCCGGCATCTTTTCGGCTCGGTTACCGGCTCCAGCATCACCGTCTCCCGTTGCCCGGCTTCTCACACCACACTGAAAATATCGCTCGTATTCATAAAAAAATATATATATTTCTTTAACCGGCTTCAGCTAGCTAACCTTCGCGTTAGTGCCCTCCAGCGCTCTTAGCATTGTTAGCATAGCTTAGCTAACAGCCTTAGCATTCTTTCTCATTCAAAAGGGCATGACATTGCGGCGCTCGCGCTAGCATTTAACATCACCCAGGATCACTTTGGCTCATTTCTAAACTCTTATAACACACACAACGAGATGGTGTACACATTACTTTAGGTTAACTGGTTGTTTTTATAATGTTGGAGCTTCTTTTTTCACACTTTGATTCAACACGGACGCGGCCATTAAACCGGAAGTGAGCGGCGTTATGTAATTGTTCCCTCATCAAAGCTGCTCTCCCCGGGTCCATTCATCTGAGTTTTATCTTTAATCAGACAAACGCCTGATTTCTAGAGGAAATCACCTGTAAATTTTTTAGTTATCCTTTTAGATTTTTAGTGGCAAGGTCGTAGGAAGTAAATTCTCTTTTAAGTGACCCCTTGTCCCCTATCTAGGTGCACTACACGGTATGGGAAACATTTATTGATTACGGAAAGCTTGGGGGAAAGTTTTTTTTCTTGATTAAGGGGGGAAAAATACAAGGTCATGTCAGTTACGCTTGGTGAGAACGAAATGTCAAAGCACTTGACTAAGCGTACAGAAGCATCTGTATAGGAATACTAAACATGATTTTCATTTATTAACTTCTCATTAACATGACTGTGTGATGTACGAACGTGTGTTTTGTTCTCTCGTCACAGGTCCAACATGCCAGCAAGCAGATCACAGTCGACAAACAGTACAAGGGCATTATCGACTGCGTGGTGCGCATCCCCAAGGAGCAGGGCTTCCTGTCATTCTGGAGAGGCAACCTGGCCAACGTGATCCGGTACTTCCCCACTCAGGCGCTCAACTTCGCCTTCAAGGACAAGTACAAGAAGATCTTCCTTGATGGCGTGGACAAGCACAAGCAGTTCTGGCGCTATTTTGCTGGCAACCTGGCGTCCGGAGGTGCCGCCGGAGCCACCTCGCTCTGCTTCGTCTATCCTCTCGACTTCGCCCGAACCCGCCTGGCCGCCGACGTCGGCAAAGCCGGTGCCGAGAGAGAGTTCACCGGACTGGGCAACTGCCTGGTCAAAGTGTTCAGGTCAGACGGACTGAAGGGGCTGTACCAGGGCTTCAACGTGTCCGTCCAGGGAATCATCATCTACAGAGCGGCCTACTTCGGCATCTACGACACCGCCAAGGGTGAGTTACGGGAATCTTAACGTGTTAGAAAGGTAAACGGTGATTCAGGTTATTTAAATCAGTTCACAATTGTTTCCATTAATGTTTTGCACGCAGGTATGCTGCCCGACCCCAAGAACACCCACATTGTGGTGAGCTGGATGATTGCTCAGACTGTAACTGCTGTCGCCGGTCTCGCGTCCTACCCCTTCGACACGGTCAGACGTCGCATGATGATGCAGTCCGGACGCAAAGGAGGTAAAATCATGCAAAAACTCACCGCAGGTTCATTTAATGAATAGACGGTAAAACCCAAGGTAAAGGTGTGTATGCGGATATATATAATTTCCATGAAGCTCCACCTACAGGATCTACAATAGGGTGTAGAGTACAGTGTCCACTAAGCGTCGTGTCCAAACACGTACAGACATCCCGACCCAGTGACAGGTTTTTCCAGACATTGTATACACTTGTCGAGGCTCGGGGTTAAACCCGTGTCCTGTTTTACATGACTTGGGACACATTGCAGGTTTAAAATGGATTTACTGCATATCCTTTACACTTTAAATAATTAATCCATATAGGATTAATTATATCCGCTCTTTAATGTAGTCTGTTGTTTTGATTAATAATTTTTATTAAATTAATTTACACTCGCGTTTTGTGTAAATAACTGTTGTTGCGTTTACAGCCGACATCATGTACACCGGCACCATCGATTGCTGGAGGAAGATTGCCCGCGATGAAGGCTCAAAGGCGTTTTTCAAGGGCGCCTGGTCCAACGTGCTCCGTGGCATGGGAGGCGCTTTCGTCCTCGTCCTGTATGACGAGCTCAAGAAGGTCATCTAAACGCCCCCTTCACGTCCATCACCGTTTTTTTTTTATTATAAACATATAATGTAAGGTTCACCACCAACAAAAAAACAAGGAGGGAAAAAAAATCGAGAAAAAAAAACCAAGCTGAAACGGTTAAACCATGTCGCGTTAAAAACCTGCTGTTCTGGTCGGACTCTTCTGCCTCATCAGCGAGGCCCCATTAGTACCGCTGCTGCTGCTGGTTCTGACGATCCAGAGGTGGTGTTTATTTAAACCGTGTGTGTGCGCGTGTATATGATGTGGGAGCCGTTCTCTTAGTCTGTTAGTTATCATTTTATTCTCCCGGTCCACACCACTCGTCCTCGATCCTCATTCCAACACGTGATAAGCAAGTCCTGAATGTGTTCGCCCTGTTGTCCACTCCGCCAGTTTTTAAATCATGACTTGAATAAATTCAACCTACTGAAAAACAAAAAATATGCCTTGTGAATTAATTTTGGTGTTTTTGTTCTCTGTGGGTAACCGAGTCAGTGTTTTAGACATCATCGTGTGTGTTCTACGAGAGTCTGTACTCGAAAGTCATTTTCTTATTACAGCTTAAAGAAAGCAAACGAAAACATGAATCAACTAAATATTGCCAAGCAAGGAAGGAATTAATATTGATAAAATAGCTAGAATTGGTTTTAGGATCTGTCTTAACACATGATTAAAACATTTAAGTTCAGTGCTAAAATAATAAAGTGAAGAGATTTTGTTAATTTGCTCCATTTTTACTTGTATTTGAATTTCCATGATAAATCCCGGCTAATTCTATAAACAAGACATTGTACGGTTGTGAAAGGTTCATACCAAAATACTGTAAAAATAATTTCCTGACATTTTGTATCCATTTTAGAATAGGATTAAATCTAACGTCATGCTGTTAAAGGCAAATAATTAATGATGTGGCTGTTTATAATCCTAAAACAGGTGTCAAATTTAATGAAACTTTGTCACATTATCATTTTTACGCTGTATATACTTTGCCTAATGCAATACTTAATTTGTACAATTAAAATTCATTTCTATAATGCTTGGAAGACTGGTAATCGTCACAAAGCCGCTTTATAGAATAAAATGTATATATGCGAAAGACGTAAATTCTAACTATATCAGATTTTCTATATGTCGGAAATCCAAGGCTTGGGTCTCAGCTCATGGATGTGAGTGGAACTGATTAAAATTCCAAAATTAAAAAAAAAAAATCATTTAAATTGCAGTTTTGCTTTTGCAAAGCTCTTGAATTGGAGACTCCTTCCATAAACTTCATTTAAAGCATTCTGCATGTTAATGATTATGCTTGCGTTCTTTGGGTTTCATGCATCCCTGAATTCACTGTTGCTATGGAAACAGTAACGCTGTCCAACTGACTTGTTAAAAAATGTGTGCCGTATCAACACTTGGTTTTCGGACCAATCAGATTCGAGAACTCGAGGTAATCTGGGATTGCTTCAATAAACACAAAGTTGTAATATTATCAGTGGCTAAGATGTTTACACCGTATTTATAATAACAGGAATAAAAATATGCTCTTAAAGGGTTTTCCCTGTAACAAACAGCACGACACACACACTGCATTATTCCACAGGGTGAGTCGTGTTTTAAAGCCGTGGTTAATAGCGGTTTCTGAGATGAGCAGCTTTGGCTCCAGCGAGCCTTTAAATCTCCATTGGATTACAGATCTACTACGAGCCCGGCCCACGCGACGTCAGTGCTTCGGCGCGAGGTGAGTAATAGAGGATTTGTTCAGACTCTTATTGAGAGAATCCATTCATATAAATTTCTCTCCCACTGTTCGCTGGAGTCTCTCCAACGTCTCTGGTTCCATGGAAGCGGATTTACTCTCGGCTCACCGCTGCTATATTTAACCCTCATTATCTTCTGCTCAGGCCTGATGATGCTCGCACCGTCTGGAGTCCTCTCTGTACTGTAATTCCTGTGTGTGTGTGTGTGTGTGGCGTTAATAGCTGTAGAAGATCCTCCTCTTTTTTGATCCCTAACTTCCCTTCTCTCCCAGTCAGTGATTGTGTGTGCAGGTGAGAAATGATTTCTACAGCGTTCCAGTTAAACCTGTTTCTGCTCAAATTCTGATGACTCTGAACCACACCTCAGGTTTCAGGTGAACTCTGAGTCATTCTCTTTTTTTTTTTTCGGAGTGGAGTCACACCCGATACTGTATGCAAATGAGCATTAAGTGCAAATTTAACACGCGCTAAAAAGTGACGCATCCTGCTGATTGACTTGATGTGCAGAAACAAACGAGAAGCTCGTGATCCGCTGTCCCTTCATACAGGACACGAGGGTTTTGATAAAACGACCAGTTTTAACACTGATATTTAACTCAACTATACACAGTAGCTTCGTTGTGGTGTAGTGGTTAGCACTGTCGCCTCACACCTCCGGGGTCTGGGTTCGATTCCCACCTGTCTGTGTGTGTGGAGTTTGCATGTTCTCCCCGTGCTTGGTGGCTTTCCTCCGGGTACTCTGGTTTTCTCCCACAGTACAAGGACATGCACATTACGCTAATTGGAGTTTCCAAATTACACACATATAGTGTGTATATGTGTGTGCGCGCGTTCCCTGTGATGGATGGGTCCTCTGTCTCATGCCCTGAGTCTCCTGGAATGGGATCCAGACCCCCCGTGACCCTGTATGCAGGATAAAGTGAGTGATATAGCTTATTTAGAGCGCCCTCTTGTGGAGAGACTTAAAATAAGCTAAAATGCCACTCTGTTCTCACTCCGCACTCACTCTTTATAGTGTTTTTGGTGCTGTTTATAGTTAATAACAACGACCTAAGACCTACAAGCACCAACCAACCAGATATTTGTCTGTCTGTGTGAGCACTAGCTTGTAATCAGAACGATTTTTTCTTTCACAGGAAGCAGGTTTTGAGTTATATTTTTTTTCTAAAAAAGATGTTTCCAGATGAACCATTCTGTTGCGGTGTTCTTCTTTTCCTACCCTGAACAGAAGTGGGTGTGGTAGAACGTGCAGGGCGGGGCGTCCCCCAGGACCAGGGTGAAGAAACACTGGGGTAGAGTCACAGGATCTGCCCTCTGCAGCGCGGCGACTCACTCTGCGCTAATATTTACACAGGCCCGATGGTGAGAGATGCCATAAATGCTGCTCTCCTCTCCACTCCAGTGTGTGACACAAGATCTCCACCACACACACACACACACACACCCTGTGTTCTATATTCAACTGCAAACACCACACAAACAAACACTTACACACAGCACGGCTCTCAGTAGTAACTTTTTTGGTGTCTGTGTGCTAATTTATTCCTCTGGCTTTCTGACAAGGAGATAATTACAGAAAAAGGAAAAAGCCGCCGCTGCATTATCACGCTTCAGAGACGGAATCGAGTTCTGAATAATCTTCCTATTAGCGGCTTAATATCACAATTACGGGGTAAAAAAAAATACTTCTTACAAATTTATAATAAGTATTTTAGTCTCGCTTTCTTCCACCGAGAGAGGATGAGAGAGAGGCGAGCTGTCGAGAGTTTAAAGAAATTACGCAGCACTTGAAATGTGTTTATTTAATCAAGCTGAAAAAAAGCGACAGCTTTGTCACGTCAGACAAGTCAGATGGGTTTGTCAAGTGGCTTTTATGTGCGTTTTAAGCGTATACAGCTGCACAATGAAACAATGCGACGTTTCCCCAGGAACAGCACGCTAACCAAAACATCGCTGCATGAGAGCGTTAGCGTCGTAGTGTGTGTACATTAGATTTACACTACAGTTACACTACATGCACTTATAGTAGAGTTTTAGATTAGAGTTTGTCTAGAATTACACTAGGGTTAATGTTTAGGGTTATTGCGAGAGCACATTGACTAAAATACCCAGACACAGTAAAGCACTCATATCTCAGCTCAGGAACACGACAGGATGAAACTAAACGCACCCCTGTGTTTATCTTGAATGCCTTAATGTACGGTGTGAATCTGGTGAGAATTTGAGATTGATGATTTTTTTCATTAAAAATGGTAAGGGTATGCCTTTGTGTTTTTGGGCCTCAGCGTTCTCAGATTTTCACAAGGTATATGTACTGTATGTTAGGGAGGTCAAGTCTAACCCAGGGGTGCACTTAGTTCTGTCCCGTCATGCTCTGAAGCTGAGATCTAAACTTTGAATTTTCACTATACTACACTGAACAAAATACAGGTTTGTTGTTATTGTAGGGTTAGAGTCAGGATTAGAGTCACACTAAAGTCAGTGTTATAGTGTACACAATAAACCAGACACAGATTGAGGACTTTATAAATGAAATATTACATTTATTAAACATACATTTCATACATGACTGTGAATATAAAGAGATTCTTAACTCTTGCGCTGTTTTCTTTGGAGCTCAGCGTCTGGACGTCGCTGCTCATGACGAGTGTAACAGGACGGCGAGCAGGACAGAGACGGGGACGAGCGCTGACGGAGCGGAAACAAAGTACTGCAACACAACCGACATCAGGAGCGCGAGAAGCAGAACAGGTGTGACCGCCATCTTGGGATCAGCTGCTGTGTTGCTGCTTCCATCTAGGGCAAAGGTCAAAGGTTCATGAGAATACAGTGCTTGTGAAAATAGCAGGAAGTGTAAAATTCTAGCTATTTCGTCAGCAGGAAAACAAACACACACACGGTGAACGGACTGACTGTGGAATTAAATAAAACGCCAAGCGATGTATTTATTATATCATATAATTGACGCCTTTGTTCTGTTTTCGTTTCTATAGCAACAACTCCTTCACAGAATCCTGGCTAATGAACACTCCAAATAAACAGTGTTGTAAAAAATGGTGATGATTTTTAAGCAGTGTCTAATATAAATCACATTAATGAATAATCAATTAATTGCTGTTTAGCTTTTATTAAGTTGTACTTAAGTACATGTATCATGTCTCTGTACTTTAATTGAGTATTATTTGTAGAAGAGGACAGTTTTTACTTTTACTTGTAAGCAAATGTCTCTACTCCTACTTAAGGAAAGTACTTTAGTAAGATTTTCTGCTAATTGGCTAAATGTAAATGTAAGTACATTTCTGCATAGCGTTGACGTAAATAACCACGTTGGTGTTTGGTATTTGAATATCGCCACCTGCTGACTATTATGCATAATTGCATTTTCTTTAAGACACGACTAATAATGTAAAAAGTGTTTGAATTTAAAAGCGGAGCTGCTTGCAGATGGAGACAAAAACAGCAGGTTCAGAACCAGGAGAGAGACAGACAGAGAGAGAGAGAGATTATTTTTTATTATGTACTACGATAACGGCTACTGTTACCTATTACAAGCATTAAACACGTAATAAAATTAGCAGGACTTTTATACTTTTACTCAAATACACGAGCAAATAGAGGACTTCTACTTTTACTGAAGTCACACACACACACACACACACACACACACACTCTTTCATACTCATTTCCATGATTTATTTTGACTCTGTGAAGCGGCTTTGCGACAATACGTTCATTAGTTAAAAACGCTATAGAAATAAAATAGAATTGAATTGAGTTAACATTTGCGTTGGTGAATCTCTGCTTCGCTGCTCAATTATTTTTAATCTGTGACGCTAAAACTGTTTCTATGAAACTTAATTGGAGCCATAAATGTGCATCTTATTAACAAACTATTAATAAATAAATGATTGTTGATTGCAGCAGGACAAGAAGAAGATTTTTTGTTAAACGTGAGGACATTAGACCGGCGGTTTGTAGCTTCTCTCATTGACGACCCGCACTGATAAACTTAAGCGCTCAGATCTCACCTCAGCAACGTGACAGACAAAAATACGTGCACCCCTGGCTTACTTAGGGAGGTCACACCTATGCCTGGGGTGCACTTAGTTTTGCGCTGTCACACTGTGTGGTCAGGATCTGAGCCTCTGGTCTTTAAGACACCGCACTCAATAACAGGTGCAGGTTTGGGACGGATATATCTGTTAAAGTACGTCAACATATAAAATATGGAAATAAAATATAACATTACTCTGGAAAATGAGCGAAAAAAGTTCTTGAATGTAAAATGGATTCGTTTACATCTCAAACATCTTCTCATGTCACGACTGAAGCTCACCTCGCTGCAGTGTGTCCGATCTGAGGTTCATCCAGAAAGTGGACTTATTCGCAACTACGGTGGCCCTGAAGGACAAAAAGCACAAGCAATAAACAAACATGAGCAAATAACACAAAACACGTTATCATTATTACTAGAACAATTTGTCTAAATAACATTTAACTCAATCCAATTTTATTCCTTTAGTTCATAATAAACATTTAAGCAGTAGAGTAGGTGCCATTACTTTTGCATTGTTACACACTCAGGTACTACTGTACACACGTACATCCTCAAAAAAAAAAAAAAAAACATGTATTTAATGTTCGGTGTGTGTGTGTGTGTGTGTGTGCTGTACAAATATAAACGTTCATTAGTTTTTATGTTTAATCATCTGATTTTGTTCATCTTCTGGCCCATTAATTCAGTGTCTGCAAAAACAACAACAACAACACACGAGTCTGACGGGAAATCATTTATAATTTTATTATTATTAATCAATCAATTACGTGATGAAGGCGGAGTCGAGGGACGCTGGAGGAATCCAGGTGTAGGTCTCGCTGTTCTTACTGTTTTTGTTGGAGTGCGTGATGGCACTCTGACTGATTCCTGAGCACTACAACACATACACACACACACAAACACACACAAATAAACATTGAAAGAACCAGAATCATTCTATAATGGTTTAAATGGCTGATGCAGTTAAAACGATTTAAATCCCCCCGAAATTAATAAACAAAATGAAATCAACAAAGAAAACGAAAAGTGATTTTTCTTTTTTTTTTCTGAATAGTTTCTGAAAGGTGTGCTTAGGCACATGACCCGGCCCATTATAATCTCTAACACAAAGCTGAAAGGAAAGACACGCGGCGGTCTGGAGGAGGAACGTCACTGAACACGGATTCAACAAAATGAACTTCAACAAGAACGTTACAGACATTTTTACCTGATGTGTTTCTCACAGACGATGCTGCAGTATGACACCCTGACACAAGGGAAACGCCGACGTCATTATGTGCTGGAGTTCGATTGGTTTTTCAGCAACACATTATTGTAACACATTAATTAATCGTCTGTTTCAGGTTTCTGAACTCATGCGTGTTTTCTGCATCGTTTCACATTTATTTCCAACCTTTACAGTCCTGAAAGGCATTTTTCATTTCATATAAACAGATACAAATCTTTCAAAAATGATGTCATGTGAGAACATTAAACATTTGTGTAAGGAGTCTCCAGTGTCAGAGGTAAATCTGCCAGAACTCCTCTCGCACTCTATACGCTGATACACTAAAGATTTCAGGTCAGGAGTGGGATGGGACAAAAGTAAGTGCACCCCGGTGTTATTCAGTACCGTCACGACCTGGAGTGCGAATTTGGTGAAAATCTGACAAGGTGGAATTTTACACAAGTTTGTGTTTTTTATGAGAAAAAAGAAACTTTCTCAGTTCTTCACACAATTCGCACTGCACATTCGAACGGGTGACGGAGTCACAAACCTGCAATTTTCAATACACTGCAGACCTGGGAAATGGATCATCAACATCAGTATAAGTGCGCAGGAGTAAGTGTGTGAAAATAAAACAGGAAACACTCCGAGAGAGACACGTCCAAACATGTCTTATAGAGAGACTGTGGTCAGTGGAAGACAAACGCGCTTCAAAGCCGTATCACGCAGGGCCTAAACATCACACAGAAGATTAATCACAAATGTGTTTTGAGTTTGTTTTGGATGTTAATGTTTTTGTGTTGTAAATGTGTGTGTGTGTGTGTGTGTGTGTGTGATCACCGTTAAGTATTGGGTGTTGGAGGGCGGAGTCCCCCACGTCCCCACGGCGACAGTGCTGGAGCCTGATCGAGCCTGCAGGAGCAAACCCATGTACGCTGGGCCGTGAATCATCACTGACACACACGCACGCGCACACACACACACACACACACACACACACACACACACACACACACACACACACACACACACACACACACACACAATATTAACATCATACCACACCAACACTTACTAAAAATGTCTGAAGTGAGACACTTAGGCTCCATTATAGCATCAAATCATCAAACATGTGACTCAGTAACACGGAATATGCAATAATAATCAATATGTCATTTTTTTGTTTTATTCCTGATAAATCTCATAAAGACAGTCCTGAGTTCCCTAAATGTTTTTTTTAAAGATTTTTTTTTGTATAATCATGTATTAGTTTTTGCTCCATTTTATTTTATTATTTTTTTAAAATAAATAAACAACAAACAGGTTAGGTAAAAAAAAAAAAGGGAAAGGATAAGTGTAACCTTTGTATGACATCACATGATATTTTCTTCAGCAGCAGGAAAAGTGTGAGAAAGAATTTTATATGTGTGAGAAATGTAATATATAGGAAAAAAGACGCTGGAAATCTGAAATAAAAGATGTTAATTATTAGCTTTAAAATGATAACGTGCTGTAAGCGTCACAAAACGTGTGTGTGTGAGAGAGGGAGAGACAGACAGACAAACAAACAGAAAGCCAGACAGAAAGAGAGAGAAAGAAAGATTAATAGGGACAGACAGACAGACAGAGAGTTTGTTTGTCTCTCTCCCTCATCATCTATACCGCTTAATCCTGTATTCAGGGTGACGGGGGGCCTGGAGCCTATCTCAGGAGACTTGGGGCACATGGCAGGGTACACCCTGGACAGGGTGCCAATCCATCGCAGGGCACAGACACACACACACATACACTCACTCATTCACACACTACGGGCAATTTGGGAACGCCAATTAGCCTAGCCTACATGTCTTTGGACTGTGGGAGGAAACCAGAGTACCCGGAGGAAACCCACCAAGCACGGAGAGAACATGCAAACTCCATGCACACAGAGACGGGAATCGAGCCTGACTGGGGATCGAACCCGGACCCTGGCGGTACAAGGCGACAGTGCTAACCACTACTGTATTGAGGTGAAATAAATGTACTGACAGGTTATGACCAGCAGGGGGAGCACGTGATGTATCAAAAAGCCAACACTCTTCTATTTCCTTCAGGCTGTCAGAGGTTCAACACTTCACTGGAAAACTCCACTAAAATAATCATCACCAAATCATCCTTGTTTAATCTTTCATTTTCTGCCTTTATGAAAACAAAAACAGTTCACACACATATATATATATCTTCTTTTTTGATGTTACTTTTACTTAATTACTTATCGGTTCACTTTTACTTCCTTATGCTCTGTTAGACGCTTTGCAGTGTTAGAAACACTCCGTCAGAAATTTAACAAATTAAACAGTTTAGTGATTTATTACTTTAAAATCTAGGAAGAAAAAGAAGAAGAAGAAAAGCTATTTTTGTTATATTTGACATGATTTTTTTTGTATTTGCTCAATAATACTTTCATATCTTTAATTGTAGGGTTTTCTTTAAGTCACATTCAGTCACAAATTAATATTTAAATTACAATAAATGCTAATTCAGTTCAATAACTTCAAATAAAATGCAAAACTATGAAATGAATTAACAAGTTAAATTAAAATCTTCAAAAAATTAAAGAAATATTCACGATTACAGCTGAATAAGTTTACAATTTAAAGTTCGCTTCTGTAAACTGAAATATTTCTCAAACAAAATATTCGGCGGAGACAGGAACACGCGAGCGCGCTCGTCTGAGTAACTCGAGAGATATTTAAAGCACAAGACTTCCAAAAAAGAAAAAAAAACCAACCTCCTCCCGTCTCTGAGCTCACTGGAGGTTTCCTAATCCGTTTCTTTACCCCCTCTAATGTTATCATGAATCACTTATGAAGCATTATAAGCTCTTCCTCTTCCTCATGGGTGCTAACGCTAACGCTAACTGCCTCAGCAGTCTGCATCATGTTACAGCTTTAACACCACACCTCCGTTTTAAACATCTGCACCCTCTAAAACCCGGCGCCCATTTCCAAATTCTCCTCCTAACTCCCATCAGCGTTTCATCCCTCCATCGCTTTATCCCTCCATCCAACAGGCCGGACCTCCGAACGCCTCCTCCTTCTCATCATCATCATCATCCTCTTTATTCTCCCTGTAGACCTTCTCGCCTCTCCTTCAGGCGTTCTTCTCTACCTCTCTCAAAAAGTTCCGCCGTTTAGTCTGGTCTACCAGTCCGCTATCCTTCGCTCCATCAGATATCCGCTCATCTCTCATCCGTGCAGTATTTCTCCATCTGTACTGCTAACTTTCTGTCCCTCCATCCTACGGTTCTCCATCTCTCCATCAATCAGTACTGACCAGCTTATTCACCATTTATACATCTCCACCTTCTCAGCATCTCTCCATCCATCCACTTCTCTTAACTACTCTCTTTCCATCCATTCATTCATCTCCACCTTCTCATCTCTGCATCCACCCATTTTTTGCATCTAAACTCCTCTACCAGCTACCGTCTCTCCATCCATCCATCCATCTCTACATCCTCACCATCTCCTGCTCTGCTCCACCTTGCCACTTGTTCTCTAACTGTTCCATCCATTCTCACTCACTCAGGAACCTCAATCCAAAAATAATGGAGGAATGTTCTTGCTCGATACCATCGTTTACTGATAAACCGTTCTATTTGGAGGACTTTGTGAAACTTTGAGTTCCTCGCTGTAACTGAGAGAACATTTCCCGTTTCTCCATCTCCTCTTACTTCAGACAGAAGCTCTCAGTTTTTCTTTTAGCGTCTCAATAAATAAAAATAAATCGAATCACTGGACTGAAGTTACCTTTGATTGTCTGATTGGTGCTGAAGGTGGTGTTGCTGACCATGATAGTGTAAGGTGAGGACCCAGACTGCGCTGAGACGTCGTGTCCAGGTTTCATGTCCACACACCTGGCGACCGGAGCTCCTGTCGAGTATCCACTCACCGCGGTCCAAACCCGGAGCGAGAGAGTGAGGAAAAGCACGGCCCGCATGCCAGCAGAGATCTGAAAAGCACAGGCGAGGCGATGTGTGTCCCAGACCTGAGGGGTGAGAGACTGAATTCCGACATGAAAGGGAAGCTTTTAGACCAAACTTTGTGCTGAGTCACTGTGGCATGGAAGAAAAACCCACAAAAAAAAAAAAAAAAACTCCCCGCGTTCCTTTCATCACACTGGCAAGTCTGGCCTTCATGAAGTATTCATGGTGGTTCAGGTGAGGCTACGTTTCCCAGAAATGCCCACACACACACACACACACACACACACACACAAATATGATATGATGTATACTGTTGATAAGCACAAAAGGAAGTTCTTGGGGAAGAATTATCCTAAATGTGCAAATGATCTCCAGAAAAAAAAGTCTCATACAATGCTGTACCTGTTTCTTTTCCAGACAACAATGGAGCTTCAGTCGTTCGTTAAAAAAAAATTTTTTCCTCCTCATGACATTTATCAGTGATCAATTGTTCAACTTTTTGTTCAACACCCGAGTGCTGTGTGGAAACGGACTGTTTGGAAAGTATTGATTTATTTTCCATAAAAGCGGCTCTGACAGAAGTGCAGCTGCAAATGAGTTTTATATTAACGTTCTGTTCACACTGATTAAAACCATCAAGGCCTGGACTCCACTAGACCTCTGAAGATGTGCGCGCGTGTGTGTGTGTGTGTGTGTGTGGCGGGGGGGGGGGGGGGGGGGGGGTAATCTGGCACCAAGACATCAGCAGCAGATCCTTTAAGTCCTGTAGGTCGAGCCTCCGTGGATCAGACTTGTTTTTCTGCTTGATCGGATTGAGATCTGCAGAATTTGGAGGCCGAGTCAATACCTTGAACTCTGTCATGTTCCTCAAACCGTTCCTGAACAGTGCATGTGACACTGCCATGGGGAAACTCAGTCTGTAACAGTGACATCCGTGTGAACGGCAGCAGAACATCGTCCTGAGCATCGCACTGCCTCCGTCGGCTCGCCTTCCCGTGATGGATCCTGGTGCCATCTCTTCCCCAGGGAAGCCACGTGACCCATGAGACCAGGTCACCTTCTTCCATTGGTGCAGATCAGCAGGTACGTGGACACCTTCACTCCCTACACAGTTCAGTGGGTCTTGGCCACCCATGACCCTGTCACCAGTTTTGGTACATCCTGACCCCTGCAATCCAGGAACATTCCACAAGACGTGCAGTTTTGGAGTCACTCTGTCGTACCTAATCATCTAGACCTCACAGCTTATCACAGGTCCTTATCAAAGTCACTCACACACTTACAGTTGCCATTTTTCCTGCTTCCAACACATCAACGTCAAGGACCGTCAATATACCCCACCCCCCTGACCTTAAAATGTTGTTACGATATTGAGTTTATATTTGTATTGTATGTGTCTGCTGGTGGTGGGATTGGGGTGTGTCCCTTAATGTTTCAGGTCCCACCCCTGCAATCGGTTGGGTCCTACAATCAGTCACTACAATTGGTCTACCCTTGTTGATCCCGCCTCCAGACGACACTGCTGCAGCCTATGGATTTGTTACTGCTAATCCTGTGATTGGTGTGAAAGAGAAACCAGCGTACGACGCCTTGCTACGTTTCTACGGACACACGGATCCCCCCCCCCGTGCCCTTTTTAACGTTGCTTGAGATTTGACAGACTTTTCGGTGCATGACCATTTGCCCGTTTTAGGTTTCTTGGTTTTTAGTTGCTTTGTGTTCTGTAAATACATTTTGTGTATATTTGTACATAAATTCTGCATTTAGTGGCTCAGTAGGACGTTGACATTTTGTTGATACTTCGTTTTCTCCTGGTTGTGGTTAGTCAGGGTCGTGATTTTGTATTTCTGGAAGAATTTTTTAAAATTATTTTGGTCTTGTCGGCTTCTGAAGCTTTTCAGGCACATTTTGGGGTTTTGTTTATTCACTTCTGTAAATAAACACTTAGCAAACGCAGTTTACTTATTAGTTTTTGCTTACTGGTCTCACCCGCTTTTTATTTATTTTTCACCTTTCTTTCTTTCCTTCCTTCCTTCCTGTTACGGCCCGACCTGGACCAGGGCGTTACAAATGTACATTAAATACAAAAGCCTTTTTATGTAAGCACTTGAACATGTAACTATGCATGTTCAATAAAAAAAATAATTATATATATATATACATATACACACATTATATTTTGATATTTCATTTAAACCGTATAAACATCTTTATACGGTTAAGGACCCAAACCAAGTCGTCTTGCTCCACCCACTACATTAATCACAGGCTGAATTGTTTATCGTAGCGTCGAGTCTGGAGCGTTAGTGCACCTGGCGTTATCTCGGATTACTCAACCCGTCTATTTTAATCCAGATCAGAACCCGGTATGATGTACGATGCACATGTAAAGCGAATGTTGCGACGCGTTGCAAGCGGAGACACCGAGCGTCTTGCTCAAGCGTGTTCTTCACAAAGTCAAACTGGTTCAATCAGACAGAAAAAAAAAAGCATCTCAATTTATTTTAAAAATCAAACCAGTTCCTGTTTCCGCCGAAGCAGAAGAAGGCAGATGTTCAGAGAGACAGATGTGGAGTTAGATTACTGCTTTATCAGGATGACAATAATGAAATGTATATACAGAATAAGAGCGAGAAACGATAGAGTTTAATGGCGAGTGAGACATCGGACACCTCAGACAGGACATGAGAAACAAGCGCACTACACTTTTCACACGAATCTCTTTCGCACGAGGTCGCTGCGATACATTGGTTCACTTTAACTTCTAGTCCTCCACTTTATAATGATGTCTAACATGACTCAATCGAGACGATTCCAGTCATGTGATCATCCTGGTTAAAGTCACTTCATTCATTCGTTCATTCCTCTCTTCTTCTTCTTCCTCCTCTTGTGTTGATGTTGCTGAGCTCCGCCCCTTCTCTTTTCCGCCTTCCCGCCTTCATCGTCTAGGGCGATCTGCGGACGCTTCTTCAGCGCTCCGGCGCTCTTGTCATCCGTCAGGAAGTCGTCCTTCCTCAGCGGTTCGATGATGGAGCCCAGTTTGGTCACCACTTTGGGAGCGGTGAGTTTCTTGACGGTGTTCTGCGTGTTCCACGTCTGACCCACGGGAGAGCGCATGCACGTCTCGAACTGGGAGCTGTTCTGGAACGGGAACGGCAACTGGCTCACCTAAAGAGAGCGAAAGAGAGACGGACAAGGTTAACGTGAGGGAGCGAGACAGAAACACAAAGACAGATATTGAGAGAAATGAGAGCGTGAGACAGAAAGAGACAGTCAAAGCGAGAGACACCAAAAAAAGGACAGAGAGACGGACACGATGCATCACACACACAGAGAGACAGAATAAGGAAGACAGCAAGAGAGGCCAAGAGAAAGAGAAGAGAATGCAAATACGTGACAAAAACAGACGCACACAGAGACATACAGAGAGGTAGAGAGAGAGACAAAGACAGATATTGAAAAAGAAATGAGAAGAGAGTGAGAATGAGACAGGCAAAGGAAGAGAGACACCAAAAAGACAGTAAGCATGTGAGGGTGCGAGAAAGACAAAGAGAAAGCAGAGACGTGAGACACACCATTAAAGACACAGAAAAAGAGACCAAAAAATATGGACATGAGAAACGCATAGAAAAAAGGAAGACAGCAAGAAAAAGAAAGCAATTACATGAGAAACAGAAAAACAGATGCACACAGAAGACAGAGAAGGAGACAAAGACGTACAAAGAGAGAGAGACAGAGAGAGAGGGACTTTAAGTAGACAGTGATATTTTGCTCGGATAAAAAGAGCTTCCGAGCGATCACAGAGTTTATTAAGAGAGCATTATGTAGCTAATCTGATTTATTTATCGCTTCACAGCTCGTCTCATTTTCCTGCTGATCCTGAAAGCGTCTGTGCAGCAGCACTTCCTCCCCGAGCTGCAGGTTACCTGGTGTAAGGCGATGGACGAGTTCCTCTTCTCAGAGATGATCACGGCGGGGAGCTTCTGGTCCTTTCTCGGGGCGACGGGAGGTGGCTTCACCCGAAACCTTAAAAAAATTTAATAAAAAAAAAAAAAACACACACACACGGTTACTGATCCAAGACCAGGAACGCAAAGTTAGACATTTGCAAAGCAAACAGTACTGGGGCGCCAATACTTTAACTTCAGCAAGCTTTACATAAAATTTTTTTGTAGCTTAAAATAATAATAGCTTGCGGTTTTTTTTGCTTTGTTTTTAACTAAACATCTTCCTCTACGTTTCCATGGTAACCGTATCTGTACAGCGAGACGCTTATATCTAAACCGCGGATGCAGATAAAATAACGGCCTGTTAAACTTCCTGTATGACTCACTTCCTGCGTTTGTGTCGGGAGGGCTTGAGTCCGACCCCGCCCCACTCCCCCCACCCGGGAAGGGTCAGGTCCACCACTTTGGGTTGCCCCGCCTCTTCCTGTTTCTTTTTGTCTTTCAGGAAGTCGGAGATGACGTCATCTCCTGCGAAGGCCTCCTTGATGATGGATATCTGCGCCGCCGGGCCCTGAAGAGGAGACACGGGAGACAGGGCTTAGGGTCAGAGGACAGACGCTGGATCTTTTTTTTTTTTCTAACGTAGAGAAAATGGTTTTTAATCCTGGAAAACAGCTTAAAAAAAAAAAAAAAACAGATTCAAGACCGAGGTTTACATAAGGAAAGATAAAACAGATGGGAAGATAAAAGTTGAAAACATACACCCCCCCAACACACACACACACACACACACACAGGGGTGCTCTCCCATGACGCGAGCTCGTAATCATTTATTTATATTAAGGCTCATTAGAGCAGTCTCGCTTCATTCAGACTAACAGGTCGATCCAGGCTCGGCGTTTTCCATCAACACGGATCAGGAGCTAATTATTTCCCTCAACTCAAGCTGGAATTCCCCGATCCAGGCTCACGGGCGTGCACACAATATATGAAAAGATATCCCAATATTACAGATAGCTTTTTTTTTTTTTTTACTCCAGCTGCACGACCAGTTAATTAAATTATACAAGTATAAAACATTATTGCAAACTAAAGCGGGAACTCGGAAATGAAGAAAGCTCATGAAGCAGCATGGTGAGGAGAGAAGAAAAAAAATTTAAACCAAAGAAAATAATCGCTAATGAACACAAAAATGAGGGGTGTTCGAGTCAAACCGGGACTTCCTGTGCAGAATAACAGTAGTTATGAGAGTAAAAACTCCCTTTATTTTTTTCTATATAATCCCCTGCTACACTAATGCACTTATCTCAGCGTTGCCTTTCCCTAAAATTTCGACTTTTTTTTTTTTCCTTGGCAATTCTGACTTCCTGGTAATTGCTCAGCCTGTTAGAAAGATTTACACACTGAATATAAATATGGCAGACTTTATCTCTGGAAACTCCACTCCATTCCAAACTGGTGTACAGGATAGCAATAATGCGGCATAAAGAGAAAGAGGAGGAGGCAGCTTCTGCTCCATCGGTCTGGTCTGGTGTCGGTCAAAGGCGATCATCACACTCACAGAGGACGAGTTCAACACCATGTGATTTTTACAGTACGAAGGTTACACACTTTGCCACAAATTTCACAAGTCCCGCCTCCACCTCGTGTCTAAGAAAGGATGAAGCGGAAATGGAAAATAAATCCAGTGACTTGTCCAGTGTGTGTGTGTGCGTTCTCTCCTCTTTTTTTTTTTTTTTTTAAGTTTTAATGTCAGTGACTAATAGTCAGGTTAAATTAATGTGCTAGGTCACCCTGCGACTCTCTCGTCTTCTGCGACGTTGTACCTGACAAATGTGATTAAAAAACAACAACAACTATTTATCACACCTGAGTCTCTGTGTTATAAACTGCAGTTTGAAAAACAAGCACGTCATGTGTACCTGAAATTGCACAAATCTCTGTGGGACCCAGTCTAGACAATTTTTTTGTTTGTTTTTGTGAGCAATAATGGACTAATGCAGGATGAAAAGTGACAAATTGATATGGAGTTTGGAGATGGAGATTAACGTGTGTGCTGATTCACACTGAATCTAAAATCTATGTTTCATAATACCCGACTTACAAACAAGTTACATTCCATGAGCACGTTCCTAAGTTGGATTTGTTCTCAAGTCGGACAAAGTGAGTCTTATACGCCTTTGCCAGGAATATACAACGTAAAGCACACCGATCCACTTGACTAAATCTCTGTTCCCTTTCCCAACACTGCCATCATGTGGCCAAACAGTAACAGCAACTAAGAAGTACTTAATCTCACACATTTCAGATGTAACAGTGTTGTGTCTTTGTGCCTTTAAATCGCAAAGAGAATCCCAGACGCAGTTTTGTCTCCGAGCTGTTTTCCACTGTATTGGACAGTGAACTCTGTTTTGTTAAGGATTTTTCGAAATTAGGATTATTCACCTTCAGGACAACTTTACAGGATAGACGTTTTCAGTCATCGTGTTCCCGGACTGATTCACTCAAACCGGTGAGGCCGACTTATTTCTCCCGCAAACAAACACGCATACAATATACCAGACTGTAAACATTCTATACCTTCACTTACACACTGAAAATATTGTATGTAATTGTAAATATTGGTATCTGGTGCACTGCAGTGTAAATTTTTTGTACAATACACGCGATTTGTTTGCATCCACGAATGTTTGTAGAACCGTGGGTCATTCGTATCTGCGGAAACTTGAATGTCCGTAAGATGAAATATCATATTTTAATGGCGCTACATTATCAAAAGCTGCTCAAGTTAAAACTCGCTAATTAGCCTTCAAAGCGGAGTTTTGAGACTTTGGAAGCTTTTGAGGCGATGAACCGTCGCCGTTTCTCTAACCTGGCATGCCATGTGGTAGGAGTAAATTATTCGCCAGGTTTGTTTAGAAATAATAATTAAGGAAGCGGACAGAGTCAGTAACACTAAGGCTTTTTATTTGGAACTTAGTTTGTATTGTTTAAAACCCCTGCGCTTGGTTCTTAAGCGAGAAAACAAATGTTATAAGCAACGGGTTACATTAAACTACTCATGATCAGTTCAGTGGTGAAGCGGTTTGATAAAAGAGTTACTTGTGGGAATGGGAATGTTTATAAAATCATGATACTGATAATATTAAACCACATTAATATAACCATATTAATCTAATCATCACAGTGGTATTGTGATCATACCATATCGGGAGGTGACTGCGGACTCCCGTCACTAATATCTAATTAATGTTAATTAAGTGGAAGTGTTTAGTATCTTACTTCTGAAAATAAAAGGAAATCAGGTTTCTGGGGTCTTTGATGTTTCAGATAAAAATGAGTAACAGCACAGTGTACTGGGAGCACTGGGGTACAGCAATGTCTCACAGCTCAGGTTGGATGGTCTCTTAACTGGATTTCGCTTACGGCCCCGGGGCAAGTGAGGACAGGCTCGGGTGTAAACACGTCTAAAACAGTCCTCCGTCACTGCATACGTATGTTCAACACTTGAAGCTTTCTGTCTAACATCCTGCACACGAGGCGACCCTGGAGACGCCTGACTGGCTCAACTATTAGGAGGAACAGAAACACAACAGTGAGGAAAAAAAGGCAGAAGTACAAAAAAACAGAGGAGTCTGAATTGTGAGAACTAAAGAAACAAAAGCAAGTCAGAATGAAGTAACAAAGTCGTAATTAAGCAAACTTTGCTTTTCCGCAGCAGAATCGGGCTAGAGTATTAATCAGAGCTGTAGAAGGGATTTTTAAACAAGTCATAAAACTCGTTTTCACCTTCAACTGGTCTTTGAAAATTTATTTTAAAAAAAAGTTTAGTTAGGCTTCTCCACTCCACTGAAACAATAACTTTTTTTTTTTTTTTTTTTTGTGTGACCGAATGATTTTATGTTTATTACTTACTATTATACAACAGTTAGTTTAGAGAGAGTAATCTGATTGGAGGAGAGTGCTGATAATGGACAGTAACAGCACTGTGAGGTATAACTATATGTATGACTCCCAGGTGTTGTACAGAGGTTAATTACACTGACTGTCTGTACAGTTCGCAGTACTGAGGAGAGGGCAGCTGCCTGACAAAACACCCAGTCACAGAAGCACTTTCAGCAACCCCACATCTGATAAGGTTATGATTATTGCTGCCTCTTTACGCTACTTGGGACTGGACCCCAGAACCCGGACATTAACAGAGCTGATATTCTAAAGTGTAATAAGTGTAAATCTGGTGAATTTCTCAGGCCTGTGCATGGTTTATTCTCCTCACATTTTGGCTACATGGTACCTGTAACTACTTTTTCACTCCTCATATTTATCTTAACGGACACTCGCTAGCTGCTCCGGCTAGTCGCGGTTAGTCAGTTCCGCCAGGTGCAGCAGGATACGTTTAAACAAAAGATACAAATCATGATAAATTGACTTTGTGGGACTGTCGTATAAAGACGAGATCACACTCGAGGTCGTGCTGCTGTGCCGAATATCATGTGATATCTTCAGCACTCGGGCTGCGATCTTGCGTTTACGACCACGTCAGGGCCATGCTGATATCCAGCACAAAACACGACTGCGATATTGCTTAATAATGCGAGTGAAATGAATAACTACTAAGACGACTTTATTAAACTTTCATAAATGTGCAGCAGGCCGATTACACGGCTCCTGGGAGAATCTGGTAATTACAGAAACCGGATTATAAACTGGACTCAGAGAAAAATCGAGACAGAAGAAGAAGAAAGCGAGAGAGAGAGAGAGTTTTGTTGACTGATTATCTGCGAGTTTCAGCTTTGAGGAAAAACAGATTCAAAAACAGGAAACACGTTAATGCAGAAGAGGATGACTCTTCACTCCTCGCCTCACCTCCTCTCCCTCTGCCTCGTCTCCCTCCACCAACGTCGGCGCCAGTGGCAACGTAATCACGTTGGCGTCTTTAGTGAGCACTTCGCTCAGGTCGATTTCCCTCTTCTTCTTGCTGCTGCTGCGCGGCTCAGACGCCGTGTCCACAAGGGCAGGGCGTGAAACACACACCGCAGCCTCTTCCGCAGCCCCATCATGCACCAGAGTCTCCAGGTCCTCCATGGTGCGAGCACGGACCGGCCCCTCGTCCAGAAACTCCTCCTCTTCGAGCGCAAGCTCCACCTCCTGTGCACGACCGGCTTTAACCTGCGGCGGCTCCATGGGCGTCCGAGCGCTTTTTATCAGTCGGTTAAACAGGGTGTTGAATTCTGACACGACCTCTTCTTGCTCTTCTTCCTCCTCCTGAACGTCTCTCGACACCTCCTCCGAGTCCTCCTGTGTCCCTGTGTGCGCTGAGGAAAGATAAAAGATCAGAGATGTCAAAAGGTCGGCTACAGAGTTTCAAAGCGTAATGACCGTGCTGAGATCCAGGAAAAGGGGCGGAGTCAAACACTTTCTTTTTGGTTAAATATAATTGTATAGTGTTAAAACAGTTGAGAGCCCTATCATCCGGAGATCGCTAGTTCGAATCCCGGGTGGTGCTGTAACCTCTCGCAGCCGGAGGTCTAGAGAGAGCTGATTGGCCGAGCTCTCTCAGAGGGAGGGATGAGAGGTACTTAGTGCTCCCACATTAATCACGGCTCTACAGCCAGTCAGGGGCGTCTGTGAGCTCGCGCAACGGAGGGAGCGGATAGCGCTGTCCTCCGAGTGTGTTACGCCGCCCCCAACGGTGCGCGAGCGAGCAGTTCGAAAAGATGCGGTCGGCTGGCGTCACGTGGTTCGGAGGAAACACGTGATAGTCTTCGGCCCTCCCGGCTGAGTGGTAGTAGTAGCCTTAATGTGGGAGCCCCCTAGTGACGGGGAGGAATTGGACACGACTAAATTAGGGAGAAAATCGGGGGAAAAAATCCAAAAAAAAAAAAAAAAACCAGTTGAGAGCAAGCCAGAAAAGATGTACGAGGAGAGAGAAAGAAAGGGGGTGGGGCTTCCAGGGCATCAGTTCACATGAAAGGGTTTGATGCTACTTCTGTAACTGTCAATCATGGCAGATCATTCACTTGTCGATCGGTTTGCCTGCTGTTTGTGTGTGTGTGTTTTTTTTTTTAGGTGGAAGAGATCGATCTTTTAAACATATGTTTGAGTAACAACTTTATTAGATCAGATATCTGACCGAAAGTTATTCCCATCACCATAGCGACCAGAGCTGATCCGTGTAACCCGAGACGAAATTTCAGCAGCTGAGTGAGTCAGTGCTGCTGGATAATACATGAGAAGCTCTTTATTAGAGTGTGTATACATTATAGCAGCGTTCGTCTACAATCCCTCAGATACTGACACCTACACCAGCCTTTTGTGCGCGCGTGCATGTGTGTGTGTGTGAGAGAGAGAAATGAAGAGGCTGTACACAGCTTATAAGCTCATTAACACACTAAACCCTACATATATAATAGAGCCTGATCATGTATATAATGAACACGCTATGTGTGTGTGTGTGTGTGTGTGTGTGTGTGTGTGTGTGAGAAAGAGAGAGAGTGAGCGTCTATTACATACACAAAATCACAAAGTGTAACCTTCACTGCTCATGAAGACGCCAGAAAACGTAAAACTATAGCTTTTCCCAATTTGTACTGGAGACTCCTTCCATTACAGACAGCTACATAAACGCCTCGTCGTTATATCAGAAGTGTTAAATAAAAATCTGTTTATCAGATCACAAACTCCAAAAGCTGACAGACAGCTCCGCCTAGACACGTTATGCCACGCCCCCTGCATGATGGAGAAAAAAAAATGATTGAGCGAGTACGTACAGTCTTCCTTCTCCTGTGTGACAGGGATCAGATCATCTTCCTCGTCTCGCCTCAGCTTCCGTTTCTCCTCGAAGTGCCTCAGAAGCTGCTCTTCTTCCTCTTCTTCTTCGTCATCCTCCTCCTTCCTTTGCACTCCGCTTGCTGGTTGCTCTGCATTCGTGGCGTCCGTGACCTCGTGATCCTCGCTGGTCAGTTTGCCCCTCATCCAGGGGTTCACGGTGCCACCTGCTGACTCGGGTGCATTCACGAAGTCAGGGAGCGTGCCCGTCGCCTCTTCACCTTCCTCCTCCTCCTCCTCCTCCTCGGACGGCACGACGAGTTTCTGAGTCAGCTCCTTGTTCATCTCCAGCTGCTGCTGCATGGCTTTACGGGCCTGAAAAACATCAGCAAACAAACAAAAAATAAATAAGTAGTTTGAAAAAGAAACAGATGTTGTAAACCTGCAGTTAATTAGCGAGTGAGATATACGACACAGCCGTCCTTACCGAATCGTCATATTTGGCCATGATGGCTTTGGTCTTGGCCCACTTGCCGCTGTTCTGGTGTTTGAGAGACATCCTCTCCTCCATCCTGGACAGCTCCATCTTCTTCAACTCGTCCAGGGCAGCGGTCGGATCAGTCTTCATCATCTCATCAAACTGCTTCAGAAACTCCTTACGCTTAGCCTTCTTCTGTACCTTATGATACCTGAGAGACAAACACTTATATTACGTGTGTAAGAACGTTTCTTGTCTGCCATGATGGTTGTTTTCAAGAAAACTTTAATGAGGTCTAGGGTCACGTGATCTTGGTGCCACAGAAGGGAGGTTAGGCCTAATTAGCATACTATAAGTACAGGCTGCACAAAACACATTTTTCTACAGACAGATGTGCAAAGCCAAGGACAATAAGGATATCACTCGTTATTTTTATGAATATTCTTCTTGTATCTCCCCAAGAAGATTGTAGATTCAGATTGTACTCTATCAACCTTTAAACCCACTGAGTGGGAGTGTGAATAACAACACTGATGACCCGTGTTCTCCACCGAAAGCTCGTACAATGGACATGTGGGCATCAGAACTGGATCACAGAGTAATGAAAGAAGTTAGCTTGGAACAGTTTGAGGAACATGATGAAGCATTCGACCTCCAGATTTTCAAGCGTCTGTAGGGCGTGATGGACAATTAAATCCTACGCGTAAAAGCTCCAACTCTCAACCTACAGGACTTAAAGAATCTGGTACTGGTCTCGTGGAGTCCAGAATTTGATGGCTCAGAGAGAGAGAGACTGTGTGCTCAGTGTACGAGCGGTGAGGTCGAGACAGAGATGCACTTCCTTCTTTACTGCCAAAAATATCAACATATAAGGAAGACCTTCACTTAGATCATTCCTTATAAAATCCCAAATTTTTCCAAATTAACAGAAGATGAACAAATGAGAATTTTAGGAGAAGGTCGCACTGCTCCCCTCGCTGCAAAATATGTGTCCGAGTGTGAGAGCCTGAGAGACAGTGAGATACAGCGTAACCTGAAAGTTCCTAACAAAAATAAATGAATAAATAAATTAAATTATATCAATACTGTTCAGATAGTTGTTATTGTTATTAATATTGAAGTTATGTGTATATATATGTATGTGTGTATGTATATATTTCTTTTAATTATTGTATGTTTTCTAATTGCTTTGGCAACAACGTAATGCTTCTGTTAACATTCATGCCAATAAAGCTCTTCAGAACTGAACTGAATTGAGAGAGAGAGAGAGAGAGAGAGAGAGAGAGAGAGAGAGAGAGAGAGAGAGCACCTGTGCCATATAAGGCAGGTGATTCTAATGTTATGGCAGATAAAATTATTCTAAAAATAAATAAATAAATAAAAGACTTCAACATGAAAAAGGGAAAAAGAACAGAGTGGAATAAAGCCCTGTGCTCGTCAGTGGCTGAAGGACAGCGTTTATGTCTGCAGTGTGAGGCACCGTGTGATAAAAAAAAAAACACGCTGTAATTAAAAGTTAACCAGAACTAATATTTTCCACACGTACTTCTTGCTTTTGATCTTTTTCTCTCTCCGAGCTTTGGCTTCGTAGTAAGACTGCAGTGCTCGAGCCTTCTGCAGCTCCGCACGCCGGATCTTCGCCTGCAAACCAAAAATACAGGACATTTTAACGAATTACCTACACCCTGCATCCAACTGCCTCCAACACCCCCCCCACCCAACTGTCCCCCCGACCCCCCGACCCCCCGAGCGTCCCCCCGACCCCCCGAGCGTCCCCCCGACCCCCCGAGCGTCCCCCCGACCCCCCGAGCGTCCCCCCGACCCCGCGAGCGTCCCCCCGACCCCGCGAGCGTCCCCCCGACCCCGCGAGCGTCCACCCGTCCCCCCGAGCGTCCACCCGTCCCCCCGAGCGTCCACCCGTCCCCCCGAGCGTCCACCCGTCCCCCCGAGCGTCCACCCGTCCCCCCGAGCGTCCACCCGTCCCCCCGAGCGTCCACCCGTCCCCCCGAGCGTCCACCCGTCCCCCCGAGCGTCCACCCGTCCCCCCGAGCGTCCACCCGTCCCCCCCAAAGGGTTCACCTGTCCCCCCCAAAGGGTTCACCTGTCCCCCCCAAAGGGTTCACCTGTCTACGCCCCCCCCCCCCTCACACCCAAGCGTTCAACTGTCCCAGACCCTCCCCCAATTGTTCAACTACATCTTTACAACCCTCCCTCCATATCCCGGACACCGAGATAAGGGCGTGGCCTAAACGCTCAAGATATGATTGACACCCACCTCCTCAAGACTCATGGCCCTGATGGACGCCTCCTCCACAGGGGTCAACACAGGGTCGATGACCGGCTGATTATTACTGCGCAGGAGGCTGAAGATCTGCTGCTCTAGAGGAGTCTGAGCCTGAGAGCGAGAGAGAGAGAAAAACAGAGAGACAAATAAAAAAAGGAAAAATTTATAGGATGGTATATTGTATATTCTTAGTAAAAAAAAATAAATAAAAATAAAACGGCAATTTGTTTTTAATACTAAGAATATACAATATACCATCCTATAAACTGCCTGGTTTTTACATTTTACGAGCCACGTTTTTCAAAAATAAAAGTAAAATATTATAAAAAAAAAGTTATAAAATATGCAACTTATTTGCTTCTCAGTAAACACCGTTAAAAATATGATGAAATATACACACACGCCCACACAAACCACAGATACACTCAGGGGACAGAACACACACCTTCCAGCCGGCCACCACCTGCTCGACACGTTTGGGTCCGGCTGTTTCCTGTTTAAGAGGGAAGACGATCTGCTCGGCCTTCTGGTTCTGTGTGATGACACTCTCCCAGCGGGACACCTCCTTACTGCTGCGCTCGTACGCCACGCCCCTCTGGATCTGTACACACAAACACACTCATATGCATGAGAGAAGGTTTTTTTTTTATTCTTAAACAAGCTTTATAAAAAAACAAAATATTTTCTAGCACTGACCAATCAGTATGCAGAGAAGGTGGGACTTGGTTTCTACAAGCCAATTAAAATTATTACATTTTATTATTACTCCGAACAGCTTGAGTAATTTCCTGTGTCGTTGTCGAAGTGTCTAAACACTCCATATTTATTTATTTATTTTCCCCCCCTCCACACTACAGATAAAAGTATTGGCACCCTAGTATCTGCAGTGTGTGTAGGTGTTAAACACAGAGCAAACACAACCTTCTCTGTCTGCTGCCGGCTCAGCGGGAGCTCCAGCGTCTCTTTCGAGCTCTGCAGGATCCTCAGCTGCTGCTTGGTCTTTTTCGGCGCTCCGGGCGTTTTCTCCACGGAACCCAGCAGGTCCGAGAGCTCGACCTTCTCTCCCGCTCCCTCTGCATTCACAGAGAACTCCGAGACCTGGAGACTGGCCTCCGATCTCTCCGCCTGCATCCTCCTGAAAAGAGAATGACATGTTACCATGACGACCATCTGTCCGTCACCGACATTAGCTAGACTAGCACACAGAGGTCAGAAAAATCACACTGACTTTCTCTTCCCTCCCAGAGAGCTGATGGCCTCCAGGAGCTTGGTGTGTTTCCGATCATCATCGCTGTTCTCCTGCAAACACGCACGCACACACACACACACAAATACACATACAGTTAGATGTGTTACACAAATATAAACAAAACATCAACACAAGTTTAACATATCGTTTAATCACATCATGATGTGATTTATTTTGGAAATTTATCACCATGAGAACAACTTCAACACCTTGGTAACGAATTACACAACAGTTATTAAAATAATACTATTTAAATAATTACTATTTAATACTTTACTACGACTAATATTCTTTATTAATTTTTTAAAAATACGTTCGAGTTGCTAAATACATTAATACATCCTCTTAATGAGATCATTTCTGATGTTTTGAGCTGATTTTCAGCTGATTTGCCGTCAGCCTCGATAAATACGACTGAATACTAAATTGTACATTTAACATTTACATATCGGAATTGCAAAATAATGTGTGTAAAACTAATCGAAATGTGTTTTTTTTTTATCAAATTGTGCAGGCTACATAATTACTGTGTATTATACAACAGTTTGTTTTCCCGACCGAGTAATCTGATTGTACGAGATTTGTTCCACAAATGCAAAACCCACATTCACAGAAGCACTTTCAATAAGAAAGCACATCTGATAATGTTATGTCGTCTTAAACAACACGCTGTCTCTGCAGTAATCGCTTCTAAGTCATTTTTAATTGAGTCTGTGTTGCTTTAACTAGCTTCAAACATAAGGCTGAATCCCAAATCCCTAACCCCTAAAATGTGACTAAATTAGAGAAAAGTCAGGAAAATTAGGGAAAAATAAAATAAATGGTTCTTAATTTTTTTTTAATACACACACACATAGATATCTATCTATCTATATACATGTGTGTGTGTGTTAATAATGCTCAAATGCTTTATTACTGAACGGTTGAGATTTTTAATTTAGTGAGAGAGTGTGTGTTTTACCTCATCCTCACTGGCACTGATCATATTCTCCTCATCAGCAGAAAACTCTTCGTCATCATCATCCACCAGCACTGCAGGCATTTTCACAAGTTTGCTATGAAAAAAGACAATGTGATTATTTCAGATGGAAAAATAAAAAGACTTATTTATTCAACAATATTCATTAATTATAATTTTTTTTTTACTAATTTAGATCATAATCTCACTGACATGTCAAAATAGTTTATTATTGCATTCACTTCTCACATCCATACACAGTGAGAGAGAGAGGAATGTTAGCCACATTAGCTTCACAGTCACATTAACCCCCTCACACACACGTCCTAGCTGCAGTGACTAATAACACAAATCCATAACACTTGTTCCTGAGTGTGTAAAACACTACACGTGCATGAGTGTCAACTGTCTTATAAAATTGAATTAAAACTAGAATAAGGAAAACAAAAGAGAGAAACACCATGTTATAATACCGAACTAAATCAGATTCAGAAGATAATCACCTTCTGCTGGAGTCCATGCTGGAGCTGAGGCACGTGCGCTGCTGCAAAGTTCTAAAGCAGGTGGTGTTTAAACGTTTTTAAACAAACCAACGCCACAAAGCCGACATTTTCATAAACTAAACAACAACGAAGACATTTGTCATATTTTCGTTTATTTAAAAATGAACGACCTGAAGACAAAAACGCTTTAAACCACCGCTGTTAAAGCAACTTTAACCTCGTTCTCTTCCCCCATTGGCAGCGACGAGTCGGCGCAGGATGATGACGTATGCGGAAGTGAGATCCGTGCTCATTCGTATAATCCAGATTGTCATATAAATAAAATTAATTTATTGCAGTTTTTTTATCTAAACATATTATACCTTTTTTTGTAATACATCTTTAAATACTATACTTTGGTTCTGTCCATTTGTAAAAAATGTGTAAGTGTTTTTATCACTGAAAATAGAAATACTTTTTTTTGTTTTCTACAAAAAAAAACATAAAACTATATATAAACAAACATATACTGTTTATATCTTATAGCAATGGAGTAATAATAAAGTAATATCATATTAATTATAATTTTCTAACCTGTATAAATGTAAAATTGTATGTTAGATATAATGTTATGTCTATTAAAATAAAATTGACCCCATGAACATAAACTGTTTTTAAAAAAGAACTCAAATGTATTAGCAGTATTTATATTGAATTATTATTCCCGTCCCCGCCTTTTTTAAACATGAAGTGTGCTATGTGAGGTACAGTAGGCCAATGTATTGTGCTCTTATATAGGGCTTTTGGATTCAGTCTTCAGTTTCTACTGTGTGTTTGGTCCAAACTGATTTCTAAGGGTTTCAGTGTACTGTAGCGCACTATAAACTGTATGTGCGCACTTTGCTTATACACCCTATTCTGATTGGTGATGATGTTCTCTGATAATAGTGCAAGTTAATATTAATATAGTCCTATTTAGTCTTGCCGGAGTCCCTGCTTGAACTCTTCAACAAATATACAGGTGAAACTCGAAAAATTATAATATTGCGCAAGCGGTCATTTATTTCAGTAATGCAACTTAAAAGGTGAAACTAATATACGAGATAGACTCATTACATGCAAAGCAAGATAGTTCAAGCTGTGACTTGTCATAATTGAGATGATTATGGCGTACAGCTCTTGAAATCCACAATGTCAGAAAATTAGAATATTGTGAAAAGGTTAAATATTTTAGGCCCAAAGTGTCTCACTGTAATCAGCTAATTAAGCCATAACACCTGCAAAGGGTTCCTGAGCCTTTAAATGGTCTCTCAGTCTGGTTCAGTAGGAAGCACAGTCATGGGAAAGACTGCTGACCTGACAGTTGTGCAGAAAACCATCATTGACATCCTCCATAAGGAGGGAAAGCCTCAGAAAGTAATTGCAAAAGAAGTAGGATGTTCCTAAAGTGCTGTATCAAAGCAATAATAGAAAGTTATGTGGAAGGGAAAAGTGTGGAAGAAAAAGGTGGACAAGCAGCAGGGATGACCACAGCCTGGAGAGGATTGTCAGGAAAAGACAATTCAAAAGTGTTGGGGACTTTCACAAGAAGTGGATTGAGGCTGAAGTCAGTTCAAGAGCCACCACACACAGACGGATCCTGGACATGGGCTTCAAATGTCGTATTCCTCTTGTCAAGCCACTCCTGACCGACAAACAATGTCAGAAGCGTCTCACCTGAGCTAAAGAAAAAAAGAACTGGTCTGTTGCTCAGGGGTCCAAAGTGCTCATTTCTGATGAGAGCAACTTTTACATCTCATTTGGAAACCAAGGACCCAGAGTCTGGAGGAAGAACGGAGAGGCACACACTGCAAGATGCTTGAAGTCCAGTGTGACGTTTCCACAGTCTGTGTTGTTTTGGGGAGCCATGTCATCTGCTGGTGTTGGTCCACTGTGCTGTCCAGGGTCAACGCAGCCGTCTACCAGGAGATTCTGGAGCACTTCATGCTTCCGTCCACAGACGAGCTTTATGGGGACGCTGACTTCATTTTCCAGCAGGACTTGGCACTTGCCCACACTGCTAAAAGCACCAAAACCTGGTTCAGTGAATATGAGATTACTGCGCTTGATTGGCCAGCAAACTCGCCTGACTTGAACCCCATAGAGAATATATGAGGCATTGCCAAAAGAAAGATGAGAGACATGAGACCGAACAATGCAGAAGAGCTGAAGGCCGCTATTGCAGCATCCTGGTCTTCCATAACACCTCAGCAGTGCCACAGGCTGATCGCTTCCATGCCACGCCGCATTGAGGCAGTAATTGCTGCAAAAGGGGCCCAAACCAAATACATATGCATACTTATACTTTTCAGAGGTCCGATATTGTTCTATGTACAACCCTACATGTGGGGTTGTTTTATTGATTGTATGTAATATTCTAATTTTCTGAGATTGCGGATTTGAGGTTTTCATGAGCTGTACGCCATAATCATCTCAATTATGACAAATCACGGCTTAAACTATCTTGCTTTACATGTACTGAGTCTATCTCATATATTAGTTTCACCTTTCAAGTTGCATTACTAAAATAAGTGAACTTTTGCACAACATTCTAATTTTTCGAGTTTCACCTGTACATCACCTTACATTATGTGACTGTGACCATACCTTACTGTTATCTCTTCTTCTCTTCTCTTCCATCATCTCTCTTATTATGGTAAACTTTTATGTTTAGATGCTGTCTTCCCCACTCTGATAGATCACACAGGGTTGTTGCTGGTGGAATGAATGGTTGCTTTACACCCCAGGGAGCCCTCATGTCTGTGTTTACTTCAGGACTGGAGTTTCCTACAGTCTACCTGAGCCTCCAGTAACAAACTTGTCAACATGTTAACTTAAATTCATCTCCTGTTATACTGAACTTCCAGCCTCCTAACACACAGTATGAGTGCTGATCAATCCCTGCTATCCATTATCACTCAGATGAGGATGGGTTCCTTGTTGAGTCTGGTTCCTCTTCAGGTTTCTTCCTATTGTCAACTCAGAGAGTTTTTCCCTCGGCACTGTCGCCCCCGGGTTGTTCATCAGGGACGATCTGATCGTTTTGAGTCATACACACTTTCTCACAGATTTCAAACTCATTTCCATAAATTCCCTTTGATTCTGTAAAGCTGCTTAACCCAGTTAAATCCAGTCATTTCAAATCTCTATAGTTGTTTCCTTTGCTTGATGCAGTCCAATAATTTGACCCTGCTGAAATTGCAAACTATTTTTTGGCCAGACGGTGTATAACGAAAGCCAGAACAGGAATTCTATATTTTTAGAGGTTCTGTAGCATTAAATGGATTAAAAGGTAATTGTGGCAAGTTGATGTGGTGTAAGAGGACTAAAACTTTTCGAGGTGTGCTGTGTACAGTGATTCTAATTTATCGTACACAAGCTTGTAGATGTGATTTTTTTTGGATGGATTTAAATCAGTTACTTATGCAATGCTCATTTTACTTAAATCTAATTCCAAACTATCCAGTTCAGTAGAACCCGATGGAGCTGTGACATCCTGTCCATGCTCAGAGACATCAGCGTGTCTCTGTTGGAGACAGAAATGCACGATGCTACACCGCAGGCTATAGGCTTCAGCTACATTAGCTTCAGAGTGTGAAAAACAAAAGAAAAAAAACTTTACACACAACACATGTTTAATCTACATGTGGGGTTAAGTGGTAAACTGTGTACATTTAATTTGTGTCCTATGTAATGTGTTTTTCTTGAGAGTTGGCGAAATGTTGTGAGTCCCCGAGCGACCGGCAGACGGTACCGAGCGCGCGCACAGGCCGAGAGCGCACGGGTTCTTCTTACCTGTTCTCCTCGCTGCTCTCGTCCTCCCGCTGCCATCTGTTCAGGAGAGCGAGGCGCAGATGGAAATGACGGATCAGAGATGCGTGCGTATGTAAATGGAATTCAGTGGGCTTAACATTCTTCTCTGCCGTGTATGTTTTGGGTCTGAATTATCCATTAATGAGTGTTAAATAAAAATGATATAAAAAAACAAAAAAAACACCGGAGTGTAACCTTCTGTCAGGACGAGGAGCCGAGCCATTAGGTCCAATTAGCTGAAATCATTCGCATAAAAGTCTGTAGAAATATATTCATAATATTCATAATATTCATCGTTTAGCGTTACGCACCGAAACAGCGTTTCATCAGGCGCGTCGTAGGCGTACAGTTCCCGACTGTAATCCATCTGTTGCTTACAAAGTATTGGCCCCCTTTTACCCCTGTCCATCATACATAGTTGCTTGACTGAATGAGCAGGTATTACGTGGGTAAAGTTTTCTTCTAGTACAACCAAACTCTTTACACCACAGCTCTAGATCCTGAAGGTATGGACTGTAGAGCAGTCTTACGCATTATTGTTTAACTTGTACGGGAAGTAAACGGATTAAAACGATGTGTTTAACATGTAACATTTACACACGTGGACAAAATTGTTGGTACCCTTCAGTCAATGAAAGAAAAACTCACAATGGTCACAGAAATAACTTTAATCTGACAAAAGTAATAATTAAAAAAAAATATATGAATGTTAACCAATGAAAGTCAGACATTGCTTTTCAACCATGCTTCAACAGAATTATTAAAAAAAATAAACCCATGGAACAGGCCTGGACAAAAATGATGGTACCCCTAGAAAATACTGAAAATAATGTGACCAAAAAGACATGTTAATTCAAGTTGTGTCCACTAAATAGCATCACAGGTGTCTACAATCTTGTAATCAGTCAGTGGGCCTATATATAGGGCTCCAGGTAGTCACTGTGTTGTTTGGTGACATGGTATGTACCACACTCAACATGGACCAGAGGAAGCGAAGGAAAGAGTTGTCTCAGGAGATTCGAAAGAAAATTATAGACAAGCATGTTAAAGGTAAAGGCTATAAGACCATTTCCAAGCAGCTAGATGTTCCTGTGACTACAGTTGCACATATTATTCAGAAATTTAAGATCCATGGGACTGTAGCCAACCTCCCTGGACGTGGCCGCAGGAGGAAAATTGATGACAAATCAAAGAAACGGATAATCCGAATGGTAACAAAAGAGCCCAGAAAGACTTCTAAAGAGATCGAAGGTGAACTTCATGCTCAAGGAACATCAGTGTCAGTTCGCACCATCCGTCGTTGTTTGAGCCAAAGTGGACACCATTGTTGAAAGCAAATCATAAAAAAGCCAGATTGGAATATGCCAAATTACATGTTGACAAGCCACAAAGCTTCTGGGAGAATGTCCTATGGACAGATGAGACAAAAATGGAATGGAATCAGCTCTATGTTCACAGACGGAAAAATGAAGCATATCAAGAAAAGAACACTGTCCCTACTGTGAAACATGGAGGAGGCTCTGTTATGTTCTGGGGCTGCTTTGCTGCATCTGGCACAGGGTGTCTTGAATCTGTGCAGGGTACAATGAAATCTCAAGACTATCAAGGGATTCTAGAGAGAAATGTGCTGGCCAGTGTCAGAAAGCTGGGTCTCAGTCGCAGGTCATGGGTCTTGCAACAGGACAATGACCCAAAACACACAGCTAAAAACACCCAAGAATGGCTAAGAGGAAAACATTGGACTATTCTAAAGTGGCCTTCTATGAGCCCTGACCTCAATCCTATTGAGCATCTTTGGAAGGAGCTGAAACATGCTGTCTGGAAAAGGCACCCTTCAAACCGGAAACAACTGGAGCAGCTTGCTCATGAGGAGTGGGCCAAAATACCTGCAGAGAGCTGCAGAAGTCTCATTGACAGTTACAGGAATCGTTTGATTGCAGTGATTGCCTCAAAAGGTTGTGCAACAAACTATTAAGTTAGGGGTACCATAATTTTTGTCCAGGCCTGTTCCATGAGTACATTTTTTTTATAATTCTGTTGAAGCATGGTTGAAAAGCAATGTCTGACTTTCATTGGTTAACATTCATAGAATTCTTATTTATTATTACTTTTGTCAGATTAAAGCTATTTCTGTGACCATTGTGAGTTTTTCTTTCATTGACCGAAGGGTACCAACAATTTTGTCCACCTGTGTATGGAAGGAGTCTCCAGCGTTAGCGGTTTGTAACGAGGCGGGGTACATCCTAGACAGGGTGACAATACATTTCAGGATTGTGGGAGGAAACCAAAGGAAATCCCAGGGCATCGAACCCGGACCCTGGAGGTGCGAGGCGACAGTGCCAGTGGTAACTATAAACCGATAAAATGTATGATAATATAAAATGTATAAAGTCACTGTGAGGAATAAAACATTTAAACATTAAATTTAGTGTGGTGAGAGCGACATCACTTCCACACACTATAACGTTGTTGCATGACAGACATCCATTTCATTTATTTGTTACATTTTATCAACAAAAACAGAGACACAGACATTTGCAAGGCAAAGTTAGATTTTTTTTATAATACGGCACCGCAACACTGCAAAAAAAAAAAAAGACACCTTAACATGGGGAATGTTCTGGAATTTAGCCAAAGACCAACACCCCCTTTCTATCCAGTCAAAATACAGAACACTGGAATTATTCTGAAAATTGTGGTGGTGCTTAGGAGTCGAGCTGAAGGTTATGCAAAGCTAATTTAAAAAACATATTTAATCATTTATTTTGCCTGAAATTACATCATAGTAGGCGGGAAATCTGTACATCATGTACAAACACATTAATGGACAAAGAAAAGGTAAAAAAAAAAAAAAGAAGAATTTTCCTCATATTATGTCAGTGTATACATACACACAATGGAGACTTACAGTGCTGTGCAAAAGAATTGACCTCCCTCATTTCTTCATATGTTGCCTCCAAAGAGCCAGACTGTTGTATGTTTAACGCAGTCTTGAGGAATGTTTTGTGTTTGTTGAGCCGCATAGAGACCTATAAATCATTCAAGCATAAAACACATCTAACTTAAGACGAGAGGGGAAATGAGGTCGCTGCTGTTGGGGTCGTCTCATAAAGCAAGGGTCAGGGGTAAACTCAGTGTGTAACTCAGTGGGTAAAGCACTGGAGTCTCAGGTTCAATCCTCAGCACCACCAAGTGACCACTGTCTGTAAATTCTTAACCCTCAACTGCTCAGATGTGTAATAAATTGTAAAAGGGCGTCTGTCATGTGTTGTAAGTGTTAAAGACAATGAGATAAAGTCTACCTTTAGGCACTTTGCAGCCGGTCACAGTGAAACACTTGTTAATGTTTCTTTCATTTAATCAATATCATTTAATATAAAGAAACAAGAGGGGGGGGACTTTTGTAAGACAGGTATCCTTTAAAGGAAATACCGGTTTGAGTTTGAGTTGACACATTTCATGACTTGTTTTATAAAGGATCCTGGATTTCTAGGATTTTCTTTACATGTGAAAAGTTGACGTTGATGTTGATGTAGATACGCCGCGCTTTGTGAGCGTTATTATTATTTACATTATTTACAGTTATTTACAGTGTGTGTCCTCTCCAGGATGTGTATCGAGGTATAAATGAGAGTAAGTGTCATCGCGAGTGTGTCACAAAACCAATCAGTCTAGCCTGGTGTCTGGATTAGACTGATCATCATCATCATCATCATCAGTAGTGTGAGACGCCACGCTCGGTGAACATGCCAAAAAACATAGCGACATATTTATAGTTTAACATGTCGCTCATTAACGAGACATATTTACACCGACGCATTGTCCTCACATTGGTTGTTTTTCCTCCCCCAAATAAATCCCCCCCCCCTCCACCCCCCGCACAAAAACAAACCAACAGTGTGACGTGAAAAAGGATCAGGAGAGAAAAACAGCATCACCCAGACAGCGCGGCAGCAGGAGGCGTCCTGGAGGGATTGTGTGCAAAATAACTGATAATCAGCTCTGATGGCGTGTAACATTGTAAGCTGTGAGCAGAGAATGAAAGCGTTAATCACATGTGTGTGTGTGTGAGTGTGCTGAAAAAGAACAACACGTAGGACCCTGGTGTGTGAAGTACAGGAAAGTACTAGTTTTTATTCCTTCATATTCAAACTTCACAAACAGCGTGAACTTGTACAATACCTCAAGAGAGTGAAAATTACAAAAAAGTGCTGGTAACATTTACAAAAAAAATCATCCTTACTTTTGCGACAATCAGTTATTCTTCCACTCCTTTTTTTAGTCTTTTGTATTAAGGCTTAATACTTCTGTATAAAGTATATGCAAGATAAGTCTTCACAGTTTTTTTCGAAAAAAAAAAGTCACAATATTATGTAACATAATGAAGCTTTTACAGCTAGTTTTCTGTATAATAACAAATACACATCACTGGTAATTATACGTGAAATACAGGGCTTACTGTAAAATGGCAGGTAATGATACTGACTGCTGAAATCATCTTTTTTTTTTTGTGATTTTTTTAACGTTTTTTTTTTTCCTTAAACACGTTTATAGGAAAGGTTACATGAACGTAGCGCTGCGATAACTGAAGGAGAAGAGAATGAAAGGAATAGTATGCTTTAAAAAAGAAAAAAAATGAAACGAAACAAAAAAACAACCAAAGGAAAAAAAAAACTAAACAAGGGAGATCGCCTCCAAACTTTGGCACGTCCCTTTGAATGTTTTTTTTTTTTTTTTTCCTTTTCGGTAAAAATATAATCAGGTTTATCTTGTTGTTGTTGATGTTGTTGTTGTTGATGTTGTTGTTGTGAGCGAGACTGGTGTAAAGTGAAATCATGCTGCGTAGTAAGGTGCTGAATCAGACGACTCGACTCGACTCAGTCATGATAAGGTGCTTTACTAAGACTCAAAGCATGGAGGCCTTTTATATCCCACTAACAAAATCAATAATAATAATAATCAATAATCAATAATAATAATAACAACACAAAGAATAATTTACAATAGAACACAAAAATAACCAATAGTCTCGAGGCGACCTCGTGTGTGTTTAAACAATAAAACTTTTTTTTTTCTCTTTATGCTGGATGTGTGTTAGGCGTGTACCGACATTGTGTGTGTGTGTGTGTGTGATGTTTAATGATGATGATATAGTTTGGGTGATTGTGGTAAGTGCAGCGAGTGTGTGTGTGTGTGTGTGTGAGTGAGTGAGTGAGTGCTGGTCGGCACACGCCTAACTGTGAGTGAGTGTGTGTATGTGTGTGTGTGTGAGAGGATGTGATGTTTCTGAACCGAATGCGACACAGAACGAAGCAGAGATATTTTTCATAATCTTTATTATGATTATTCTGTTTTTTTTTATTTTTCTTTTTTTTTCTGAAATCTTGGAAATGTTTTTATTTTTTTTAAACATTTTTATGATTTTTCTTATTTCCTTAAGCTGCACTAGTTTACAGATCAGCGTTATGAGAGCTCTAGCCCTAAGTTTTACCCTCATGCACACGGTTAAAGTGACGCGACAAAGCTCGCTTTAAATCACCTACATCACGACAAAGCGGTTTTGGTTTTTTAGTGCAAACACAATCGGCTGGCTTCAGCTTCTCGAGAATAACAAGCTCACCAAGAAAGATCACATTGAAGGCACATACGTATGCTTCCTCTAACACGCGACGATTTTGAGACGTGACACCTTTATTATTATTATTATGATTTTTTTTTTGTTTGCGACACCTTTCAATAAACACCACGAAGCGCTTGTTACATTAAAGCCACTAGTTCTGACAAAATCCAAAAAAATTCATCACTATTTATGATTGCTATCGATTATTAATGAGCGTAGATCTAAAAAAAATTAGCCGTAAAGGAAAGATGTCGTAAAGTTTTATTATTTTTTTTAAGTTTCCTTTACGGTAAATTTTTGTGCGCGGCGGCCTGTGCGTGGGACGGTGTGTGTCGCACGCAGAAAAGAAGGAAAACGTGTTTCCTATAAACAGGCGTTCACATTAATTACACTCAGATGAAATCGTTGGTTTTTTTTTTTCTTCTTTTTTTGCGAGTGGCGTCCCGGGAACACGGCGTCTGCGCTTTCGGGAGCTGAGGAGTGAACGGAGCGACGACATCAGCGGCGACAGACACCAGCGACAACCACGACGACAACGAACGGAAGGAAAAGATCCACCTACACACACTTGCACTACGCCTTTGTATACTGTAGCGTACAGATCCCAGGACGGAGAGAGAAACTAAAGGTTGTGTAATCTTAAAAAAATTTCTCAATAAAACCGTGTTTTTTTTTTTTTTTTTTCCCTGACGCCGTGTTTCCGGGACGAATCTCCAGATCTCCTTGTCCACCATCTCCGCTTGTTTGTTTCTTCTCTTTTTCCCGCCAAAACGATCACGCGAGGAAACAGGAAGTACTAATGTTTTAATGCGCCTCGTTCCCCTTGCCTTTTTGCGTCCTTGCGTACGGATCTCCGCGTGAGCGAGCGCGAGCCTCCGGGGGGCGTAACGTCACGTCACACACGCCTGTACCTTCTTTTGGGTTTTTTTTTTTCTTTTTAGGATTATTTCTTAAAAAGACTGTCTTTCTCAGATCTCTGTCTCAAACCCACAGCAGGTGCGAGCGCGCGGGCAGCGCATGCTGTCCGTCACACCCACGTTGCTGTAAGAATTACTCTAATTGTTCTGTCAGATACGTAGATATTGCTGTTTATCCAAGAAGACCGACAATTGTTTTAGTGCAAATCTCTTATCTCGTTTTGGAATAAATGGCAGTCGGGGTTGTTGTTTAAGAAGAAGAAGAAGAAGAAGAAGAGTGTTCTGCGATAAAGAGCGTGAGACGACTTTTAGCCTTAGTGGTTTCGGAAAATTTGCTAAAAGTGGTTTCCCTTTTTCTTTCTTTCTTTTCTTTTTTTTTTTTAAAAAGATATACATGTGTGCATGCGCTGATATTCAGTTTTCATAACACGATATATTATCATGGGGAAGAAACAAAAAATAATCCCAAAAAATATTAATATTAAAATTTGACTGAAGAATGCAATTTAATAAATAAAATCAATTGATTTAATTTGTAATAAAAAACATTATTGAATTAAGAAATTAAAAACTTTTATAAAAAATGTATTCAGGGATTCGTTTAATTTATTTTTAATATATTTTTTTTTTTGTTAAAAATAAGAAAGGCACGCTGAGTACGGTTTTTAAAGTCTCCATGATGTCAATACAGTGATGGACCGCCACGCTGATTATCAGCACATGCCTCAGACGCTCATCTCACCTCGTTATCCGTTTAATACCAGTTGTGTTTGTTTTTTAATTTAATTTTTTTAAATTATTTTCTTTTTTCTGCGATATTTCTTGACATGACGGAGGCGGTAATGCCGTGTCCTGTGCTGCTTGTTTGTGTCTCACTTTAGTCCAGTGTTTGACAAGTCAAAGTAAAAAAAAAAGGTAATAAGAATACGGCTGTGTACACACACGATTTTCATTAAAAAAAAAAAAAAAACTCTAAATCAACCTCGGAACAGCAGTCGTCACAAAGCAAAGATGCTTCAACAAGAATCATAAAAATCAAAACGGAAAGAAAACTTGTATATATATATTTTTTTTTAGTAATCAAACTGCAGCATCATTTAGGGTTGCTTAGATCTTTCTTTACATCTTCTTTTTGTTTCTTTCAAGTCCGATGGAAATCTCTCCTCCCGTTACTACGACAGCTCGACTCCTCCTGCCAGCGGACTCCACCCTCGAATAAACCTTTCTAGCATGAGGCCAGGATGGAAATCGTAAAAATGAAGAACGAACGGAAAAAAAAGTAAATGATGTATAAGTGCTTTTGTCTTTATATGTGGTATTCATAGCCTATACGCGCGTGTAGATAGATACGACTATAAACAGCGTTTCAAACAAAACAGGTCGGAATATGGACTCCAGATTTACAGCACTCTAATGTACATGACCATAAAACAGGAAGCAATGACGCTGACAGGGTAAAATGGATATAAATATAGAGATATATGTGTGTCTGTATATATGTATATAAATATATGCGGACAAATAGCTAATCCATGTACGCTAAATTAACTCTAAATGAGCTCATGCTTCACCATAATATTGCCTTTATCTAATGACCACGGGCTTTACATTCTACTCTCATATCCACGTTAGTTTTCCACCCACGTATTTACACGACTGAATAATATTCATGGATTTTTTTATCATCTTTTTTTTTCTTCTAAACGTCACAGGAGAAAACGCGAACGCAACGGGAAACAGAATCGGGGACGGTTTGGTCCTTCAGGTCGACGCGGGCGCATGCCGTGTTGTTGTCGGTGCATCCGTGTCGCCGTGTACGTGTGTATGTCGGTGTGTGTGTGTATATACTGTATATAAGACTGAGCGAACTCACATGAAAACATGCACGGAACAGGCACTAGAGTTTCAATTACGGACGCGTTTTATATTTGTGGGATGATTCAAGATGCAGGCGTGTTTTTTGGGAAAATAAAAAAGAGGAATAATAATTAAAAAAATAATAATTATGTGCAAACAAATAAACAGCTTGGTCCTTTTTAATTTATCAAAAAAAAACAGCTTTTACAAAAATATTCAGGAAGAAATTACGAGCGTGACTAATTAATTCCACTAATCCAGTGCATTTTATTTCATTATTATTAGTATTTTTTAATTTCTCTGTCTCTCTCTCTCACAGTTGGCTGAAAACGGACGCGCATTAATGAGACTGAAAATGTTTTTTTTTCCCTAAATCACTGCACAGATGTTGAATTAGGATTTTTTAAATTTCTTTTCGTCTGATTTTTCTTTTTTTCTATTTTAATTAATAAATAGTCAGGATTATTATTATAAATTTTTTTTGGTCTCTGTAAGTTCCAACATTCTGGTACGAAGTTTGTGTTTAAAGTTCGGCCGAAAAATAATACAAAGGCGTCTGATATTCTTTGGTGTTTACAGGAATAATAATAATAATAATAATAACTACGCCTCTTTCACTGTTGCTGTGTTCCATGTGCTCTGGTTATAGAAATTAAACGTAATTACTGATCAACACGAAGCTGGGCAGCTTTAGGCAGAGGCGGAGATTAGCATGAGGTTAGCATGCTCAACGTAGATACAGCTCACATCTTAAAAAAAAAAAAAATTATATATATATATATATATATAAAATAAAAGAGACGCAGAAGAAGCAGGTAGTAGAAGTGTGTTAGTGGTTCAGTGCAGCAGGTGGACGCGCCCGGACGAGCGATGTGCTCGGGATCATCATGGATCAACACGTCGCCTTAACGCGAGCTTCGAAAATCTGATCAGAACGCTTCCTCCTGCTTTTCATCGCCACCTCATCGAACGGACCGGACCCTGTAAAGTTCCGTCATTACCTTTTTTAAAAATTTTAATTTATATATATATATATATATATATATATATATACTCCAACTTGAACACATGGCGTGACGATCCTCAGTGTCAGAAATGCTGCTGTTTTTTGTTGTTGTTGGGTTAAAGGGTTTCCTACATTACCCACAATGCTGTGCGGCGACGCTTTAGTGCTGTAGTTCTGTAGTGCTTTCTAAGCTCCTCCCACCTCCTCTCAGACGTCTGACGTTTGGAGCTTCCAAAGATCTCACGCTAACACCAACGTCAACATCGCCATCTTATAGCTCGCCACATAGCTGCAATGCATTCTGGGACTTTTTTTTTTTTTAGGAACCTGAGTGTTATCTGGTTTCGGTGAAACGTGTACATTCTGTTAAACTACATGAATTAAACTAGATTGAATCTGACTAAAAAAAAGAGTTAACGTTAGAGTACTGGAGTGTCTTCAACACTGAGTTCGATGTTTTTCGTCCCGTCCTGATCGAAACTCAGCACGATCCATGAAAATCAGAAAAAAAAAAAAGAAAAAAAAAGGACCTCTTTTTAAGAGCCGGCATTCAGAGCTGATTTCTCCCAAACCGCCATCGACGATTCGTTCATCTTTTAATCAGATGATAAAAGTGAAGTGATTTGGCGAGGGCGTGACAAAACCTCCGCATTCATCTGCCGAAAAAACAAGACGTTTGTTCATTACAATGCAGAGAAAAAACGTTTTTATTTCCTTTTTTTAAAATAATTTGGCGGATTGGCGGAATGCTTTCTGTAACGTTTGATTGATTATTTTTGTGTCGTGATTAAAAGTGTTTAAAGTCCAGAAAGTAAAAATAAATATATAAAATAAAGAAAAATAAATAAAAAAACCGGGCTGAACTTTTCGGGGGCTGAATAGACGAGAGAGAAGCGAGGAATGTTGGTGATTTAGACGGGGGAATGTGAGCTATGATTGATATTTAGACCGGGTTTTTTTTCTTCTTCTCTTGTTAACGCCGCTTTTATTTTCTCAAGGCCGAGTTATTATAGGGGAAAAATGTAAAAAAAGGAAAAAAAGGAGCGCTGATACAACGGCTCGGCCACAATACTGATGACTGACGTCCTGAAACCGCTGGAATAATCAGCATTATAATACTTCAGCAGGGGAAATGTGATTATTAATAAAAGTGAGACTTTTTAGCATGAACTGGGGACGCGCTGCACCTCGCGAGGTCTTCACGCACCAGGAACGTCATTAAATACCAAATTTTCACACTGAACTGGCCACTCCTCGCCTGGTGCGTAAAGACCTCGACAGTCAGGACGGTTCGATTAAAGATGCAGTGTGTAACATTTCCTTCTTTCTTTCGTTTGTCAGACAGATTATGATTTATAACAGCACTAGGTCTGGATTTATAGCTTATTCAAACTGCTAGCTAGGAATTCAACAAGCCCCGCCCCGATCCTTTAAAAGATCCATGTCGTGACTGCAATTGCGTTTCTCCTCACGTCCGCAGTTACAATACGGCGCGTGATTATCGAGCCTGCGGAATTGAGTGATATGGCGGTGCGATATTGATATCGAGATAACACTTTTTTTCCCATAGGTTTTCCTTTAACACTTATCGACGGGTTAGAAGTCACTGAATGATGTTTTGTCGTTATTTGAAAATAGAGTTTTGTTTGCATTTTGCCAGTTTGTATGATGATAGGATATTCTCGTCATATCGCTCCGTCCCTGACGCTGAGGAATAACCGCCGGCGCGATCAGACTGCCACATCGTACGATTACGCCGAGTGTCGGAACCAGATTTCAGTTTGAGTGAAAGTAATAAATGAATGAACGGAGGAAAAGAACTTATTGAGAGTTTGTATCCGGCACTGATCCCGAGCGTTTGGAGATGATGATTTTCCTCAGCTAATGACGGCGCGGCGATTAGCAGATGGCGCGCGGTTAAACGGGAACGGCCTTCAGGAAAAGAAGCTGGAGGAAGAGTGCGACTGTGGGAGGATGGGCGTGTCTGAGAGGCTGAGGGGCGGGAGAGGGAAGCTGCACCTCTGCGCACACACACACACACCAGCATACGGACAGCCATCTGTCAGCTTCACACACACACACACACACACACACACACACACACACACACGTGCTGGCACTCGAGTACAATCTTCCTCCTGAAGCTGGGCGTCTTCCTCGAGCTCAGTACCGAGACTTGGGCTGGATGTCGATGAGACAGACGCAGGCAGGTGGAGACGCTCCAGATCACCACGCCTCCCTCAGGACGCTACGGTAGAGCACATGCTCACGGGTAGCTCATACGCACCTCGCTAAGGGGTCCTACTAGAGTTACTGAGAATATTAATAATAATAATAATAATAATAATAATTTAAAGTGATGCATTCTTTAAAGTAATCTTAATCTTAAAAAAAGTTATTCAATCTGGTTTTTAATCCTAATTTAATCTTGTACTCAATAAAGATTAATGATGTTGAATGAAGGGAAGTCCAGATCTGGAAAGTCCAGATGTTTATAAAGATCTTCAGTTTCAAAAAACATCCAAATTCATAAATAATAATAATAATAATACAAATTAAATTGTTTATAAACTAAAAGGGTCTGTGAAATTATTATTATTATTATTATTATTTTGCAGTTAAAGAGCCCGCTGGATACAAAACATCTGAAACATCCGGGCCTACGAAATTCTAAATTAAAAATGAAATAAAAATTAAAATACCTAAATAAGTCATGCAATTTCTAATAATAATTTTAAATAAAATAAATGTAAATACATTTTTCAGAGGCTATTTTATTCACACATACAAAAAACTGATTACATTTTTACTTTTAATTAATAATAAAAAAAGAAGATCTGCAAACAGGCCAATTATTATTATTATTATTATTATTATTATTATTATTATTATTATCATAACATAATATTGAAATGGTTGGATTTCTAAACTAAATCTTTGCTAAGAGGATCTGCAGGATTATTATTATTATTATTATTATTAATAAAATAAACAGTTAACATTAGGCTAAATGCACTGCATGCGTTGATTGTCCCAGGTCTTTAAACGTCCAGGGGCGTGGCGGGGCGCGGCCAGACCAGCTCGGGTCAAACGTCCAGATTCCAAACTAATGTCATTTATTCGTTTAGAGAGACGATGTTTTGCGGAGTGTTTGAGGAGAAGAGTGCGACAGCATCATCCTTCGCTGCGGGTCGGTACAGTTTTGCTGGATGTTTATTAGTATTAATCTCTTCCTCGGGTTTAAACCGCGGTGTGTTTGGGCCACGCGCGCTCGACTTCCACATGCCTGTTCCAGAACAACACGAATCCTCTTATTGAACCGCGAGGAGAGAAAGAAAAACGCCCGCGTCAGCATGCAGGAGTGAGAGTGGATTAAGTGTGTTTCTGTGAGTGTGTGTTAATTTCATACGCAAGCTCCTACTGCACTATTATCTGCTCTGATAAAGGAAGAATAATCTGCATCTGTATTTTATAAATATCTGTTCCTCTGTAAGTCCATCACTCTCTCTCTCTCTCTCTCTGTACACTCCATAAAGTGGAGAATAAAGATTAGATATTTCTGCTTATAAACAATGTGTGTGTGTGTGTGTGTGTGTGTCTTTGGATTGGTCTCATTTACAGGACTGCGGATGCTGAAGTGTATGTGACGTGAACGTGGATGAAGGTGGACGTGAATTTAAAATAATAATGTGTGAGGTGATGACGCCTCGATCCCGCCGCGACCTTTGACCCTACTGAGACCCGTCTGATGGCTTCGCTCGCGGTGCCATGGTTTGTTTAGCGGCATCGCGGCGGTAATTCGCTCGTTTTAACTGCGAGACGTCGGTGTTACGACCAATCTCACGTTTGTACGCGCGTTCGATCGGACGTTCACGTTACCACTCACGTTTCTTTCCGAGGTTGATTTTGTCTGTTAGCGTATAACTGTCTGCTGAATCCGGCGCGTGTTCGAGCTCGGGGGTTTGGAAGAGGGCCGACAGCGCCGTCCTCCGAGTGTGTAAAGATGTCTGACTTCACGTATCCTCACGTGTCTCTCCGGTTTAGTAGCTAATAATCACTTTTAAGGCATTTTACATTTTTTTCTCAACAACATGATAAATACTGACAGTGTACGAGATTTATACGTTAAAAGTAGAATACATACATAAATATAGATATATATATATCGTAAACCAATTCAGGGATCTGATCTTTTACTTTCTGTTCAGTTATATATTTTATAGAGTGTTTGTGTGTGTGTGTGTGTGTGTGTGTGTGTGTGTGTGTGTTTGTTTTTCAGACACACACACACACACTCCTGTAATAAATGCGAGCTCTGTGATCTCTTTCCGTCTAGCAAAACATCAAACCGTACCGACGCGCTATAATATTCCACATTATAAGTTAAACTCGGCACTTCTCTACTCACAATATACGCTCACACACACGCACGCACGCGCGCACGCACACACGCACATCATAAAACACACACGACACACGGTACAACACCACACGCTTCCGCTACAGGAAACTAAAACTTCAACTCTTAAGTGCTGACGTTGTAAAGCAGATCGAAGTCACGTGACCAAAATCCGAAGAAAACATTATTATTATTATCATAAAAAAAATTAAAATAAATATATGTCAGATATTAATATTAACATTATAAACAGTAAACCGGGGCACTTTGGACAAAAAAAAAAAAAAGACAAGAAAAAGAAAAGATTTACAAAATACAAAAGCGGCGTTTGTTGTATTTTGGTGATTTCAGGGTTAAAGGAGGCCACACCCTTACTCACGGCGCTCGCGTCAGGCGTACAAGGCAGAAGACGGGGAATTATTGGTAATTATTGTTTTTGTTTAAAAAAAAAAAAAAGATATTTTTTTTACTTCTTGAAATCGGCGTGTTTGTGTGTTTAATTATTGCTGGTCGTCAAAACTTTTAAACGTCACTTGGGATTGGTTTAGGCAGTGATTAGGTTTGTTAGCGACTGAATACTGTACAGTTATTATGTTTATTATTATTATTATGATTATTAATATTATGATTGTTATTATAGCACATGGTGTTCTGTGAGTCGTTTCGAGTTTTCATGCTTGGAGCTATACAAAGAGGCACTTTGTTATTAAAACATAAAAAATTTTTTCCACTTGCTTATTTGTATTGTATGTACAGCATTGATTGTGTGCGTGTGTGTGTGTGTGCGAGATTTCTGTTAGATCTTTTTTTTAACCCATTCAGACCCTGACGCTCATCTGTACGCGGGTTTGCGGGACGAAGCGGCGTCGAGAGATCATCTGGTTCATGCGTCTGAGCTGAGAACTGATAGGAGACGAGCGGCGGGAATCTACAGGAGGAGAAGAAGAAGTGAGAAGCTGGATACACGCGGAGGTCTGAAAGGGTTAAGTTAGAAGTGAGACTGCTGAGACACTTGCACATCTCGCAGGTGGGTCTGAATAACGTCGTCGGATTGTTTGTCTCATGTGTATGGACAGATGAAATATACCAGCTTGTTATGATTAAAAAAAAAAGAAGAAAAGAAACGGAGAGACATGATGTTTAAACCAGCGGATAAAGGCGGTGTGTGTGTGTGTGTGTAGAAGTTATATATCGTTTCTGTGCCCGAAAGAAAACAAACTACCAGCTACTGTAGGAAAAAAATGTAAAAATGTAAAAGATCAAACACACACACACACCTGTACTGCATTACCAGATAAAAAAAATGAATAAATGATAAAATCCTCAACCTTTGAATATGAAAATCTGAAAGATTCCCTAATGGTGAATAAAAACCTGTGTGTGTGTCTGTGTGTGGTCACTAACACGCGTGTACAGCGTCCTACAGAAACAAAAATCATGCAACAAGCGTATGTGTAGATAATAATGAACATGTGATACCGAAAAACAACAGATTTACAAACAAGCAAACAAACAAACTAGCCGTCTGCCCGTTCGTTAGTTTTTTACATTATTATTATTTATTTATTTTTTATGACATGCACAAGTCGGAATGTGACGTTTGAATTTTTTGCCGCGGCTAACAGATAACAGAAGCTCTCCTGTTCTGCGAATCGTTTGGACGAAGGGGGCGTGGCCTAGCGTGCAAAGGCGGAGCTCTTCGTCTGAAGCTTGGAAGCGATTCCTATAATGAGTGCGTGTGTGTGTGTTTGCGCGAGATGTTAACCTATTAGGTTTGGAAAAGCTTCCGTTATGTGTTAGCTATGTTAGCAAACGTCACACCGCGCCCTGGCTGAGAAGGACAGAGGTTCTGACTCCAGAGCGTACACACCTGGACAAAATTGTTGGTACCCTTCGGTCAATGAAAGAAAAACTCACAATGGTCACATAAATAACTTTAATCTGACAAAAGTAATAATTTAAAAAAATTCTATGAATGTTAACCAATGAAAGTCAGACATTGCTTTTCAACCATGCTTCAACAGAGTTATTTACAAAAATAAACTCATGGAACAGGCCTGGACAAAAATGATGGTACCCCTAGAAAATACTGAAAATAATGTGACCAAAGGGACATGTTAATTCAAGGTGTGTCCACTAATTAGCATCATAGGTGTCTACAATCTTGTAATCAGTCAGTGGGCCTATATATAGGGCTCCAGGTGGTCACTGTGTTGTTTGGTGACATGGTATGTACCACACTCAACATGGACCAGAGGAAGCGAAGGAAAGAGTTGTCTCAGGAGATTCGAAAGAAAATTATAGACAAGCATGTTAAAGGTAAAGGCTATAAGACCATCTCCAAGCAACTAGATGTTCCTGTGACTACAGTTGCACATATTATTCAGAAATTTAAGATACATGGGACTGTAGCCAACCTCCCTGGACGTGGCCGCAGGAGGAAAATTGATGACAAATCAAAGAGACGGATAATCCGAATGGTAACAAAAGAGCCCAGAAAGACTTCTAAAGAGATCCAAGGTGAACTTCATGCTCAAGGAACATCAGTGTCAGATCGCACCATCCGTCGTTGTTTGAGACAAAGTGGACTACATGGGAGACGACCAAGGAGGACACCACTGTTGAAAACAAATCATAAAAAAGTCAGACTGGAATATGCCAAACTACATGTTGACAAGCCACAAAGCTTCTGGGAGAATGTCCTATGGACAGATGAGACAAAAATGGAACTTTTTGCCAAGGCACATCAGCTCTATGTTCACAGACGGAAAAATGAAGCATATGAAGAAAAGAACACTGTCCCTACTGTGAAACATGGAGGAGGCTCTGTTATGTTCTGGGGCTGCTTTGCTGCATCTGGCACAGGGTGTCTTGAATCTGTGCAGGGTACAATGAAATCTCAAGACTATCAAGGGATTCTAGAGAGAAATGTGCTGGCCAGTGTCAGAAAGCTGGGTCTCAGTTGCAGGTCATGGGTCTTGCAACAGGACAATGATTAAAAACACACAGCTAAAAACACCCACGAATGGCTAAGAGGAAAACATTGGACTATTCTAAAGTGGCCTTCTATGAGCCCTGACCTCAATCCTATTGAGCATCTTTGGAAGGAGCTGAAACATGCTGTCTGGAAAAGGCACCCTTCAAACCGGAAACAACTGGAGCAGCTTGCTCATGAGGAGTGGGCCAAAATACCTGCAGAGAGGTGCAGAAGTCTCATTGACAGTTACAGGAATCGTTTGATTACAGTGATTGCCTCAAAAGGTTGTGCAACAAACTATTAAGTTAGGGGTACCATCATTTTTGTCCAGGCCTGTTCCATGAGTTCATTTTTTTTTATAATTCCGTTGAAGCATGGTTGAAAAGCAATGTCTGACTTTTATTGGTTAACATTCATAGAATTCTTATTTATTATTACTTTTGTCAGATTAAAGTTATTTCTGTGACCATTGTGAGTTTTTCTATCATTTACCGAAGGGTACCAACAATTTTGTCCACGTGTGTAGAATCCGGAAGAGGAAAAACAAACAAACAAACACACCAGATGAGAAGTTACATGTATGTATATATATTTTATATTTTTTCTTTCTTTTTTTTGTTTTTGAAATCCAAGAGTCTGAATCGTCACACACTCGACACGCGCAGCGACAACGTGTGACGCTGATTGTAGATAAAAAACGAAGCGGTGTGGTTATACAGAAGTGTACTGAGAAAAGAGATGTGTGTGAGTGTGTGTGTGAATAATAGGCGTTCTTGTATTGCGAAAGCACCTTTACGCTGCGTAGTGCATTTTGGTTGTGTTAAACGTCGTTAAGGCTGGTTTTAAGGGCACAGACAGGATGGCCGACAAAATGCATTGATCGTCAAGGTGTGTGTGTGTGTGTTTTATTAGTAATTAATTTATATAAAAAATAAAAATGTGTGTACGGTCATCTAATGATCCGTGTCAAACTCGATGAACAAGTACACGGTCTGGCTGGAACTGAATCACAAAGTGACTCACGGAGCCTCAAAGTGATCCAGGCTTCTGATTGGCTCGAGCAGGTGAGATTGTGAGCGAGTGTCTGTGCAGGCAGGAGTGATTAGCCTCGGTCGTGTCCCCATGAGTCTGGCTCGCCGTGATGAACAGCAGGAGGCGAGAACGCGCTCACACACCCGGGCATGTGCTGATGATCGGCTCTACCACATCATCACACACACACACACACACACACACACACACACACACACAGCGCAGGCCATGACGTCACGTCTGTGAATCACAGGATCAGTAACGGATCGGACTCGTTTAACTCCATGACGAGGAGTTCTCACCTGCAGCGGGTCTGAGGACGTCACGACCGCGTGCGAGTGTGTGTGTGTGTTTGAACTGCAACATTAACCTTTACTGATCAAGCGTCTACACACACTGCTGTCAACATTTACACAGTTAACAGCAAAAAAAAAAAAACTTTCTGTTTTGGGACTGGAAAGCTGAATTCAAATTTTGTCAAAAAAAAAAAAATTATTGGAAAAAAAAAAAGATAAAATTCAGCTTGATATTTACTTAAATTCCCCAAATTCTGTAGTATTTTTGTACTAATGTTATATCTTAATATTTGCTTGATTTTTTAAAGTCTTGTAATTGTAATTATTATTGCTTAATTTTAGCCTAATATTTGCATATTTTCTTACAAAACTAAAAATGTTTAAAGTAATTTTGCTGGATTTTATCGTCAATAAAACTGAATTCAGATATTGGCTGCGGGTGAATAAATCTAAAAAAAAAAAAAGAAGAAATTTGGATGAAATGAAATTTTGGTTTAATATTTGCTTAAATTTGAAAAATTCTTGCCATAATAGTTGGGTGAAAAAAAAAAGGATAAATTACAATTTTAGCTTAATATTTGCTTAAATTCCCAACATTCTGTAGTGTTTTACTTAATTTTAGCTTGATATTTGCAAATAAAAAAATCTGAAAAAAAATAATATTTTGCTGGATTTTACCTTAATATTAATTATAATAATGACAATAATTTACTTATTGTTTTCTTAAATTTAAGCTATATTTGATGACTTTCATTAGTACTATAATTCTGCTAAATGTTTTAAACTTTGTTGTTCTGATAGTTTTTGGTTTTAGTCGCACGAGTCGCTCACCCACAGCGTGATGGTTTTATTTTAAACTTGGCTTAATTTTTGGTTCACTGAATCTTCGCTCATTATTTGGTTTACATCTTGGTGTGTGTGTGTCTGTGTGTGAGACACACGGATCTTCATTATTAAAAGGTTCAGATTTGTGGAATCGCAGATGAAACGCGTCATTTCTTGCCACAGAAACAGCAGCTCCAGGTGTGACGATTAAATCACGTGTTTGTTTTACGGTTCCGCCCCCTTCATGTCTATTGGCTTCGGGAGCTGAGGGGGACGTGGGCGGGACAAAGACGTCTGACGTCCATTCCCCTTCTGCGTCTCGGCTCTTCTGTCTCGTGTCCTGTAAACTCACATCGGAGGTTCACTCCTTCAACAGAGCTGATGGGAAAAGGGGGAGGGGGCGGAGCTAAAGGGCGGGTGTAAGTGGAGGGCGCCGCCCCCTCGCCCCTCCCCCCCCTCCACACACACCCCCCCCTCCTCCTCCCCCGCGCTCGATGTGTCTGATTAAAGCACGCTGCGCTCGGGTCTGATGCAATCTCAGTGCAACAGGAAGTGACGTCAATCTGAGCATCCTGAAGTGTGTGCACATGCGCGCACACACACACACACACACACACATACACACACAGCGCTGTGACTTCAAACCCATTAATACTGTATGATGATGACATTAGAATAAAACATCGGCACATGCCTGAGCGCCGCGCGCAGACCGAGAACAAAGCGCATCATCTCCTGCCTGCCTGCGTGTGTGTGTGTGAGAGAGTGTGTGTGTGTGTGTGTCGGAGTGGTCCGAGGCCTGACGCTGCGCCACGCTCTGGGGGTGTGTGTTATTTATTTCATTTGCTGTGATTGTTCTTGTGAAGTTGTGAAACTGTGCTGGGGGATACGCTACACACACACACACACACACACACACACACACACACACACACACACACATATGCAGTACCTGCGCTGCACATTGCAAGGAAGCCCTGCAGTTCAGGCATTTCTCTCTGTCTGTCTGTCTCTCTCTCTCACACACACACACACACACACACACACACACACACACACACACAATCTCTACACAACACAATAAAAAGCTGCACAACAACAACACGATTGGGTTTTTATAGAAAACGAATTATATGACACAACTCATGTTTTCACACACACAGACATTACATGATACACTTGTCTTGTTTATCTGATACTGTGTGTGTGTGTGTGTGTGTGCAAGAGAGAGAGAGAGAGAACGAGACTGCTGGTGGGCCTTGCGGAGAGATTTTAAAATGAAATCACACACACACACACACACACACACACACCAATGGTTCGGATTTAAATAGGAAGAAGAAACAAACAAAAACACAACTGGCAAAACAAACACAGCACGAAAGTGAACACGAGCAAGCGCAAAATTACGAAAGCGAAAACACTTAATCATCATCATCATCATCACGCGTAAAAAAAAAGAAAAAAGAAAGAAAGAAGGGAGAAGAGAAAGAAACAACGCTCTACTCCAACACAAAACTCTCGACTCGTTTAGACGCACCGCTCTCTCTCTCTCTCGCGGTAACAGTAGTGCACTTATCGGATTCTGCAGTGCAAAAACGAAGACGTGAGAAAAACAAAAAACACACGATGCAGTCCTTTTTCTCAAACAAACAAACAAACAAAAACATTTTTTTTTAAAACCAAGCAGGAAAACACACACACACACACACACATCAGTGAAACAATTCCATATGAAGCACAGGCGCTTAGAAGTGTGCAAAGTAACACTCTCGTTGTTTTTGTTGTTGGTTTGTTTTGTAATAAACAAATTATATCGTGAATGAAGTTTCTCTCTTATTACGATTGCTTTTTATTTCATGACGTAAAAAAACGTAGCGTGCGGACGAGGACAGAGCGGAAAACGGCGCTGAAACGGCGGCCTCTGTCTCATCGTCTCACACACACACACGCACACACACACACACTCGCGCACAGACACGCTGATCTAGTGACTCAAACTGGCAACCTTCTGCAATGCATTATGGGACACGGGAAATTTCGGGTGCACGCTGTAGTGAATGGGGCAAGACTCTGGACAGCCCCCCCCCCCCCCTCTCTCTCTCTCTCTCTAGACAGACGGGGTCCTGAGAGTAGTGCACTAGACCGAGGACAGAGTGTGTGTGTCCGTGTCTTTATTCTTTGAGTGTCACTACGTAGGGCACTTGATTGTTTCAGTCTTAAATAAAAAAAAGAGATCAGGGTGCATTATGTTTACTCACACCTGCTGCAGTGCATGATGGGAGTTTAAACAGCGCGCGGGACGGGTTTAGGGCGTGGCGTGTCCCGCCTCCTTGGGAGAGCTTTCGGGATGAAGTGTTTTATTTCTTTTTCAGTCTTTCCGAATACCCCAGTGCATTATGGGTGATGAGCACCAGCCGGGGCCAACGGTGTCGTGGGGGTTTTACGAGCACGCGCTGATTGTTGTTGTTTATAATGAGACAGACAGGGCGTGAGAGGTTTAGGACACACCCTGTAGATTCTTCTTTAAGGCCACTAGATGTTTCAGGGTTTAGGGATGAACAGGAGTGCATCGTAATCAGGAATGCAGGTTTGTGTTTAACACCTCGCAGCAGTGCATTGTGGGAAGATTCGGACACCTCTCTCTCTCTCTTTATGGTTTACTCTTCCTAGGTTTTCCACTCAATAGGCTGTAGGGGTGAAAAGTAGTGCACTTCAGGTCAGGAGTGACTGTTACTACGGTGATAATCTGAGCTCTGAGCGTGCCTGTAACACCAGTTCTGTATTTCTTTCTTTCAGTCCGGAGAGCCGAGGTCCGTTTGAGCCACTAGACGTAGGGCTTAGGGATCAGAAGTAGTGCACTTCAGTCAGGAACGGATCGAACGAAAACAAACAGAACGAACAAATGAAAAGAGAAAAAGGATCTGATTTATTATTTTTTTTGTCTTGGTTTCCCTACAAGCCAATGCATGGTGCATTATGGGTAAACTCTATCCTGCTGCACTGCATCGTGGGATTTCATGAGTCAAAAATGTTTTTGAAAATGCTTTTCTTCTTTTTTTCCCCTAAAAGAGTAAGTGCACTAGAAGATAGTGAACAGGGTGTGTGTGTGTGTGTGTGTTGCTTTTTTCCCCGTCTAGCCCTCTCTCCCTCCCTCTTTCTTTTTCTTTCCTTTTCGGACTGTTTGTGCTTCCTGTTGGCTGAAAAAAAAAAGAAAAAAAGAAAAAAGAAAACAATGAAAGAAACGATAAACCTCACGCCGGGGCCGTTTGAGCCACTAGATGGGGCTTAGGGATCAGGAGTAGTGCACTTCAGTCGCCCCACCCGGGCCAAAGAGCTGAGTCACGGCGGACGTCGTCGCTAACAGGAAGCAGCTTCGTCTTTTTCCTTTTTTTTTAAAAAAAACATTTTTTTCCTTTGAAACTCCTTTTCCTTTTTTTTTTTTACGTTTCTTTATTTTGGGACTTTGGGTTATTTGTGTCCGGGTCGCTGAGCGGCTCGGCATCGGCAGCTGGTGGAGTAGTGCGAATAGTGAGAACAGCTTCAGCACACCGCGTCGGGATGTAACAGTCTGAACGCGGGTGTGTGTGTGTGTGTGTGTGTGTGTGTGTGTGTGTGTGTGTGTGTGTGTGCAGAGCAGCCGCTAACGCCGCGCCGCGCCAGCCTTTACATTTCCGTTTGTTTCGGGGGTTTTTTTCGATCGAGGAGCGATGAGAAAGATACAAATTGTGAATAAAAAAAAAAAGAAGAAGAAGAAGAATAACAATAAATTCATTAAAAAGAGAGAAGAAAAAAAAAAAGAAAGAAAAAAGAACCCTCTGTTGTTCCTGGGCATCTTTTCTTTATTATCCGATTTATTTTTTCGTCACTTTTAGGAAGAGATCGAATAACAGTCTTTTTTAAATTTTTTTCCAGTGGCAGTGTTCGCAAAAAAGTGAATTCTCAAAGCTCAAATACTGACGAGGAAAATAAAGGCCGAACCCCTCGTGCTGTAAACTCGACTCCAGACATCTACAGGGAATCATGGGAAAGAGGCGGGGTTAGAGGGAGAGAGGTTGAGGGAAGGGTTGTGTGTGTGTGTGTGTGTGTGTGTGTGTGTAATGGGCCGGGGGGGGGGGGGGGGGGGGGGGGACTGAGCGGGGGGTTGTGTGTGTATAAATACGAATAAAAAGTGAGAGAAAAAAAAAAAAAAATCACCGTAAAGTGTGTTTAAGGTTTTTTTTTTCCCCTCACGATGACGCGTGCGGACCTGGGTATAGCATGTAGCTGAATCGATTTTTAATAAATAAATCCGGTGTGGAATCGGATCTGATCTAAAGAAGGCAAAGGTGTGACCGTCTTCACTTCCTCGTCCAATCTAAAGTCTGATAATCTGCTTCTTCTTGTTGGTTTTTTTTCTTGTTTTTTTTGTTTGTTAAAGGTTTACCACAGTAATCAGGATGCCGGCGGCATCCAGCACGGTCTACATGGGAAAACGCTTAAAAATTTCACGGTTTTGCACACGCACACACACACACACACACGGCCACGTATGTCCGTACGCACACACACATACGATCCGATCCGATCCGACTCACTCTACGGTGTGTAAGTGTATAAGTAGTCTGTGTGTGTGTGTGTATATATATATATGTATATATTGTGTGTATATATATATATATATATATATATATATATATATATATATACACACTGTATATGCGCATATATAGGTGTGTGTACGTGTGTGTGTGTGTATCTTTCGGCCTTTCGGTAGTGTTCAACACATAAATCAGTAAGGAAATCATACATTTAGAGGCCAGTAGTTTGGATCCAGCCAGTGGATCATTCTCCAACTACACAGCCTTAAGGCCACCATCTATGGTTTTTTTTAATTCTTTAAGAATAACGACATAAAACGACCAAAAAAAAAAATCAAAACAACAAAAAACTTTTTGTTTTCTGGGAAAACTCAACTCAATGTGCCAGTGTCTATACTCATTACTCTTCATGCCCCCAATTTTTAGGGAAAAACAAACAAACAAACAAACAAACAAACCAACCAACCAACCAAAAAAAAAAAAAATTCTAGTGCCATTATTTTTCTTTTCATTCTTTTTTTTTGTTGTTGTTGTTTAAAAAGTTTTTTTTTAAAACTTTTGACGATATATAGATTTTTTTTCCGTACTTATCCATCGGAGACGTGCTTGCGCATGTGGTCGTTGAAGTGCTCGATTTGGTCGAACTTCACCGGGCACACCGAGCACATGTAGGTCGTCGCTTCCTGGCAGCTCGCCTCAGAGGCCACGCCCACTCCGGTCCCACTGACTCCTCCCCCGGCTCCGCCTCCTCCCACCGGCATGGCCAGAGCCACCACTCCAGGACCGGGTTCGGGGACGGCCATCTGCACCGGGATGGACGCGGGGCCCGGCGGGTTGGCGCCGGAGACCCCGGTGACGACCCCGGTGACGCCGGTGACGACCCCGGTGACGCCAGTCGCGGTGCTGTGCAGCGCCATGTGCCTCTCAAGCAGGGTCTTGTGGGAGAACTTCTTCTTGCAGATGTAGCACTCGTAGGACTTCTCGCCGCGGTGCAGACGCATGTGCACGTTGAGCGAGCTCTTCTGCGTGAAGCGCTTGTTGCAGATGCTGCACTGGTAGGCGCGCACGCCCGTGTGGGTCACCATGTGCTTGATCAGGTAATCCTTCAGGGAGAACGAGCGCCAGCAGATGCTGCACTGGTGCGGCTTCTCACCTGCGCGGGGACACAAAAACGGACGGATCGTTACAAGCAAATAAGACACGCCACGGTACACCACGCACTCCGACGAGCGCCGATGCTAATTAATATTCATGAGCACAGGAAGTGACATCGCTGTTCCTAGAACATCACACATTTTTTTTTTCAGGAAAGATCTGTTAAAGAGGAGGGTTAAAGAACTTCTCTTTGCTTCATCGTTAAGGCTGTGAAGCTTCAAGAAGCACAGCTGTTTGAGCAGATGCTGGTGCAGGTGGGCGTGGCCAAAGGAGCAAACGCAGAGGAAACGCATGCACAGGTGATAGCTTCCCTCCTGCTGTGACGCTGTTGGTTAATAGTGAGTTTCAGTGCGAGTAGATGTTATTTTTATGGCTCTCTCATTAACACTACAGTAATGATACCTGACTGAACACCATCAGGAGGAAAGCTCTGTTTTTCTGATAAACCACTTGCGGCATGTAATTCGTCTCCGCACCACGCTAACGTTTGATTAGGGTCCGCCCAATCACAGGCTTTCACCGTTACTCTGATCTCATATTATCCCACACACATACAAACACGCACACACACACACACACACACACACTTCAATCGTTCACGATGACGTGCCCGAGGTCAAAGTCTGACAAAGTGTTATATAAGACCCAAATAACATTCCAGGGCCGGACACGGGGGAGAGTTGCTTTCACTTTAGTGCTGCGTGACGGAAAACCCCAAGACGCGGTCTCGCAATGCGACTGCACACTCCAACACCGGGTCATTACTAACACTAACATTAGAGAAAACGATTCAACAATGTATCACCATTATTTTGTGTATAAATATATTTAATATATTGTATAAATATATTTATTTTTCTAAATTTTTATTTATTTATATATGTTTGTGTTTGAGGTGGGGAAATGTTGCATTTCCACAATAAACCTTTTATAAAATGTTTATAAAATCATGATACTAACAGAACGGCAATACAAATCACATCGGCACCTGTCGGTATGTACAGTAGGTTTGGTAATGTTATGGTTTGGTGATGTTATGGTATGGTGATGTTATGGTATGGTGGTGTTATGGTTTGGTGATGTTATGGTTTGCTGATGTTATGGTATCGTTTTGTTATGGTATGGTGATTTTATGGTATTGCGATGTTCCGGTACGGTGATGTTATGGTTTGGTGATGTTATGGTATCGCAATGTTATGGTATCGTGATGTAATGGTATGGTGATGTTATTGTATCGCGATGTTATGGTATGGTGATGCTATGGTATGGTGATGTTATGGTATGGTGATGTTATTGTATCGCAATGTTATGGTATCGCGATGTTATGGTATGATGATGTTATGGTATTGTGATGTTATGGTATCGCAATGTTATGGTGGTATCGTGATTATGGTATCGTGTCATCCCTGGTGATTCCTGTCTCTAACTTTGGAGTTTGCACGCTGATAAAGTTGAGAGTGTATTGTGCTTTAGTTCAATATCAAAGCAGATCAGTCAATGTTGTCTTAAATTGTTTAGTAAAGCTGTGTGTGTTTTCTGAATGAGCTGAGCAGAAAATTCTCATCTGAGTTTCTGACTTTTGTCACACTTGACTGATAACTCTGTAAAAGACAAAATGCATTTGTGTTGCTTTTATGCAGGAAGAAAAAAAAACTCTGAAAAAAAAGCTGAAACTCCCAGTGAGAGGAAAACGAGACCGAAAGGTGAATGAATGACGCACGCTAACGTGAAGTCGATTTTCCAGGGAAAGCTTTCTGAAACACTTTGGCCTCTCGAACCTGTTTTTCTTGTGATTAATGAAGAACGAATAAAATAGATCTACTGTTTTTATCTGTCAGTCACAATGATCTTATCATCAAACGACGCTCCGACTTCCGTTCCGTTTTCACTTTTTTTCCGTGTCTGAGGTCCGGGGTTTTCCCCGCGAGTATGAATGACGGCGGTATAAATCTTTTAAGTAGTGCAGCTCGGCTACTGTGGTACAGGGCGCCATTACTGGGTTTGGTAATGGGTTTCGCACGTTTCGGGCGTCGTGTGTGGTTGCGGTAACTCGTGCAGGAAAATGTCCGTGACGTGTGGCGTCGCACGCGCGGACGCTTCATTAAGAGTCGCGCAAGTGAGTCGGTCTGTATCGAGCGTATTTAAGAGACAACGTATTTTACGAGTTCTGAAGGTTTGTGTAAATCCTGGCTCGGGCTCGGGGCGTACGTGGCGGCGTAAGCGATAGCGCTCGTCTTCGCCGGGTTTGTCTGAAGTTTTCTTGGCAGGCTTCAGGGAGGGTTTTGAAGTTCTCTGGCACAAACTCAGTCGTGTCTGCTAATCATATTTATCCGCCGCGACGAGAAGGTGTGTGATCCGCCGATGCCTTAATGACTATTAATTACGGATAATGGAGCGCCGAGAAGTGTTAATTCTTGTGTTTTTGTCCCTAAATAGAGTTTAATTAAGAGCGTGGTGGTGTAAAGGAGCTGACCCGGCGTGACTCCAGAGACATCGGTGAGCTTCTGCGGCTCGCGCTGCCACGGACCATTCCCTATCTGATGATCCGCACTGCGTGTGTGTGTGTGTTCGCCTTGGCACTGTCTAAATGTCCTCACAATCAGCGAAAAACAGGAAAATTCGGATATTACAGAAACATTTTGATGGTCTGTTGCCGCTAACGCAGTAACACGCACAATGTGATGTTTGACTGCTAAACACTTGCAGCATTCAGCGGCTAGCTAGCGTTCGGAAACTGCTCCACTGTCTTTTACACACACACACACACACACACACACACCACAATGTGCGCGGTTTTACATCTCAGAAACCTCACACCGGCATGTTGTTGCAACAAGTGTGCGTGCTCTCTCTCCAGCTCACCTTCACTCTCACAACATGTCTAAAGTCGGACATGTTGTGAGAGCGGCTAAAGTACGTGATTAAAAACTGTCATTCGGTTTGGCGTCTCTACTAGAAAAAAACACGCTAACGCGGCTCAGATTCAAACCGTCAGGTTTATTTACGCGTTATACTGTCGAATTTAAATTGTCTGTTTATTCGTTTTCTTTTATACGCACGCCGTTTTTTTTTTTGGTTGGTAGCGAAGTACCTGCTGAGCCGCACGGTGCCTTCTGTGGTGCTTTGTGGGCGTGGCTGAATGAGAAAGTGCTCGGGAATCCACTTCCGGTTGGTGTTTACAAACATGGCTCCGATGTTCCCTGTTTTACCTGAACAGTGTCGAGGAAATGTCTGAGAATCTGGCTTTATTTTTTCTGGATTTATATAATCTGTAATTAAACAGGAGCCAATCAGGAACGTGGCTTTTACAGTTATACGGTTTAAATGATAATAAATATAATGAAAAGTACTCGTGTTTGCGACTCAGACTTGCCCGTCGGTTCCAGATTCAAATTAGACACTCAATTACCGAATTTAAATCGCTGGTATTTTAATGGTAAATGTTCCGTTCTTGACGTGTCCCCCCCCCCCTTACACCCCCTCCCCCTCCCGAATTCGCCTAGAATTCCTTTGCGTATGCAAACAAGGAACGTCGCGACAGCTTTCACGTCGCAGGAAAAGCCCCACAGATCTGTCAGTGATTACCATCTGTACGGAGTGTGTGCGGCTCTAATGAAGCCCGGCGTACACGCTTTCAGCCCAAAGCGCTGTCACCTCGACGTGCCGGCGTCTGAACGGGGGGAGGAAGGAAAGACGGCTGCGTTTTAGCATTTTTTAATTGCGTTCTGTTTTTGTGTAATGAGTTTGCTCAAAGCCTAATTTGGAGGGTGAGGACGGAGCTGTCCCGCAGAAACGCTCGTCTCTCCTGAGATCCAAAACACACACCGTGATGATGAGCAGATCGCCTCGTCTGTAATGTAGCGGCTTATCGCTGACGAGTGACGCCTCGCGTGTGCGTGTGTGTATTTCGCTACCTGAACTGTCCTCAAGTCCACTCTTAACAAGCAATAAACTCTAACAAACTGTCAGGTCCAAACTTCTTTAACCGTACACCATCTCTACTCCCATCGTAGCTGGCCAAATTCTACAAAAGATCAAATTCTGGTGTCTTCTCTTAAAAGGGACGGGATGTAGCGGTGGAAACCAGGGCGAGAATGAAATGCATGCATCTAATGGAGAAGGATAGGTGGGCGGGGCTTACCTGTGTGCACGAACATGTGTTTGACGTAGTTCTGTTTGGCAGTGAAGGTTTTGCAGCACAGGGTGCAGGCGTACGGTTTCTTCTCGCCCTGCTGCACCACTCCGGTGGTGGCGGGCTGCTGTTGCTGCTGCGCGCCAGCGGTTGGCACTCCGCTCAGGCCGCTGGGGAAAGGCGTCATGCTGTGGGGAGGCACGGCCACGAACTGGGGCTGCTGGGAGCTGACTGTCTGCGGCAGGCTGAACAGAAACGGCTTGTTCTCGTTGGCTGAGGGCTGCGGGGCGAACAGCGTGGGCAGGTACGAGTTGGTGCTGCTGGTTAGCGTCAGCGGCATGCGCAGGTTGGCGGCGATGGTGTCGCACGGGCGGATGTAGAGCTGCCCGCCGGGCACCGAACTGGGCACGACAGGGTTGGACAGCGGCGTCTGGTCCATCACGATGTCCCTCCCGTCCCCGCTGTTGTTGTCTTCACCCATCTCCTGGCTCTGCTCCGGGGACGAGTCGGTGACGTCGATGTGCACCGGTGTGCTGACCTCGGCCTCGCTCTCGCGCCCGAACCCGGGCATGAAGTGCTGCTCCGATGGGTCGTTCTCTGTGCCGACGGAAGAGCTGACGCCCGAGTCGAAGCTCTCTCCTTTGGGTTCGCCGTTCGCGTCCTCCACGTCCAATCCGTAGCAGCCGTACGGCTCTTCGGTCGTCCTCTCCTGCTTGATGCGCACATCATTTTCGGCCGTGTGCAGCCGGACCGGGCGTGGCTGCTTGCGGCAGTGTGTGGTCTCCGTCGAACCCAGGAAGCGCTCGGCCTGCTGCTGGCGCTCGTGCAGTCGGCTCATCCACAGCGCCGGGTCCTGCACGCCATCTTTCTGCTGCAGGGGGTCGAAACCACCGGGGATGGAAACGCTGGTGTAGTGCTGGCGTTCACTCCGTGAGCCGTTCTGCAGCTCCAGTCCGGTGTAGACAGACGAGTAGGCGCGCTCGAGGCCTTGCTCGACATCGCTCCCGGGGCCCGAGGTTCCCGAGTCGGGCGTGCCTCGTGGCGTGTCCGGGCCCGAGGCGTGTGAGACGATGCGCGTGCACTCATCGATGACGGTCTTGATCTGCAGGATGCTGGCGGCCGTGAGGATCTGCAGCGCCTCCGAGTGGGCCACGCGCAGCGCGCCGCTGTACATGAAGTCGATGAGCTTCTGTACCGACTGCACGGAGACCACAGCCGGCACCTCGATGTCGCTGTAGCCCAGCAGCAGCTTGTCCTGGAAGAAGGGGCTGGCAGCGGCGAGCACGCAGCGATGGGCGCGCAGCATGCTGCCGTGGATGCGCACCGTCACGTCGCAGAAGTGCCCACGGTTGCGCTGCTCGTTCAGGGTCTCCAGTACCGAGCTGCTGAAGTTGTGTAGGTTGATGTTGTGGACGCGCTCAGTCATCCCCTTTGCGGCTGATGGCGGCAACCTTGAAGGCAAACACACAGAGAGAGAGAGAGAGAGATAAATGCACATGAGCACGGCCATGAAAAAGAGAAGAGTGCAGCTCATCTGTTGCTCTGTATAATGTATTGGCGCCCCTCTACACTGTACAGAACAACAGACGGCAGTGCACTTGTGACTTCCATAACAATAATAATAATAATAATAATAATAATATTCGCGCATCCCAAAAAGAAAAGAAACAACACCCTGTTCCTGAGTAGCTGCTGCTCCTCTGTCGTGCTCAGCATCGTAAATAAATAATGACTAAAAGCTTAAAACATTTGGACTTGTCCTACCCTGGCTTGCTGTGGAGCGGTTCTGCAGACAGGGGGTGCTGGTGAGCTGCTCGAGAATTAGTATGGAGTTTGAATTTATGGCAGACACATGTGTTTCTATTCTGCATCGAACATGAATTTAAACCAAAAATAAACCAGCTGCGATTTAAACCAGCTGGATAAAAAAAAAAAACTCGCCCACCCTCACCGACCCCGTACATACGAGGACATCCGGGAGACGCTAAACACGCACCGGGACGAGGAGGTGGATGTAGTCGTCTTTTATTCTTGAGGAAAAAAAAAAAAAAAAAACCCTGCACATGTCTGAAAAAGTGATGAGAACTGCTATGTCTGTTTTTTTTTTCCTTTCCAAACTAAATTTCGACGAAGCATTATAAAGTTGTACGGTACAGTTTGTGGCCTCAGCATTTTTTTTGGCTTTTCTTGCAATGCGCTGGATTAAAAAAAAAAAAAAAGATAAAAAAACACATGGCACAACAAAAACCGCAGACTCGTTTTCATTTGTATGTTAAGCGCACCAAGTGCTTACAGGCAAAAAAAAACAACAAAACAAAACCTGCAGTGTCCGATCTGAGTCTAAAATCTTCTCGTCTTTAACCCTGCGTGTCTCGCCTCGCTCAGAACGGTGCCATAACTTCCACAGTCTGATCTGTTCTTAGATACCGTACACATCTCCAGTGTGACGGTGATGTAAACCACGACGCCGAGACGGGCTGCAGAGACACGGACGCACAAAAGCTCCTTCTAAGCTCTCAGCCGAGAGAGGAAATCTGAAAGCTAAATAAATTATGATTCATTAAAAAAAAAAACAGCATTATAATAAAAAACAGTTCAGCTCTATGAGAGAAATAATAACCTGATGTTCCACCTCGACCCCCGTTATCTCAGAGTTATGTCTCATCTCATTGTTTCTCAATTAAAACTAAAACTGAAAAACCTTTTCTGTTCTGAGATACATATGAGAAAAGTGTCGCTGCGTCTTATACAGAAAGAATTTACTGTAAATCTATATATGAATATCATCACTAAATGAACTGGACTGTGGATTCTGGAAGGTTCCGATACTGATGACGAGACGCGGATTCCTCGCCGCGACCCTGAGAGTAACCGTAGCCGCGTTCGACGATCGACAGCACTCGCTACGGTGAGACGCTTATTGGAGAGCCGAAGCCTGAACTCCGGATTAAACACGCAGGGCCACCGCCCGAGTGCGTCCTGATCTTCTGCCCACGATGTTGAGGTGTTGACGCGTCCTCCCTACAGTCCTGATCTCACGTTCACCTGTTCGGTCCCCTGGACGAGGATGGAGAGTTGCGTCTGATGAAGAAGTGACGACGACGCCGGTGCGTCCGGAACTCGCGGCTAATTAGCGACGGGATACGAACGCTTGTCAATAGACGGACAGAGAGAACTGAAACGCGAGGAGACTGTGGCGGAAAACGATGGTATTCGTCTTTTCATAAGGTTTTTAATCGTCTTATAGAGCGTGTAGACATTTTGTTCAGGTGGCATTTATTTATTAAACGTTCATGGAAGAAGTCTCCAGTGTGAGACGGCAAGTTTATGCTTCCTTTGTAATGTGATGAGCTGCACTTATTATTATTATTATTAGTCTGATAGAGAATAATCAGAATTCTAAAACAGAATAATCACACATTTATCACAAGATCCATATGTATGAATATATACACAGTGTGAGAGTGTGTGTGTGAGTGTGTGTGTGTGTGACCTCGAAGCGGCAACTGTACAAAGAACCCGTCTGTCTTTTAATCCAAAAGTGAAAGCGCTCCTCTTCAATAATAAACTCTTAAACCTAGACTTCACGTCGTCCATCTCGTAGCTCGTGGCCGTGTGTGTGTGTGTGTTCTGTACACTTACACAACAGCAGCTCGCAAACACAACACCAATCAGCCTGGGGAATTTTACTAAACCTTTTTATATTTTTTTTTATTTTGTATTTTTTTGTTGTTGTGTAGTCCATCTGCTCGTTATTAAGTTGCGAGACCTCGCTCGTTATCGGTGAATAAATCGGTGGCGTGGGCTTTTACGGACGCTCCTCACGACCCCTACAGAGGAGGGACCTCCGGAGTCCTTGCTAGTCACGATCGCTTCATGAAACTTCACAAAGTGTTGTCCTGCGCTGACTACGTGCTAATTAACCGAATCGTTGGATCGCAAAATAAATAAAAAAATAAATGCGAGATGCAGGACCAGGTTGGAGCCCCTGGCTCACACGTCCACGAGATATTAGGAATTAAAAAAAAAAAAAAAAAAACACAACTGATTAACGATTTTGTACTTGTGTGTTTTTTTATGGCTACAGAACTATTTTTTATTCCTGATTTTATTCCTCGCAGCTCCGAGTTACAGGAAGCCACGTGAACTCAGCGTGAAGGGAATTAGATTTTCATGTGTGATATCTTCTGTGAGAGAGAGAGAGAGACGTCGTGAACGTTTAAAGCAAATCTCCTCAATCTAAACTCGACCCTTAAACCTAAATCAGCGCGGCTCTGTGACGAGAGCTATTGTTCAGCTCGCTGTGTAAATACACCCGGAGTGGATAAAAAAATTCACCCAAGCTCTTCCTCTTATAAGGACAAGCCTGTACAGGTGAATAAAGCCATACACACACACAGACACACACAGACACACACAGACACACACACACGTTTGATCGGCACCACTTCCCAATACTTGAATCCTTACTCAGATAAAAGAATGCGCACAATAACGTTCCCGCTCGCCAGGCCTGAAGGAACACGAATGACGGAGTGTGAGAGGGAGTCGTACAGGCTGGAGCAAAAAAAAAGAAAAGAAAAGAAAAAAAAAAGAGTGTGTGTGAGAAAGTCTGTCGGAATGTACGAGTGTGACCGTGTGCGTTTGTGTGTGTGTGTGTGTGTGTGTAAATGTCTGGTATTGCAGCCGTTACTCATTGACGAATCTGAATACGCCTCTTTATTTGCATGTGTGTGTGTGTGTATGTGTGTCTTATCACATTTTTATGATATGTGATATTGTATTTTTTATTAGTTTTTTTTTTTTTTTAACAGAACAGGCGTCTCAGGACTTGGTTTAACAATCTGCCAAAAACTTGTCGCTCTCTCAGAGACAGAAGAAGCGTGTGCAAATAAAATTCGTCGTCGTCTTCAAGAACCGACCGAAAACAAAACTAGGAAAAAACAGAACGGAACGGAACGAATGATATAGATTATAAGATATTTATATAACAGACGTTCAGTCAGGTGTGAGGAGTGCGGACCAGAGTTCAGCGTTTTACGAAACAAAAATCCTCCTCTGGTGCGTTTACAATAAGGCGAGAGATAACACCAGACGGACCAGCCTCGGATCCGCCTAAACCCTCCCCCCCATCACCCCACAATGGGCTTGTCGGTGACCCCCCCCCCCTCCCCCCCCGGAGGACCTCGTCAAGTCCCGCTGACTACAAACCACGAAACACCTTTTAGAGACACACTGACCAACTCAACCCTCTAATCAACTTGTTAACAGGCTTGTCTTCATGGAAGTGGGCGGGGTGGAGTGGGTGTGGTAGAGTGGGCTAAGACTATCTCCCCCTTTTCAGGAAAGGAAGGCTGGAAGTTACGCAAAACACGTGAAGCATCAAACAACACACGTGTACGATGCTGCAGCACAGCCCTAATCCTAATCCATAACACCAGTTCATCATAACACAGTGAATACCAGCGATACTGCGCACCAACACGTCAACATTTCTCTGCGTGTGTGTGTGTGTGTGTGTGTGTGTGTGTGTGTGTGTGTGTGTGTGTGTGTGTGTGTGTGACTGAATGAGCTCATCCACGCTATGTGCTGTAGTGTGTGTGAACAGCAGACGCTGAAGTGCTGAAACACTTCATTCCACACGGCTGGTGCAGAACTGTTCCAGCCATTCGGTGTGTGTGTTTCTGTGTGTGTGTGTGTGTGTGTGTGTGTTTGCGTTTTAGTGTGTAAGTGTTTGTGTATGTGAATGTATGTGTGTGTTTTAATGTTTGTATGCGAGTGTGAGAAGTGTGATAGTACGTGTGTGGGTTTAAGTGTGTGTGTGTGTGTGTGTGTGTGTGTGTGTGTGTATGTATTGTAGTGTTGCATAATGTACTGTATGTGTGTAGTGTGTCGTATATGGTATGTGTGTATGTGTATACGTGTGTGTGTGTGTGAATAATTTAGTGTGTACATGGGTGTGTATTTATTGTGTGCATCCAGTAAGTGTGTATGTATGTGTGTGTGAGAGACGTTTTGTGTATGTGTGTGTTTTGTGGTGTGTGTGTGTGTGTGTAGATAGTATGTGTATGAGTGAAGATTTGTGCATGTGTGTTTCAGTGTGTGTACATGTTCATGTGTGTGTGTTTAGTGTGTGTATATACTGTGCTTTAGTGTATATGCTGTGTGTGTGTGTGTGTGTGTGTGTATGTGTGTTATAGTGTGTACATAATGTATGTTCAGTGTGCGTATATAGTGTGTATATGTGTGTTTTAGGGGAATGATTAGAGAGTAAGATTGAGTAACATAAGGACCCTGTTTGACCAGTGTGTGTGTGTGTGTGTGTGTGTGTGTGTGTGTGTGTATGTACATAGTGTATGTTCAATTTGTGTATATGTGTGTGTTTTAGTGTGTTTAGTGTGTATATATTTTGTGTGTGTGTAAACATAATGTACGTTCAGTGTGTCTATTTAGTGTGTGTATGTGTGTTTTAGTGTATATATATATATATATATATATATATATATATATATATATATATATATTGTGTGTGTTTACATAATGTATGTTCAATTTGTGTATATAATGTGTGTATGTGTGTGTTTTAGTGTGTGTTTTATTGTGTGTATATAGTGTGTATGTGTGTGTTTTAGTGAATATATTGTGTGTGTGTACATAATATATGTTCAATTTGAGTATATAGTGTGTTTCGGTGTCTATATATATTGTGTGTGTGTACATAGTATTTGTTCAATTTGTGTATATACACACGTGGACAAAATTGTTGGTACCCTTCGGTCAATGAAAGAAAAACTCACAATGGTCACATAAATAACTTTAATCTGCCAAAAGTAATAATTAAAAAAAATTCTATGAATGTTAACCAATGAAAGTCAGACATTGCTTTTCAACCATGCTTCAACGGAATTATTTAAAAAAATAAACCCATGGAACAAGCCTGGACAAAAATGATGGTACCCCTAGAAAATACTGAAAATAATGTGACCAAAGGGACATGTTAATTCAAGGTGTGTCCACTAATTAGCATCACAGGTGTCTACAATCAGTCAGTGGGCCTATATATAGGGCTCCAGGTAGTCACTGTGTTGTTTGGTGACATGGTATGTACCACACTCAACATGGACCAGAGGAAGCGAAGGAAAGAGTTGTCTCAGGAGATTCGAAAGAAAATTATAGACAAGCATGTTAAAGGTAAAGGCTATAAGACCATCTCCAAGCAACTAGATGTTCCTGTGACTACAGTTGCACATATTATTCAGAAATTTAAGTTCCATGGGACTGTAGCCAACCTCCCTGGACGTGGCTGCAGGAGGAAAATTGATGACAAATCAAAGAGACGGATAATCCGAATGGTAACAAAAGAGCCCAGAAAGACTTCTAAAGAGATCCAAGGTGAACTTCATGCTCAAGGAACATCAGTGTCAGATCGCACCATCCGTCGTTGTTTGAGCCAAAGTGGACTACATGGGAGACGACCAAGGAGGACACCACTGTTGAAAACAAATCATAAAAAAGCCAGACTGGAATATGCCAAACTACATGTTGACAAGCCACAAAGCTTCTGGGAGAATGTCCTATGGACAGATGAGACAAAAATGGAATGGAATCAGCTCTATGTTCACAGACGGAAAAATGAAGCATATCAAGAAAAGAACACTGTCCCTACTGTGAAAGATGGAGGAGGCTCTGTTATGTTCTGGGGCTGCTTTGCTGCATCTGGCACAGGGTGTCTTGAATCTGTGCAGGGTACAATGAAATCTCAAGACTATCAAGGGATTCTTAGAGAGAAATGTGCTGGCAAGTGTCAGAAAGCTGGGTCTCAGTCGCAGGTCATGGGTCTTGCAACAGGACAATGACCCAAAACACACAGCTAAAAACACCCAAGAATGGCTAAGAGGAAAACATTGGACTATTCTAAAGTGGCCTTCTATGAGCCCTGACCTCAATCCTATTGAGCATCTTTGGAAGGAGCTGAAACATGCTGTCTGGAAAAGGCACCCTTCAAACCGGAAACAACTGGAGCAGCTTGCTCATGAGGAGTGGGCCAAAATACCTGCAGAGAGGTGCAGAAGTCTCATTGACAGTTACAGGAATCGTTTGATTGCAGTGATTGCCTCAAAAGGTTGTGCAACAAACTGTTAAGTTAGGGGTACCATCATTTTTGTCCAGGCCTGTTCCATGATTTCATTTTTTTTATAATTCCGTTGAAGCATGGTTGAAAAGCAATGTCTGACTTTCATTGGTTAACATTCATAGAATTCTTATTTATTATTAATTTTGTCAAATTAAAGTTATTTCTGTGACCATTGTGAGTTTTTCTTTCATTGACCGAAGGGTACCAACAATTTTGTCCATGTGTGTAGTGTGTGTTTTAGTGTGTATATATATTGTTTGTGTGTGTGTGTGTGTACATAATGTATGTTCAATTTGAGTATATAGTGTGTTTCAGTGTCTATATATATTGTGTGTGTACATAATATATGTTCAATTTGTGTATATAGTGTGTGTTTTAGTGTGTATATGTATTATGTGTGTACACAATGTATGTTCAATTTGTGTATATAGTGTGTGGTTTAGTGTGTATATGTATTGTGTGTGTGTGTGTGTGTGTGTGTACATAATGTATGTTCAATTTGTGTACATAGTGTGTTTGTGTGTGTGTGTACATAATGCATGTTCAATTTGTGTATATAGTGTGTGTTTCAGTGTCTATATATATATTGTTTGTACACAATATATGTTCAATTTGTGTATATAGTGTGTGTTTTAGTGTGTATATGTATTGTGTGTGTGTGTGTGTGTGTGTGTGTGTACATAATGTATGTTCAATTTGTGTATATAGTGTGTGTTTTAGTGTGTATATGTATTGTGTGTGTGTGTGTGTGTGTGTGTGTGTGTGTGTGTGTACATAATGTATGTTCAATTTGTGTACATAGTGTGTTTTTTAGTGTGTATATGTATTGTGTGTGTGTGTGTGTGTGTACATAATGTATGTTCAATTTGTGTATATAGTGTGTGTTTTAGTGTGTATATATATTGTTTGTGTGTGTGTGTGTACATAATGTATGTTCAATTTGTGTATATTGTGTGTGTACATAATACAGGGTGGGCCATTTATATGGATACAGCTTAATAAAATGGGAATGGTTGGTGATATTAACGTCCTGTTTGTGGCACATTAGTATATGTGAGGGGGCAAACTTTTCAAGATGGGTGGTGACCATGGTGGCCATTTGGAAGTCGGCCATCTTGGATCCAACTTTTGTTTTTTCAATAGGAAGAGGGTCATGTGACACATCAAACTTATTTTGATGTCACAAACAGGACGTTAATATCAACAACCATTCCCATTTTATTAAGGTGTATCCATATAAATGGCCCACCCTGTAGATGTTCAATTTGTGTATATAGTGTGTGTTTTAGTGTGTATATGTATTGTGTGTGTGTGTGCATAATATATGTTGAATTTGTGTATATGGTGTGTATTTTAGTGTGTATATATTGTGTGTGTGTCCATAATGTATGCTCAATTTGTGTATATAGTTTGTATTTTAATGTGTGTATGTGTTTGTATTAGTGTGTATACAGTATATTGAGTGTTTTAGTGTGTATTGTGGGTGTGTGTACATAACGTATGTTCAATTTGTGTATAATACACACACACACACACACTATAGTGTGTATGTATGTGTGTGTATATATTGTGTGTATAGTGTATATATGTGTCTCTGTGTGTATATATAGTGTGTATGTGTGAGTGTGTAAATAGTGTGTGTATGTGTGTACATAATGTAGTGTTTAGTGTGTGTATATAGTATGTGTGTATACATATGTATGTGTTTAGTGTGTGTGTGTGTGTTCATATGTACTGTATGTGTTTAGTGTGTGTTTTAATTTTTTTTGTGTGTATATGCATATGTATGTGTTTAGTGTGTGTATATAGTATATGTTTATATTTAGGAGTGTGTGTGTGTGTGTGTGTGTGTGTGTGCGCGCATCCTAGTATTTGTGTATTTTATGATATGTATGTGCATGTATGTGTGTATGTGTGTTATACATACTTACAGTCGGCTGGCGCTCTGTCGTAGTTGTCCGTCTGTGTGTGTGTTTGTGTGGGTGTGTGTGTGTATGTGTGTGTGTGCGTATCTGTGTGTGTGTGGTGGTGGTGAGAGGCACAGGGTCACGATGCTACAGGTTGCTGGTGCTGGTGAAACACACTGCGCTCACTTCATCTCTCCCAGGCATGAAATGAGCCTTCACACGATCGCCCTGCGGAACACACACACACACACACACACACACACACACACACAGAGAGGGAGAGAGTTGTATTAAACACCATTTTCACTTTCAGAATAAGTAGCAAAAAACATCATGAACACAAAACCCCAACCCCATTTTACACACACACACACACACACACACACGCACACACACACAGACAGCGTTAGAAATTTACAAGGAGATTTTGTGTGAGTGATTCACCGGAGTGTTCACGCAGACACACACAAACACACACCTCTAGGGTTTTGTGTTACTCATTGTTGCCATGAGTACGGTATAAGTGTGTGTGTGTGTGTGTGTGTGAGTGTGTGTGCGTTTCCTTTTATTTGGATGTGTAAAAAGAAAGAAAATTAAGAAAGAAAGTGTGTATATGTGTGTGTATGTGTGTGTGTGGGACAGCATGTGTGTATGAAAGTGTGTAAGAGTGTGTGTTAAAAAAACTTGTACGTCTGTGTATGAGCGTGTGAGTGTAGCTGTGTGTGTGTGTGTGTGTGTGAGAGAGTGAGAGTGTGTGTGTGTGTGTGTGTGAGTGCCTTGGTCTCAGCTGCTTATATAATTCTTTAATTTTGAATGGCCTAACCCAGATTCATCTCTCACACACACACACACACACACACACACACACGTTTTCACACAGATGCAATCGTAGACACATTTCTCATCCGTGCTCACACGCAATCACACTCTCTCACTCACTCACACACACACACACACACACACACACACACACACACACACACACACACACACACACACACAAATAATCATAATAATCATACTAATTCTAATAAAGTGGTGTTACAACCCCCCTCTCTCACACCATTTTTTTCTATCACTCTCTCTCTCTCTCTACACGCCATGTTCTTGTTTCTCTCTCTTTCTCTCTCTTCGTCTCTCTCTTTCCCTCGTTCTTTCATCACACCACTTTTTTCTCAATCACACTTTCTCTTCTCTTCATCTTTACTCTCTCTCTCTCTCACTCTCTCTCCAGCCTTCTGCATCTCTCTCACTCTCTTTCACTCAACTTCCATCTTTCTTTCCCTCCATGTTGTCCCCCGTCCCTGTCTCTCTCTCTCGCCGTCTCTTCGTTCCTGTCCTTCCTCTCTTCTGTCCTCTCTCTCTCTCTCCTCCAGTTTTGTCCCCTTCACAAGACCAAAGACCTAAAGACTTCATCAGACCACATGTCCTTACACGCCCTCCTCTCTCACACACACTCCCCTTCAGGAGTGTAGAATGGGGACTAGAGCTCTTGATTAACCGCCTCCTCCTACACACACACACGCTCTCTTTATTATGTGTGAGTGTTTGAAACTTTCTGAAAGGTCTCAGTGTTGCGGTGTGTTTTCTCGGGCGACCGTGTCGACTCACACGCACGCGGCCCGCCTGAACGCGCGCCAAACGCTGCCGGAGCGAGACACACCGCCCCGTGACCGCCGCCTCCCAATTAGCGCGATCCGCTCGCGCTTCTGTTGCTTCGGCTCGCACTTTCCTTTTTCTAATGGACGAGATTTTCTCTCTGCAGGATGTTTGATTGCATTTTTCTATTTTTTTTCCGGACTTTGGGACGGCACCACAAGCTGCGTTTGCGAGAGCGTTTTCTCTTAATGAGGATGCGTGACACACCCACCACGGCGAGGTCCGAGCGGCCAATGGGGAAACGACACTTGGGCGGGGCTCTCGGTAACTTTCTTACTGTTGATCAAAGTGACTGATTCAACTTTTAACGTGCATTTGAATGCTAATTAAACGTAAAATGCGTCTGTTATTACGTCCACACGGTTCACTTCAGTTGCTGAATCAAAAAAACACACACACACACGTTACAAGTTACAAGTTACACGTAGGCTTTTACTGTCATTTCAACCCTCTAGAGTTGAGTACACAGTGAAAGGACACAATGTTCCTCCGGGACCGAGGTGATACACAACATAAATTAACAATGCTAACTAGCTAACTAAGAAACCTAATTAGCTAACTAGATAACAAGACAGATTGACATTTTTAAATTAACAGAAAACTATCCGAGTCCTGTTCAAAAGAGACGCGCAAATTTGCAAACAAGAGCGACAAAGTAGCAACAACAACAACATGACACACTTCAGTACTTTGTAGTTATGAGGTAATGAGTCGAGGTAGTGGGAGGAGAAACAGTAAACAGTAAACAATAAACTTTCCTTGTAAGATAGAAAATAGTTTTGTGCAAATAATAAGTAATAAGTATTAGTACAATAAGAGCCGAGCGAGTGTGGTTACAGCAGACACACTGATTATTTAATTTGGGACACGACCCCACCGTGTGGTTAACACTTACATCATCTGTGGCAAAACAAGTCGTGATGTCTGGGTGGGAGGGGCTTATTCTCCCTCTCTCTCTCTCTCACTAGTACGGTCGCGCATGCAGAAGTGAGCGGACAGTGCGCCTCTTTTCCATATTTAAACCTGCCGTGTTGCGCTGTTGCATAGCCGCGACAGAAAAAACTGACAGCTTGTATTTTTTTTTTCCTATTTAGATTTTATTTTATTTTTTTCTTTAAATAATATAAATGTTCTGGATCGCAGCGATCTATGATCGAATATAAATCAATATAATCAAAATGTTCACGTGAATAAACTGCTTCAGCTCTAACAGATACGCAAACCTTTCCTAGGAGCGGTGTGACATCATCATATGACATCATCATACGGCAGGGCTGAGCGATGAGCCGGGGGAGGGGATTTTCTTTTATGAGGTCACATGAGGAGTGGTGGGGGGGTGAGGGGGTAGATCTGCGTCAAAAACATTGAATTTTGCATTAAAGGTCCCCTCTAAATGACCCCGAGCTGGATAAGGTGTATCCTGCGCTGCTGTTGTTGTTTCCGGCTGTCTTGACTGTGTGTGTGTGTGTGTGTGTGTAAGGTTGGGAAACAGACGTACTGTACGAAGGACTACACAAACGTCATAGAGCTGTTGCTGCGATACCCAGTGAGGAATGTACGTGTTGCTCTCTTTGCCAGATCACTCAGTCTATGCCCGATAGCTGTGTGCGTGCGCGCGTGTGTACTTTCCTGTGTGCGGCAGTACGCGTGGGTGTGTGTGTGTGTGTGCATGTGCCAAAACATGGAGCGACCAGTAACTGTCGGCGTGTACCAGGTGCCAGGACTTATCCTGCGCTGCCAAATGTGACGCGATCGCCATTTTCAACAAGTAGCACTGTGTGTGTGTGTGTGTCTTGACGGCAGGCTGGTAGTAAAAGGAGATCACTCGCGCTCCTTTCTTGAGCTGGAGTCCATGTGGTGTGGTGTAGTGAGAGGGTTAGAATGAAAGGGTGTGGTGAAATTCGAGCCTGTCGTCTCACACACACACATGCGGGAGGAAAAAAAAAAAAAAAAACGATGACAAAAAGCAAACAAAATCGATCTGATTGATGTTTGTAACAGAGTATAAAGCAAGTGCGCAGACGTGACGCAGGACGTACCTGAGTGAGACTGTCAGAGTCGACGGCGGTGTGTGTGTGTGTGTGTGTGTGTGTGTGTGTGTGTGTGTGTGTGAGAACGAGTGGAAGATGTTTCTGACGGGTATCCGTGTCGTGTAGTGAAAAATCATCAACGGTTGATTAGAATCCAATAACGGCACGTCGACGTTTCATCAGTTTGAAGTTACACTGAATGTTGAGGAGAAGGGTTCGAGCAGACGGACTCTCGCCTTCCTCGCCAGCATCCGTCTCTTCTCAACGGAAAAACTGTCAAGTTTAGATTCAGCAGAACTGCTGGAACTGGAGACTCCTTCCATAAAGTGTGAGTTGAACCCAGAGCTTTTGACCAATCAGATTAAAGAATCCTACAGAATCGGGGGCAGGGATTCAGTGAGATTCCATATGGACAACAACAACAACAACAACATCTTCAGTCTTTACAGTTACACTCAACTACAATTACACAAACAGAACAAACACTAAACTACACCAAAGCAGTGTTACTGATGTACATCACAACGAGATACACACGATACAAGAGAGGCAGAGAGAGAGAATGAGCGAGAGAGAGACAGAGATAAAGAGAGAGAGAAAGACAGAGAGAGAGAGAGAGACAGAGAGACATGGCTTCACCACACTGGGTGTAATCTGCCATCCCTTCTCGGATGGGATGGGATGGGATGGGATCCCCCCCCCTCCACTTCTCACGTGAACTCATCACAGACCTCATACGTGTGACGTCCTTATATAAAAACATTAAATCTAAACTGGTTCAATTCCAAAACAATACCTCACTTTCAGAATTCCCAGCCTCGCGTCAGAATGACATCTGATATCTAATCCACCATTTCGTGATGCAGCGCCTCGGGCCATGTGGAGTTACGACCGATTCTCATCCTCTCTTGGCTCGCGGGATTTTCGGGGCGCGCGTCCGCCGCTCTTGATAGACTACAGAACGGGCCAAGCCGTCCAGAGGCGGCAGGAATCCGCTCGTAACGTCCAGCCGCTTAATCTGAACCACGCGGCGACTCAGACGCCCAGCTGCCGGAGAACAAGGCCGCCGGTTCTGCGTAGGATACAAAGCAGTTCAGTTTCAGACGCGCCGCACTCCTGCTTATCTCAAAAAAGATGTTTCCTAACGTCCTTGGAACGTCGCTGTGTGAGGACGCACTATCTCATAAAGCCGCTTTGTGTGGGACTGAGGCCCTGCCGCGGCTCCGGGTTTGACAGGGAAGAAGAAGAAGAAAAAAAAAACTTTGATCAAAGCTAAAACGGCCTTGGTCCAGAATCAACTAACGAATTATTCTTCTTCTTTTTTTTCCAAATAAATTTTAGTCGTTATTAAAATATGTAGAAGAGACGCAAGAGTGGGAGAGATTTCTGTCCTGCTGCTGAAAGGAAATAAATTCTAAGTAAAGTTAGGAGGAGAGAGAGAGAGAGAGGTAGAGTAAGAAGGAAAGAATAAAAGAAAGAAAGAAAAAGAGTGAGAGACAGACAGAAAGATGGAAAGAGAAAAGAATAGAGAGAAAGAAATAGAGAGAGAGAGTGAGAGAGAGGGAGGGAGAGACAGAGAGAGAGAGAGAGACGGAGAGCGTCAGTAATCGTTCACGTCGCACTGAAACCTGAACTCTGACCTCCACGCCGTCCAAAACAGCAAGACAAAAAACACAGCGAGAGACAAATCAACAACCTGTAAAAGTGCACAAACTCTATGATTATAGCAAACACACACAAACACACACACACACACACACACACACACATTTTTCTTTCTGTTTTATGCAAATAAATTGCTAGGGCCGACAGTCTGGTGAGGGAGCGACGGTCGCCAAGTCTGTGATCTTCCAACTTTTAGTTCCTCGCTCAGAAAGAGGCTCGCTCTGATCGCTGAACAATGGTGGAGGAGTGAGGACGCAGCCAAACACACACACGCACACGACGTCTCACTTAACCCTGAACACGAATCAGCGGTACACGTAGCTTCATTAACTTCCTGCTAATGGACAGCATGTGAACGTGCAGTTTCATTAATCATCTGTGAGGTCACACAGGACTCGCACTGTACGGTACGTCAACTCCAACCTCACCTGGATCGCTGCTTTAGGCCACGCCCTCCTACCTGAGTCCCTGCTTACGGAGATCAGTGTGTCGGGAACCACATCAGTGAGTCTGTCTGAGACACTGAACAAAGCCGACTTTGAAGTGGAGAGGGCACACACACACAGCTAGCTTCATCCCAAAGGCTGTAACTCTCAACTGTAACTCCGACTTCTGACTTATTTTGTTTGTTACAAAATAAAAACAAATGTAACACAGAATGTAAATAAATGTGAGTAAATCACAGATATGTTTGATTAGAAAGTCACACAGCACGTCCCATTGATGTCGAGTAAACTGAATTAACTCAGTCTTTGATGTTTGTTGAAATTGTGTGATGTTGTAATTGATGACGATGTGAATATTATATCAGCTCTATAACACACACACGCGCGCGCGCTGTAGGTGTATTATAAAGTGTAAACATTACAGCTGCTGGTGTTTCCTGTCGAACCCTCGGGAAGCGCACGCGGCACGGCGACGCTAATCAACACCGGCGCGGAGGTGTGAAGGTAAGGTCTCGGACGCTGTACTTTCCCTCGCTCGGCGCTCTCAGCGACTTGCCGTCTGTTTTTCATATCTGAATTCAGCTCGGAATTTCGGCGCGACCTGGGAATTGTGTGGAACGGCGAACATTCCTAGCATTTAATCAGATTTATTACCGCGCTGATCCTGATCGAGTGCGCTTCCAGAAACATGTAGGGAAGACGGATCTGTGGATCTCTCCTGCTCATGAGCTCATGACGGAGGACAGAAGAGTGTGATGACGGGCGTCACGGCTCCCACTCTCTGTCTGTGCTAAGGAAGAACAATGCCAAGTGTCTTATCATTAATCACATCCTGTCTCAGCCTGGCGGTCCGACTTCCGTATAATCAGCCCTTTCATTAAGAGTTCTGGAAACCCTCGGCGTCGTAACCAAACAAACATACGGCACCGCCGCTTTTCGGAGATCGCTCGGGGGCGTCCAGCACCATGGAGAGGCGAGGAGGTGCAGAGAGAGCCTGTGATGAAACGCCGTTACACTTCAGGACCAGACACGGGCACCGAAATTTCATCCCATACTGATTTACCCGCAAAAGTGATCAGATACCAACTTTACAGATTACAGCGACTCTGTGTGTATGTGTGTGTGTGCGTGTGCGTGAGTGTGTGTGAGACCTGCAACACAAGATCAGCCGCTCGGCACAAAGCTTCTGCTTTTCACTGTGAAATACTGGTTACAGGCAAAACAGCTTTCAGTACAGATGATCAGCTTTTAGTACACTAGATCATCCTTTAGTACAGAAAATCAGCTGTCAGTACAGAAGATCAGGTTTCAGGACAGATCAGCTTTTAGTACAGTAAATCAGCTTTTAGTAACTAGTTAAATTTTCAGAACACTAGATCAGCTTTCAGCAACATAAGCTTGTAGTACAAAAGGTTGACTCTTTGAATGACATTTGGTTTTTATTATAAACATTTCACTGCAGAGCTTTTAAATACAATAGTTTATGTATTTTTAATACAAAGCTTTACCTTTTCATTACAGAAGTTTTGACTTTCAGTGAGGAAGTTCAGCTGTTTTGGTTATTCAACAGCTTTTCCATATGAAAATGTAAAAAATGTGACGTTAATTTGCAACTTTGGTTATTCAATGGGGAAGCTTGACTTTTCCATATGTTTTTTGGTATAGTGTATATTTTTAAAATACGTTTGTATTTTCAACAGAGATGTTTTGCAATTCGTGACATATTTGAATGAATGTTTCCATTTTTCCAAACATGATATAATACCCTCAAAATAATATATCCTCATAATATCCTCAAAACTACGTTACCTTCATACAAAACAACACGTCGAATAAAACAGTTTAAACAAAAATAAACGAGCAGGAGGAGTTCTTTCCAATCAAATCCAATCCAAACCAATCTAATCAATCCAAACCAAACCAATCCAATGCAAACCCATCAAATCAAATCCAAACCAGTCCAATCCAATCCAATCCAATGCAAACCAACCCAATCCAATCAAATCCAATCCAATCACTCACTCTCAATCATCATCTATACTGCTTAATCCTGTATTCAGGGTCACGGGGGGCCTGAAGCCTATCCCAGGAGACAAGGCACATGGCAGGGTACACCCTGGACAGGGTGCCAATCCATCGCAGGGCACAGACACACACACTACGGGCAATTTGGGAATGTCAATTAGCCTAACCTACATGTCTTTGGACTGTGGGAGGAAACCGGAGTACCCGGAGGAAACCCACCAAGCACGGGGAGAACATGCAAACTCCATGCACACAGAGACGGGAATTGAGCCTGGCTGGGGATCGAACCCGAACCCTGGCGGTGCAAGGCGACAGTGCTAACCACTACACGACCGTGCCGCCCCAATCCAATAAAATCAAATGCAAACCAACCCAATCCAATCCAATCAAATCCAAACCAATCCAATCCAATCCAATCACTCACTCTCAATCATCATCTCAATCATCAATCCCATCAAATCCAAACCAATCCAATCCAAACCCATCAAATCAAATCCAAACCAGTCCAATCCAATCCAATGCAAACCAATCCAATCCAAACCAATCCAATCCAAACCCATCAAATCAAATCCAAACCAGTCCAATCCAATCCAATGCAAACCAATCCAATCCAATCCAAACCAAGCCAAACCAATCAAATCAAATCAAATGCAAACCAACCCAATCCAATCCAATCCAATCAAATCCGAACCAATCCAATGCAAACCAATCCAATCCAATCCCATCAAATCAAATCCTAACCAATCCAATCCAATCCAAACCCATCAAATCAAATCCAAACCAGTCCAATCCAATCCAATGCAAACCATTCCAATCCAATCCAATGCAAACCATTCCAATCCAATCCAATCAAATCCAAACCAAGCCAAACCAAACCAATCAAATCAAATCAAATGCAAACCAACCCAATCAAGTCCAATCCAAACCAATCTAATCAATCCAAACCAAACCAATCCAATGCAAACCCATCAAATCAAATCCAAACCAGTCCAATCCAATCCAATCCAATCCAATCCAATCCAATCACTCACTCTCAATCATCATCTATACTGCTTAATCCTGTATTCAGGGTCACGGGGGGCCTGAAGCCTATCCCAGGAGACAAGGCACATGGCAGGGTACACCCTGGACAGGGTGCCAATCCATTGCAGGGCACAGACACACACTACGGGCAATTTGGGAATGTCAATTAGCCTAACCTACATGTCTTTGGACTGTGGGAGGAAACCGGAGTACCCGGAGGAAACCCACCAAGCACGGGGAGAACATGCAAACTCCATACACACAGAGACAGGAATCGAGCCTGGCTGGGGATCGAACCCGAACCCTGGCGGTGCAAGGCGACAGTGCTAACCACTACACCACCGTGCCGCCCCAATCCAATAAAATCAAATGCAAACCAACCCAATCCAATCCAATCAAATCCAAACCAATCCAATCCAATCCAATCACTCACTCTCAATCATCATCTCAATCATCAATCCCATCAAATCCAAACCAATCCAATCCAAACCCATCAAATCAAATCCAAACCAGTCCAATCCAAACCAATCCAATCCAATCCAATCCAATCCAAACCAAGCCATACCAATCAAATCAAATCAAATGCAAACCAACCCAATCCAATCCAATCCAATCCAATCCAGACCAATCCAATGCAAACCAATCCAATCCAATCCCATCAAATCAAATCCTAACCAATCCAATCCAATCCAAACCCATCAAATCAAATCCAAACCAGTCCAATCCAATCCAATGCAAACCATTCCAATCCAATCAAATCCAAACCAAGCCAAACCAAACCAATCAAATCAAATCAAATGCAAACCAACCCAATCAAATCCAATCCATTCCAAACCAATCTAATCCAATCTAATCCAATCCAATTCAAACCAATCTAATGCAAACCAACCCAACCCAATCCAAACCAATCTAATCAATCCATTCAATCCAATTCAATCCAATCCAATAAAAGCAACAGATCTAGCTCGGGCACTTTTCTGAGAATGAAGCATGGCTTTAGTAGTGTGTAAAAACACACACATTCTGCTACATAAGTGCAAACAGTGCCACATAGCACATAATACACGTTTTTGTAATAATTTATTATAATGCAATAATAATATAGTAATAAATATAAAAACACGTGCACGTACTTGCCCATGATGCAACACCATGACAGACTCAGACGCCTGCTCTGTGGAACACACACTGCTGAGGACGTCGTGGCAATGTGAGACTCCTATATCACTGTGTGAAGGCTAAGAGCGATCCTTTTAATCCTATTATCCGTGCTGCTATACCACCACACCCTAATTTATCATATATTACAGCTCATAAGCATGTTAATACTGTAACACACACACACACATATCTTTCTGCCAGCACGAATGATTAATATTCATAATAAACCTAATTCTGAAATTTTGTGAATGTCATTAGCATATCAACGACATTAAGTGTTGTGTAATTTCGTGTAACTCTGCCATGAAAGCATCATTTCCTCCGATGCTGCAACACGCTGTAAGATTCCGTATGTGAAACACTAATACGAGTCTATAAACTAAAGTAATCCATCGGCCCATTACACACAGACACGCTGAGTACGAGCGGGTTCGGATGCCGAGTTTGGGATGACGGTCATGGAGAACTGCGTTTCAATACATGACTCCTGTCTCACACAGAACATCATCCCTGACTGCCAGGAACACACCGGACAGGTTGCAATTTAGCCAGATGTTAAGGAAGTGTAACGCAATACACTCGCTCTTCAAATGCAGTTGTTCAAATGAGTGCTGTTGCTAAGCAACTAGGAAATACAGAGGGCAAATTTTTACATCATTTTGAAAAATTATGTAGGCAAAATACAAAAATACACAGGGAAACTCTGGCATAGTGTTTATTAAAGTCTACCCTTTAATTACAATTAATCACACAACACTGGAGGTTCACTGGGTATTTGAGCAGTGGAGCACTCGTGTTAACAAGACCGTGAACTTCCATAATGGAAGGCTGAAATTCCATATTGGAAAATTAAATTTTAATACTGAAAATCCTACTTTTCATAGTGAATCACTTCCATATAAAATCAATTAAATTTTCATTGAATCACCAAAACTCTGTACAACATTTCAAAGAATTCTATACTGATAAGCCAAAGTTTAGATCACCAAAATTCAATTGTGAAAATGTCAAAATGTCATACTGAATTGGCAAAATTCCACATTGAATCACTAAAATTCCATAGTGAATTGACAATATGTTATACTGGATCGGCAAAATTCTGTATTGAATGACCGGAGCTACATATTAAATAGTCACAATTTCATACTTAATTTCCTAGAACTCCATAACAATTAACCAGAATTTGGAAGCTATATTATATTTCCAAGAATTCCATGTTGATAAATTAGACTTTATAACGAATCATGAAAATTCCATACTGATTTGTCAAAACATCATACTGAATTGGCAGAATTTCATATTGAGTCACCAAAATTTTCTACCAAACTGTCAAAAGTTTATACAGATTTTCCCGAGTTCTGTACTGAATCACTGGAGTAACATAATCAGTGATTCAATTAAATTTCCCGTAATTTCATAACAATTTACCAGAATTTGGATTGAATCACCAAAATACTATAGTGACTTGCCAAAACTTTATATTCAATTGCCAGAATTCCATATAACATTGGCAAAATCTCAGGCTGAATTACCAACATTCCATACTGAACTGCCAAAATTACGTGTTGAAGTTATGTATTGAATTGTCAGATGAATCACCAAAGTTCCATAGTGAATGTTTCATAGTGAATCTCCGACTTACATATCAGATGGCCAACAAATTAACACCGAAATGCCACAATTTCGCACTAACTCACCCGATATCCAAACTAAACTGGCAAAAGTCTGTATCAAAATTCTGGAACTTTTGTCCTGAACTTCCACACTGAGGAAACCTCATTAAAAAGCCAAACCTGTGGCCCGAACAGTTTCCCGTCCAGATTAAACCCTTAACATCCTTACAGAAAACCTGCACATGGTTTCAGACGGCTAGACCTGACGAAAACTCCTCGTCCCAAAGAGCCGAACCTCCGCGCAGAAAATAAAGGAAAGACACTTCAACAACACACAACTACAACTCATTCAAAGAGTTTTGCTGAATCTCCTTAATAAGGATAAAAAATATCACAGGAAGTAGAAGTGGAATTCTCCGTTCCTCCCTCACATCTGGGCGCGACGCGCTCCGATTATAAATCAGACTTTAATTTCTGACCGCTTTCTGCTCGCACAACACAACATTATCATTTCTACCCGCGATAACACAATAACGCGTTTCCAGGGAGTTGCTCGGGTGTCTGTAACATATACATAAAATCAAAATTCAACATTTGATGTTTCAGTTTCTTTAATCTCCGACTTCTGGCGACTTTGATTTTCACTTTTGCAACTTTTCTATGAATTTAATCTACACACGGAACACATTACTGTACTCAAGGTTAAGAAGAAGAAAAAAACTCACACAACAGTGGACTAAACACTGAAAAACATGATGTCATCACCGACAGAGTGTACAGCATATATGTATATATATATGTACAGTGTATATAATAAATAAACATTAGGATTATGTAAATGAATCACATGTGAAGAAACAACAGGAACATTTCCCTGAATGAGATTAAAAAAGGAAGAAAGAAAAAAAAGAATGTCTAGATGTAATTAAATGAAATAAAGCAGCGAGGAGAAAAAAGAAAAAAAAGATCTGCGACACCTAGACTGTATTTAGTCGGACATACGGATCGTCGCTCGATCGTAAATCACGCATGCAAAAGAATCATTTCCATATGAAACATGAATAATATTTCAGGGTTGGATTTGCATCTCAGGTGGAGAGAGAGAGAGAGAGAGAGAGAGGGGAGAGCGCGGCGTGAGATTGGAGCGCGTCGCTTTCTTGAGCGGTCGGACTGGTTATTAACGTCACGTCAAAATGACGCTCATTAATTATGAGCGCGGCGCTAACGCAGCCCCTAAAGCTAATGAATTGGAAATGAGGAGAGTACGGTACGGCATACATTGTGCTCCTCTGATCGTGATCTGAAACGACGGAATATATGCATGAGAGAGAGAGAGAGAGAGAGAGAGACGGAGTGATCAAAGGCGCACACACACTACACACTCTCTCTCTCTCTCTTTTTTCTGGACGCTTTGTCTATACCATGATGCACAATGAACAGCACGCGGACAATGAAGCCTTCATACATATTGATGGTGAAGGAGAGTAAAATGCTCTCTCTCTCTCTCTCACACACACACACACACACACACGCGCACGCGCACACACTTAGCGGGCCTTAATAAAGAGGCCTCATTAGGCTGCATGGTATAAAGATGTTTCAAAAGCTTTTTAAAGGTACGTTAGACGGAAGAGAAATGAAAGGTTCAACAAAACACTCCATTAGTCACTTGAACATTTTATAAATCCCACGGTTGAGTAATATCACACACACACACACACACACACACAAACACAATGTGGAAAAAATAGCCTCCGTTTGATTTTCCAATCCCGTGTTATTTGATATCGCAGATAAAAAAAAAATGGAGGTTGGGGGTTAAATGCTAGCAGCACTAGTTAGCAAAAAAATAAAATAAAATGTACTAGCATGGATAAACCCTGCTCATCACACACACACACACACACACACACACACACACACACACACACACACACACACACACACAATAACCCCTGGGGTTTGTGGGATGTGTAGTCTGTGTTTCTCTAAGAGCCTTTTCTTTTTTTCTTCTTCTTTTTTTTGAACTCAGACCGGTGTGCTCTCTGATTGGTTGAGGGAAAGGGGGCGGGGCCTGGCCCTGAATCCTCATCAAAAGGAAGGGTGCAAATCCACCTGCCTGTGGGGTGAAGAGAGGTGAAGGAGGGGAACAAAAGCGAGAACCGCCTCCCCGACTGACTGACACACACACACACACACAGAGGCGTGTACCCACTCACACACACTCGCTCACTCTCATTCACACACACAATCAGACAGGCCATTCCTCTCAATCTCTGTCTCTCTCTCTCTCTCTCTTACACACACTCACAGACACACACACACACAAACACACACACACACACACACAGACACACACGGTGGCATTTCTCTCCGGCTGCCCCTCAGTGGGCGAGCGAGCAGCCGACTCCTACCTGCCCTGAATTCTAATCAGTCCAGGGGTCTGTCTCCTCCCTCTCTGTCTCTCTCCTCATCTGTCTCTCTTTCTTTCTGTCTCTCTTTCTGTCCCTCCCCTCGTCTGTCCCTCCCTCCCTCCCTCCCTCCGTATCCTCCCGCCGCTCCTCCTCCTCCTCCTCTTTCTCTCTCTCTCTATCTTGGACGAAAGGGGCTGATGATCCTTCAAAATTAATTAGATCCCTTCTCCCCCCTCTCCCGCTCCCTCTCTCTCCTTTTTTTTCTATTCTCGTAGGCCGCCATTTTCTTGCCTTCTTCTTTCTTTCTTTCCCTTCCCCAAAAAAAAAAAAAAAAAAAACTACACCTTGGACCAGAGATGCCCTTTTAGAGTTCTATGGGTTTATTCCTGTCCTCTTCTGCCTTCAATAAAAAAATAAAGAAAAGAAAAGAAAAGCGTCTGAAGCGAGGAGGAGATCCGGGTTGTCATTGATCGCCAATTATTTTCTATCCCTCCATTTTTTATTACCTCCTCCCCTCCTTGTGTGTGTGTGTGTCTCTCTCTCTTTCTCTGTGCCATGTGGCTGCATGAGTGCGAGTGTGTGTGAGTGTGTGTGTGTGTGTGTGTGCTCGTACGTCTGCCTTTGTACAGCGAGCTGTCAATAAATCCCCAGAGGTCAGTTTGTCTGGGAGAGAGTCAGACACAATACTCCGGGCTGCCATCGCTCTGCCCCACCGCCGTAACAAAAGAGCGCCGAGAAAAAGAGTGAGGAAACGGGCAGACAGAGAGAGAGACAGAGAGACGGACCGAGAGAAAACGAGAAAGAGGACATAAGGATAAGGACAGAGAGAGAGAGAGAGACGAGGGGTGGGGGGGGGGATTGGGGTTAATCAGAGGCGCCGTAATGAGGCGCACGTCTCATAAAGAATGCAGACTGGAAATCTTTTTTTTTTTTGTCAGAGAACGAGAGAGAGAGAGATTGGGATGGAGGGAAAGGTGAGGTTGGGGCAAGTGTGTGTGTGTGTGTGTGAGAGAGAGAGAGAGAGGGATGTCAGCACTTGGAATAATCAAAATCTTGAATATGTAAATGTGGACTGGCGTGATGTCCTGGTGGCGAGCGGCGCTCGGCTCGCTGTTCGGTTCGGTTCGGTTCGGCGCTGCCTGTCTAGGCGCTCCTCTCGTTGCTCAGGTTCACCGCTCGGCTAGGCTCGGCACGGCTCGTCTAGCGGGCAGTGAGGAAGCGGAGGACGGCGTGTTTGTTCTGCGCGGCGTGCCGTAATACAGACATAAATATATTAATGAGTCTGAGTGATACGCTGACCTCATTTTCTCCCTCGTTTCCCCGACGCCGAGCCCCAGAGACAGCGCCGCTGTGGAGCATCTCACACACACACACACACACCACTCACGGTCCGCTGCGTCCCCATCACAGCCCAAATCTGATCACATAGTAGTGCTGGATTGACACCTTAGTGCACATGTGTGTGTCTGTGTGTCTGTGTTTCGACTGTTTGTATGCAACAGCCCAGTCATGTGACCACATCAGTCGGGACAGTCTGACCCGGTCCGGTCCGGTGGGAGCGAGAGCGGAGTGTAAACCTTCTGTGTGTGAATATCACGTGGCCTCCGTCGTGTTCTTGCTGTCTCACGTGGGGGGACGTTAGGAGAGACGTGACGAGTCCTGAGAACAAACCACTCCGTCTCTCTCTCACACACTTTCATCCACCGGGTCTCTGGCTGAGGACGGAGCTATGACTGGCTCAAAATCTCACATCCGACCAATCAGAGACGAGACAGAGCTCCTGTAGCCAATCACAACGCAGAAGGCCGGATTTAAAAAAATGTTAAGGCTGACATGACCTCAAAGCTGAAGACAGATTTTCTTTTTGGTTAGTTAGTTTGTTTGTTTGCCGTTTCTTCAACCTTTACGGGAGGGGTCTCCAGTGTGGGAGGTCAGGTTTTGTTGTAGGTCATGTGACCAGCCCGGGTGACGATGCTGAGGAACTCGTTTCACACGTTAACTCTATTTACAGTATAAACATGTAAAAGCTTCCATGTGGCTTCCTTTAACAAATAACACTCTGATTGCTGCTGCTGTGGTGTAAAGGGAATAAAACGCTTCACACACACACACACACACACACACACACACACACACACACACACACACACACACACACACACTCTTCCTCTCTCCCTATATCATCTCCACTTCCACGTCCGAGCAGGCCGCCTACCAAGTGAGCGCTCCTCTCTGAAGCAGCAGAGCACGTGTCCTTCCATAATTCCATTCATCACGCACAACGGGATCAACTAAGGATGTTTTTTTTTTTTTTTTTTTTTTTACAAATAAATAAATAAATAAATCATAGTGCTAATACTATAAAAGCGATTAGTCTGGAAATTGCGTGACCCTCCGAGCGTGGCGTTCCCTCCCCGCGAATGTTTTTTTGCGAGGGTCCGAGCGTTCCGCACACCCACGGAGCTCGCTGCGCGCTCGAACATCCCATCATCCAATTAAAATAAATCGCTCGTCGCTGACTGAAAGCAGAAAATAGCTTTCGTTCTTCATGGCGGAAGGAACGGCGTTCAATCTCGGGGCCTTTTTGATGCCGTCCGTCTATCGTTGTGCGCGCTAATTAAATTAATGAACAATATCAATCATGGAGCTGAGTGCTTTAAAACTTAACTCCTGCTGCAATTATGTCTAAACATGGAAATTAGCGGATAATGCGGCTGAAACGTAAGGCTCGGCGGGACGCGGCTGCTCCGCGTCGGCTCGGGTGGTTTGTAATTGATTTACTTTTTGCTCTCGGCGTATGAACCGGCGCTTGGCACGAGATCCGTCATTTGCATTGGCAAACAACATTAACGGACACCTACGCGGCGCTTCCATCACGCGCGCGTTCGCAGAGGAGACGACGGCGGCGGCGGCGGCGCAGGGCCGCTGGAGCCCGACCTGAGACGGCTGTCAAAGAAACGACTTCAAGTGTTTACCTGAGAGCCGGGACGCGACCCTCATCACCTGCACAGTACACACACACACACACACACACACACACACACACACACTCTACCAGCTCTGTGTGTGTGTGTGTGTAACACAATCAGCGGCACGGTGCTGTGATGAAGTGGAGTCACCATGAAGCTGATTATTCTCCTGTAACAGCGGCTTCCTCTACGCGCTCACGTCACAGAAGCTACAAACGCTCCTTCGCTTTTTTCTTGTTTTTTTATAATAATAAAAAAGAAACACACACACACACACAGAAGTTACCGTTACTTCAAAGAACCTCACCTTTAAAGTAAATAAACAAAAAACTAAACACGGCTTGTTACGTTACTCCAACTTTAAAGAAACTCAGCTTTAAAGTAAATAAACAAAAAACTAAACACGGCTTGTTACATGGTATTCTAACTTCAAAGAATCTCGGCTTTAAAGTTACGTGCTTCAAAGCGCTCACGCTGCGGACTCTTTCCGTAACCATGACCTCAACGCATCGTCAATCTCTACGTCCGTTCACGCGGGTCTTATCGTGCACCGTACGAGTCCCTCTGAAGAGCTGTTGCTATGGAAACCATAACCACGCATCAGAGCGAACACGTTAATATGATACTAGCACGCCGCGCGGGTGTCGGAGGATTAATCAACGTCTTCGGACCAATCAGAGTCAGAGATGTGTCTCCAGAACTGCGTTCTTATGTATGATCATAAATATATACAAAGAAATGTGTATTATATTAATATGACATTAATAATATTATCATCATATTATCATACTGTATATAACAATATATAAAAATGTACAGTGATAAATTGAGTATTGAAATATTTATACAAATTTTTCTTTTCCTGACGTGTGTGTACATTTTTTTGGCTGACTCTGTGTGTGTGTGTGTGTGTGTGTGTATCTATTGTATATAAATAAGTGCATTAACCTCTCAAGCTCGGTGAAATTCTCGTCCTCCGGACAGCGCGGAGACAAGTGTGTGTGTGTGTGTGTGTTTTACTAAACAAACGTAAAAAGACGGGGAGCGCGGCGGATAGGTCTGCTGAGGTGACGCTGCAGCCAGAGGCAGCTCGGGGTCAGATCTGGAAATGAGGTCGGGGCAGGAGCGTGGGCGGGACCGCAGCCCGCACCGTCAGGACATGCAGAGAACCCGTGAATTAAACATGCGGCTGTGTATGTCTGATTTGGGAGGAAATGTTTCAGTCAGCTGTAACTGGACCGGTGCGATCTGCAACGTCACCGGGCCTCGCTCCCCCCGCCTAAACCCCCCCCCCCCCCCCCCCGCCCCTCTCTCTCTCGGATATTTACTTTGGCTCGTACTGGAGAGGAGCTGGTGTTACTGGGAAACTTTTGTATCGCAGGAAACATAAACTGGACTCCAGAAATTTTTTTAACCTCTCTCTCACACACACACACACACACACACACACACAATCCAGAGCAATTAGAGTTAATGTCTGAGCGTTTGTCTGGTTGAAGGGCTTCATTTTGTAACTCGGCGGTATTCAGGTCAGAATAAGGGCTCAGCCCAAACCGCGCGCGGCTCTCGCTTTTATCTTTTGAAATAAAAACCCGACGTGTAGCAACAAGCATTCCGATCGAACCGTACCTCCGAGCGCGAGCACGCACCGTCCTCCCACTTTCCACAATGCCAAAGAACACACACCAGCCCAAAAAGCTAACCGCAGCATGATGCTAAAGCACCCAGAGGCTGGTGTGTATGTGTGTGTGTGAGTCAATAAAAAAAACAAACAAACAAACAAAAAAACAAAACAAAATAGAAAGAAAGAAAGAAAAGTGCTTAAAGGTGCCAACCTGTTCGGGCATATCCCCGGCCGAGAGGCGACGAGGTGCCTCTGTCCTTCCTCGTGCGCTTCACATGTACACTCGCGCGGCACTAATGTCTACCCCAGGAGAAAAGCGCGTGCGATGTTTTTTTTTTTTTTTTTCCAGTCTCGGGCCTGCTTTTTCATGCGTCCTCGGAGCAGCACGGCGAGCCTCTCCGTCTCTCTCTGGCACGTGAAAACGAGGAAGTGAACTACAGCGAGTGTGTAACTCAGTGCACTTCCTATGCACCAAACACTCCAGGGCTGACCTGAAACGACCCTGTGCACTTCAGGCTCGGGGCCAAGTCGGCCTTCCGGAGCAGGAGAGAGAGAGAGAGAGAGAGAGGGAGAGGAGGAGTAAAAGGAGGGGAGAGGACGATTCGGCCTGTTTTTTTTTTCTTCCCCTTTTCCCCCAAACCTCCTCCTGTTGGTGAGCGAAACACTCTGGCTTTATTCCAGGCTGAATTTCACGCGTTCCTCGGGCCGACTGCTCGGAAACGTTTCGCCTTTTGGTGAGCGACTCGAGGATTCTGTGATTTTGATGATTCAAGCTCAAACGCTTACACACACACACACACACACACACACACGTAGTTGTTGTGGTTGTTGTTTTGTGTGTGTATGTGTGTGTGTGTGTGTGTGAGAGTGCGTGGTTTTTCCCTCCTAAAACCCATCGGCTGTGTGTGTGTGTGTGTGTGTGTATTTCTACATCTTCGCCAACTTCTGCATGGCACCGCGTGTATGACAAACGAAAAAACAAAAGCTTACTCATTTCCCCTGCACGCTCTCACTCGGCCAGCGTGCGATGCGGTGATAAATCACCTTCTCTTTCTGAACGCTTCAGCACTTAATGCTCTGGTTATTGCTCTTTTCAGGAGACGTACGGTCGCTTCGCCATCACGCGGGAAGGGAGCAGGAAAAGGTGCTACGCTGCTTGTAAAGGCCGCGTGTCACGGTAGTAAAAGTTGTGAGGGGTTCAGGATACAGGCTGTGAAAGATGCTATCACGGTACTGGAGGATCTCTTTATTAACGTTGGTGTTCATTCAGTTTTCATTTTCGTGTGCGACGTGTATGTGAAAGAGGGCGGATAGCGCCTTTAACTCTGGCATCATGACATCACTGATAACAACATCTGTATAATCGCCGCTTTGTCCAGCCCCGTAAAATTACGTCCATCACAAAGCCAGAAACGGTGCGACTGAACACGTGACCTCGGTTACATTATCACGTGTCAGCATTAGCGATTATCTGGGAGGTGACTTAAAAGACTTTAAATCTGTTTGAGACGTTCCAGCACTTTGATTAGCGCTCTGTTTTTTTTTTTTTGTTTGTTTGTTTTTTGTTTGTGGTGAAAAGAATTATTTTGATAAAAAGCCAAACATATGTGAAATCTCCGAGTTAGCCTCTGGACAGACGAGCCGCCGTTAGCGACACTGTTTTCATGTGTAAATGCATGCAGAGGATTTGCTCCAGGAGGTTCACATTTTTAAATCAGCTTTAGATCTACAGCGTGTCGCGAGATCATGTTCGGTTAGCGTTAGCGTCGGCGCCCCCTGCTGTACAGGATGTTCATGCGGCGTGGCGGTTAAGCAGTACAAGAAGTAATGGGGGAGGTCATGAGGACGTTGTGAGGGATGACTGATGCGACGTGATGTGATGTGATTCCTGTTCGTCAGGAACCCAGGCGGAACTAATCACGCGTCCTAGCGTCCTGGCACCGTCTAGTTCTGGTGTATCGATTCGCTCAGGCCTTCTGTTTCAGAGGAATAACGAGGACTTCCTGCCGAGCTGGAGGGACAGGACAACGCCGCCTCGACAAACGGACAGGAAGTTAAAAACACTATGGAAGGCTTTCTCAGATTTTCCTACAAATTCATAAAAAGATATTTTTTTTTTCAAAATGGTTGTTCATTTTTATATCACTGAATTAATTTTAGCCGTCTCTCTCTCTCTCTCTCTCTCAAAAAAAAAAAAGTACACACAATTCAGGAAAAGAAAAACTTGTATAAACATTTTAACACTAAATTGATTGCTGTACGATATATATGATAATATTATGATAATCATATGATAATGTTATTAAAATAATGTTGATATACTGTATAACATTCTATTCTTCTTTTCCTGACGCACGTGTACATTTTTTGTCCCACTCTGTATATTTATTTATGTCTCTCTTGATGTCTGTCTGCTTTTCTTAACGTATATATCTCGCGCGCAGCTTCTCTGTGTCCAACTGTCTCGCTGTCTAGGTCCATGTGTGTCTCTCTCTCTCTTTATACCAATCTGTCTCTCTCTCTCTCTCTTTGTCTCTATATCAACCAGTCTCCCTAACACTATGTCTCTTTCTCTCTGTCTCTGTGTCTCTATTCATCTTTCTTTTTCTCTTCAGCTTTGTCCTTCTTTACCTGAATCTCTAATCTATCAATTGTTGTCTCTCTCTACATTTTATCTTCTGTTTCTGCTCGTCTCTCTTTCCCTATATATCCATTACTCTCTCTCTCTCTCTCTCTCTCTCTCTCTCTCTCTTTCGTGTTTGGGATGCCCCCCCCCCCCCGCCTCCCGAAGAGGAACCGATCGAGGTGTGGATTGACAGATTGATGGGAATGACATCATCCCACATGATTAGAGGGACACAAAGGGCAGGAAGTCAGAGATGATGGCGAGACGAGGAGCAGCGTTACGCTCAGCTCTGTGAGGAGATTACAGATTCATCCCAGATTAAAACCGATTCCTTTTTTTTCAGCGTCACATGACCACCAAAAAGGTGTGAAAAAAAAGAAGAAAAAAGAAGAAGTAAACCATTAGCAGGATAAAAACCTGCATGTAAATAAAAGCAAAAGCTGGAACTCTGGAAGCTCGAGTATAAAGCAGGAGGTCTTTAGAAAAAACAGCGCATTTTAAACTCTCCCTTGTGTGCATGCGTGTGTGTGTGTGTGTCTGTGTGTGTGTGTTATTTATCTGAACCTTCTTTATGACGGCGTTTCCGTGTTTGAGTTTCTGGAAGCTAATCAGAGCGCTAAAGGCTTGATGCGGTAATGTCAGTCCCCTCTCATTAGCGCTAACGGTAATGTGACCTCCAGCAGTAACCCGGCTTAATTACGGCTAATTGTTGTAGCAGGTAGTGTTTGCCAATAAACGCCGCAAACAAACACTCGTTAAGAGAAAGCGTTTAGACAATCGCTCGTACACTTAATGTACTTTCACAACCTCGGTTTAAAACAAAATATCACAAATATGTCTGTTGCGGGAGATGAGACGAGGCAGGGAGGGGACGGTTTATGTCAGTGTGTGGGGAAAACAATGATAATAATAATAATAATAATAATAATAATAAAATGATTCACAGGAAGAAATTGAATGAAAATGGATAAATAAATAAAATTTGAGAATCATAGACAGAATTAACACCAGGGTTTTTTAAGCGCCTCAATTCCACCAATAACGTATAAATGAATTAATGCATTCATTAAAAAAAATAATAAACACGAGAGCGCGCTCCTGCGAGAGCGGCGGAGAGATTTCCGGCGTCTCGTGATCGTGAGCTCATTCGCAACATAACGAGCCGTTTCAACAGAAGGTGAAGCATTTGACTGCTCATGTGACGGACCGCTGAACAGCTCGAACCCTGGAGCGGACACGCACACACACGCACACACACACAGACACACACACGCGCACACACACACAATTACCGTCTTATCATGGTGCTACAGGCATAGCAGAGCAACTGCCAAATTTTCTGCCTAAAAAAGACAAAAGATAATTGTATAGCATAAGAATAAAAAAAGCGAGCCGTGTCGAGTCTGGTGTAAGAACGAGAAGTTCACCAGAGTCTTTTTTTTTCTTTTAATAAGTAAATAAACAAATAAATAAAGAGATTCGGTCTGGGCGATGGAGTGGAACGCCCACCAGAGCTGGCGGTGCTCCCTCCGCGCGTCACCTCTCACCCCTGTGCGCCGCTTCAATCACTAAAGTGATGGCCTGGATTTGGAACAGGACCGGCTGCGGCTCTCCACATGCGCACCGCACCGCTGCCTGCTCTCTCTCAAACAGAAACCAAATCAAAAAGGCGAAAAAATTAAATAATAAAGTCTCTGTGAATTCATCTTAAGTGTGTGTTGCCGGTGGCGAGGCCGAGGCTCGGGAGAAATCCCTCTCTGGTGGGTACGGGGAGGTTTTTTTTTTCTTTTTCTGATGGTGGGTGGATGTGAAAAAAAAAAATTTAATTCTTGATTAATTTGTGTGAAACGTGACTAAAAGAGAAAAAAAAACTTTATAAGAGGATAAGATACATTATTAATCAGACGAGGTGTGTGTGTGTGTGTGTGTGTGAGCAGATGAGTGAACAGGTGTGTTTTATTCCTCTTACGGCACAGCAATGTTACACACGTCACAAAGTTAACCACTGATTTTTTTAAAATGATAAAATGTATTAATTTCTTTAATATATTAAACTTTATTCTATTTATTTATAATACATATAAATACAAGTTTTTGTTTTTATGTAAAAGTTTTTGAAAATTTTTCCTTTTTTAACATTTTTTATATTTTTTTTACAAAATAATCTTTTGTAAAAAAGATTTCAAAATATAATATTTTTTATATTAAAAAAAAAAAAATTTAATATTAAAAAAATATATTATATATATATATATATATTTTACATTTAGAATTTTTTTTCTAAACTTTGTGATACAGCGCTGACACTGGAGACTCCTTCCCTCCCTCATCGATGACACCTGGCTCGTCCTCTGTACAACGACCGGTTACCATAGCGACAATAGCGTGGTAGGACCAATGCGACCGTCAGCACTACAGCTCTAGAGAATTAATCAACACCTCCTGACCAATCAGCACGTGGGACGCCGTTCTAAAATCTCCCACGCTGACACGACCTCCGGTTTTTGGGACGGAGCCATTGATTAGTTTCCAAAGTAATCAGGTGCTGCTACTTATAATTATCCTGGATAAATTAGAAATGAGAAACCCACATACACACACACACACACACACACACACACAAAGGCGCCTGCAGAGCCAGGACGAATGCCCCGTGATGAATCCGAGCTGGTGAATGAGCTGCTCGTTGTGATTAAACGGCGAAACGTGGCGCGACGTGTTTTCTCGTCACGCTGTAACACGGCGGCGACGCGCTCGCGCCATCCGTGCGGCTGAACGCCAGGAATTCTGGCAACGGCAAGAGTGTAAGCACGTGTGAAAAGGCTCCTGTTCCGAGGGCTCAGCTCGGTGCCAGGACTCCTCGGCTGATTAGAAACTAAAGCGAGGTCTTTTTTTAATTTTTCCCGGCTTGCGCTCTCTCTCGTGCCGTTTCAGTCGGAGAGGATTGAACATCTAATCTGGTTAATCGTCCCGACTGAGTGATGAGCAACGCTTTATTTTTAAAGCAGTCCTTACGCGGTATGGAATCCTACACCATACAGTGATGCGTCTATATTTATATACATACATATAAAACCGAGATATCGATAATGACGCGTCACCCCTCGGTGTCCGTCTCTGCGCTGGTTAAAAGTCAGTAAGCAGCGTCGTGTATAAGAAACACGAAATCTCGGTGTGAATCATCACGCGAGCGTGGAATCGTTTTATCAGGGTTGCGGTGGTGCGCACGGAGCACCTGGGGTGCCAATACTTGTTCCTGAGGCAACAGATGGACCACAGGGAGTAACCGAACGCTCACGCTGACACGTGCGCTATGTATGTACATATCTGTAAATCCCAAGAGAACGAAGCGTTAAAAGGAAACAGGAACTGGAGGGGGAAGGTGGAACCCGAGCCGTGACCCTGACGCTGGAGCGCCGGCCTGCGCCTCATCCCAGGAATGACATCATCGAGTAGCCCCACTGCGCGGACGCGTGAAGAAGCTGTTGAAAGAGACGAGACCTGACAGTAACGTACGCACGGATAGAACTTTAACGCGCACACACACACACATTGCAACTGTCCTCTCTAAGATTTAAAAGTAGATTGTTTCTGTCTGAAGAGCTGGTGTGTCCCAGACGATGTTGTGCTCTTTAAGTCTTCTTCTAAAGTGTTTTTGTGAAAGCGGGTCGTGTATCAGAGTGGACGCTGTTCTTTTTTTTCTATTTCATTTTTAAACGCAAAACGTTTGTCTTATCTTTTCTCATAATTAGGTAGCGAGGGGTGTTTCCTACACACCAGGCTTAGCCGCGAGAACGGCGAGTGTGTGATGAGGGATAAGTCTGTGAATCGACGGCACCGCGTGCGTCTCTGAAGGATAAGTAATTTAATAAAGAACAGTTGCGCAAGAACGGCGGTCAATAACCGCCGCGACGAGAAGAAGCTCGGATCATAAAGCCAACGCTCTGAAAAAATAAAAAAGGATGATCGCTGAAGAGTCATCTACTTTAAGGGCAGGTTAGACTGAAGGGCCTCGTGCCGGCTGAATGGGATCGTGTGTTCGCGCGCGTGTGTGTGTGTGTGTGTGACAGAGAGAGAGCGAGAGAGAGAGAGAGAGAGAGAGAGAAAATAAATAAATAAAACAGGACTATGAATAATAACCGCTATGAGATCTCTCTCTCTCTTCTCCGTCAAATCCCTCTCATCTGAAAAGGTGAGACGCTTCCGGACTGCGCTCGAGGACAAAGGGCTTTCAGTGGCGTAAAAGCGCTGCCGCTCGCCTGGGTTGACCTTTAGCACGGTTTTCAACCCGCGCCTGCCTTTAGCTGTGTTCCAGGTGCTTGTGATTGATTTGCATTTGAAGATTAGCCGTTACAGCTTTTCCTTTTCCCTCGCTGGAGGCAGGTGCCAGGAATCCAGATCACCTTCCGTAATCACCATCGTAATCATAATAATAAGGACAACAATACTAATAATAATAATATAACAATACTTCACTTAAAAGCAGCTCGTTAGATGTTTAAAAAAAAAAAAAAAACAGCAAATCCTATAAAGCAGACATCAAAGTAAACGGAGTAGTAAAAAGTAACAAGGGTCGCTCAGGGGTCGAGGCCATGGACCGCTGATCAGAAGGTCAAAGGTTCAAACCCCATCACCACCAAATTGCCACTGCTGGGCCCTTGAGCAAGTCACTTGACCCGCCACTGCTCAGACGTGTAATGGGACGGAATGTAAGTCGCTCTGGATAAGGGCGTCTCCCGAACGCTCCGAATGTAAATGTCATGTGATGTAAGTAAGGAGGACGTGATGCTGAAGACGGTTTGTACCGCATATTTATATTCTACACGATACAAGACAGCCGACTGCTCTCCTAACGAACCGAGAGGAAAGATTACAGCCATGTGAGACTCTACCTTTACAAACACCTGTATGTCGGATCTCAGGTCAGAACGCTTGTCAAAAGTTTTCATCCCCGGCGTGCGTTACAGACGCGCCACAGAGCGAAGCGTGTCCAACCGAGCTGACGCTTTAAACAAAACACAAAAAAAAAAGAAAAAGAAAAGGAAGTATTTATATTTAGATAACAATCAAATCAATTATCCAGGAATAACAGCACTTTACTGAGCTTTATATAGGATCTGTTAGATGCTGCTATAGACATCGATCGCGTCAGTAAACGCTGGAGATCTTAATCATGTCCTGCATTAGTATTCACACACTTTATAAAAACCGACAGCACGGTAATTAAAGCCTGCTCTAAATATACGCACGGACAGGACGAAACCTTTGAGCGGCATTCAAGTCAAACTGGGACTTTTGATTGTACAGAATAAGAGAGTTAAAACCCCCCTTTATTTCTCTATATAATCCCCTGCTTCACTAATGCACTGAGTTTTCTCAGCCATCATCAGTCTGTCTGCTCCACGTCTGGAACCCCGTCTGGAACTCACGTCTGGGCCCCTGGCCTCCCAGGAACTCCTCTAACGGCCCAAACATGTGGAAATGGCTTGGCGCGAAGTCAGGACTGTACGGTGGACGTGGCAACAACTCCCAGCTGTGTTCCTGTAATGTGCAACAGCTGGGTTCCTGTAATGTGAAATACACAGCTTAGTTCTCAGTTCTACAGGTTCAAGCAGATGACTGTTGCATCATGGCCTTCCCTGCTACAGGGTTTACGCATATGTCATTAATCGTTGACAGGAAGTTTGTCGTCCAGGGCCAGTTGACCGTTCTCCTGTTGTTCCTCACTTTTCCCAGTGTCTTATAGCTGTTGCCGGCGCTGGACTTCTGCCTTAAGGGTCTCCAAGTCCTTTTGACTAAGAGGAATAAAGATGATGCCACTGATAATATTGAGTTGCTCTAGGACACTGGTCATGCTTGGCGCTGTGAATTTGAGAAGCATGATGCTAGCATTTGGGCCATTCTTGTAAATCTCATTCATGCTTATCAGTGCTTAGCCGATTAGCTAGCTAGACTGCCTCCTCCTATCAGTGGATTCAAATCCAGCTCACAAAGTGCTTTTCTACAATCCCTTTCATATATGTACACTACTTTATAGGCTAAATTCAATTCATTTTTTTGATATAACAGTGGTCATGGTCGCAAAGCAGTTTTATAGAAATCATTAAATAAATTAGATAAATTTTCGGAAAAATAAATGAAATTAATAAAATCATACATTCTAAAATCTTTGTTATTTCTCCGTACTGAGGCACATCACTGCCTTCACACTCACGTGTGTGTGTTACATAAGGGAATGTGAAATGACATGTTGAACTTGAAACTTTGTGACAAGAGTTGTGTAATGGGGGTCACGGATGTGTACGCCCAGAAGGGTTTTTGTTTCTTATCTTTGCTGCCATCTTTTACACATACATACATATACAGGATCATATAGCACAAAGTAAGTTCTATATGAAACACTACAGTAGTACAAGTCTACCGGAAAATAAACAAGATACATGTATGTCTACTGTAAAATAAACTGGCCAAGAGCATATCTACTATCAAAAATAAACAGGACAAGCGCACATCTACTGTAAAATAAACAGGCCAAGAGCACCTCTACTGTAAAAAAAACAAGACACACACACGTCTACTGTAAACTAAACAGAACAGACGCTCGTCTACTGTAAAATAAACAAAACAAACGCACGTCTATTTAAAATAAACAGGACACACACGTCTACTGTAAAATAAACAGGACAAACGCACGTCTACTGTAAAATAAACAGGCCAAGAGAACGTCTACTGTAAAATAAACAGGATGAATATCTACTGTAAAATAAACTGGCCAAGAGCACGTCTATTGTAAAGTAAACAGGACAAAAACATGTCTACTGTAAAATAAACAGGACAAAAAGATGTCTACTGCAAAAATAAACAGGCCAAGAGCATATCTACTGTAAAATAAACATGACACGCATGTCTACTGTAAAAAAAAACAAGACACACGCTCGTTTACTGTAAAAGAACAAGACAAACGCATGTCTACTTAAAATAAACAGGCCAAGAGCATGTCTACTGTAAAATAAACAAGACACACACACGCTTACTGTAAAATAAACAGGCCAAAATAAATAGGAAAAATGTCTACTGTAAAATAAAAAGGACAAGAGAACGTCTACTGTAAAGTAAACAAGACAAATGTCTACTGTAAAATAAATAGATAAAAAGTATGTCTACTGTAAAATAAACAGGCCAAGAGAACATCTACTGTAAAATAAACAGGACAAATGTCTACTGTAACACTGGGCAAATGCACACCTACTGTAAAATAAACAGGCCAAGAGCACATCTACTGTAAAATAAACAAGACACACACACGTCTACTGTAAAATAATCAGGACAAGAGCATGTCTACAGTATAATAAACAGAACAAATGTCTACGGTAAAATAAACAGGACAAGAGAACATCTACTGTAAAGTAAACAAGACAAACGTCTACTGTAAAATAAATAGATCAAAAGCATGTCTCCTGTAAAATTAACGGGACAAAAATGTCTACTGTAAAATAAACATGACACGCGCACGTCTACTGTGAAATAAACAGGACAAATGCACGTCTACTGTGAAATAAACAGGCCAAGAGCACGTCTACTGTAAAATAAACAAGACACACACACGTCTCCTGTAAAATAAACAGGACAAATGCACATTTGCAGTAAAATAAACAGGACATGCACGTCTACTGTAAAATAAACAAGACACACGTCTGCTGTAAAATAAACAGGACAAAGGCACATCTAATGTAAAATAAAAAGGCCAAGAGCACTTCTACTGTAAAATAAACAAGACACACACGCACGTCTACTGTAAAATAAACAGGCCAAGAGCATGTCTACTGTAAAATAAACAAGACACGCGCACGTCTACTGTAAAATAAACAGGTCATGCACGTCTACTGTAAAATTAACAGGACACGCACGTCTACTGTAAAATAAACAGGCCAAGAAAACATCTACCGTAAAATAAACAGGACAAACGCCTAATGTAAAATAAACAGGACAAATGCACAACTACTGTAAAATAAACAGGCCAAGGGCATGTCTACTGTAAAATAAACAGGACAAACGCACATCTGTGGTAAAATAAACAGGACATGCACGTCTACTGTAAAATAAACAAGACACACGTCTACTGTAAAATAAACAGGACAAAGGCACATCTAATGTAAAATAAAAAGGCCAAGAGCACTTCTACTGTAAAATAAACAAGACACACACGCACGTCTACTGTAAAATAAACAGGACAAACGTCTACTGTAAAATAAACAGGACACACACGCATGTCTACTGTAAAATAAACAAGACACACACGCATGTCTACTGTAAAATAAACAAGACACACGTCTACTGTACAATAAAAAGGACAAAGGCACATCTAATGTAAAATAAACAGGCCAAGAGCACTTCTACTGTAAAATAAACAAGACACACACATACACGTCTACTGTAAAATAAACAGGACAAACGTCTACTGTAAAATAAACAGTCCAAGAACATGTCTACTGTAAAATAAACAGGACACGCACGTCTACTGTAAAATAAACAGGACACGCACGTCTACTGTAAAATGATCAGGACAAACGCACGTCTACTCTAAAATGAACGGGACACGAACAAATTTACTGCAAAATAAACAGGACAAACACACGTCTACTGTAAAATAAACAGTCCAAGAACATGTCTACTGTAAAATAAACAGGACACGCACGTCTACTGTAAAATAAACAGGACACGCACGTCTACTGTAAAATGATCAGGACAAACGCACGTCTACTCTAAAATGAACGGGACACGAACAAATTTACTGCAAAATAAACAGGACAAACATGTCTACTGTAAAATAAACAGGACACACACACACCTACTGTAAAATAAACAGGACACACACACGTCTACTGTAAAATAAACAATATAAGAATGTCTACTGTAAAATAAACAGGACAAACGTCTACTGTAAAATAAACAGGACACGCACGTCTACTGTAAAATGAACAGGACAAACGCACGTCTACTCTAAAATGAACGGGACACGAACAAATTTACTGCAAAATAAACAGGACAAACACACGTCTACTGTAAAATAAACAGATCAAAAGCATGTCTACTGTAAAATTAACAGGACAAAAATGTCTACTGTAAAATAAACAGGACAGATCTACTGAAAAATAAACAAAACATGTGCACGTCTACTGAATAATAAACAGGACACACACGCAGGTCTACCATAAAATAAACAGGACAAATGCATGTCTACTGTAAAATGAACAGGACAAGCACACGTCTACTGTAATAAACAGGACAAACACATGTCTACTGCAAAATAAACAGGACACGCATGTCTACTGTAAAATAAACAGGACACACACACACACCTACTGTAAAATAAACAGGACACACACACGTATACTGTAAAATAAACAATATAAGAATGTCTACTGTAAAATAAACAAGACAAGCACAAATTTACAGGCAAGCGCATGCCTACTATAAGACACACGCATGACTAGTGTAAAATAAACAGTACAAACGCATGTCAACTGTAAAATAAAGAGGACACACACATCTGTAAAATAAACAGGACAAATGCAAATTTACTGTAAAATAAACAGGACATGCACGTCTACTGTAAAATAAACAGATCAAAAGCATGTCTACTGTAAAATTAACAGGACAAAAATGTCTACTGTAAAATAAACAAAACACACACACGCAGGTCTTCCGTAAAATAAATAGGACACACGCACATCTACTGTAAAATACACAGGACAAGCACACGTCTACTTTAATAAACAGGACACGCGCATGTCTACTGTAAAATAAACAGGACACACACACGTCTACTGTGAAATAAACATTTCAAGTGCACATTTACTGTAAAGAGATCAAAAGCACGTCTACTGTAAAATGAACAAGACAAAAATGCCTACTGTAAAATAAACAGGACACACACACACACACACATACACACACACATACACCTACTGTAAAATAAACAGGACACACACACGCCTACTGTAAAATAAACAGTACAAGAATGTCTACTGTAAAATAAACAAAACAAGCACAAATTTACAGGCAAGTGCATGTCTACTGTAAAAGACACACGCATGTCTAGTGTAAAATAAACAGTACAAAAGCATGTCAACTGTAAAATAAAGAGGACACATACATCTGTAAAATAAACAGGACAAATGCAAATTTACTGTAAAATAAACAGGACATGCACGTCAACTGTAAAATTAACAGGACAAAAATGTCTACTGTAATAAACAGGCCAATAGCACATTTACTGTAAAATAAACAGTAAAAAATGTCTACAGTAAAATAAACAGGACACACACACACGTAGTGTAAAATAAACAGTACAGATGCCAATACTGTAAAATAAACAGGACACACGCATGTCTACTGTAATATAAACAGGACATGCGCACGTCTACTGTGAAATAAATAGGACACACGCACACGTCAACTGTAAAATAAATAGTACAAAAATAAGTACTGTAAAATTTACAGGCAAACAAACATCTACTGTAAAATAAACTGTGCAAATGCACGCTTATTTTAAAATAAATAGTCAACGCGCACATCTACTTTAAAATAAACAGGACCCATGCACACATGTCTACTGTAAAATAAAGAGTACAAAAATGTCTAGGCCAAGAGCATGTATACTGTAAAATAAACAGACCAAGAGCACATCTATTGTAAAATTAACCGGACAAACGCACGTCTACTGTAAAATAAAGAAGCCAAGCGCAAATTTACTGCAAAATAAAGAGATCAAAATCACGTCTACTGTAAAATAAACAAGACAAAAATGTCTACTGTAAAATAAACAAGAGAAATGGACATCTACTGTAAAAAAACAAGACAAAGGCATGCCTACTGTAAAATAAACAGGACCAAAATGTCTATTGTAATACTGTAATAAACAGGCCAAGAGCATGTTTACTGTAAAGACTCTACAATGAAATGAACAGGTCAAAACACGTGTACTGTAAAATAAACAGGTCATACACACGTTTACTGTAAAATAAACAGGTCAAAAGACGTGTACTGTAAAATAAACAGGACAAAAGCATATGTACTGTAAAATAAACAGGTCAAAAGACGTGTACTGTAAAGTAAAAAGGTCAAAACGCGTGTACTGTAAAATAAACAGGCCAAACGCACGTCTACTGTAAAGTAAAAAGGTCAAAACGCACGTCTACTGTAAAGTAAAAAGGTCAAAACGTGTACTGTAAAATAAACAGGTCAAAACATGTGTACTGTAAAATAAACAGGACAAAAGCACGTGTACTGTAAAATAAACAGGACAAAAGCACGTGTACTGTAAAATAAACAGGACAAAACACGTGTACTGTAAAATAAACAGGACAAAAGCACGTGTACGGTAAAATAAACAGGTCAAAACACGTGTCCTGTAAAATAAACAGGCCAAACGCATGTCTACTGGAAAATAAACAGGTCAAAAGCATGTGTACTGTAAAGTAAAAAGGTCAAAACACGTGTACTGTAAAATAAACAGGTCATACACACGTTTACTGTAAAATAAACAGGTCAAAAGACGTGTACTGTAAAATAAACAGGACAAAAGCATATGTACTGTAAAATAAACAGGTCAAAAGACGTGTACTGTAAAGTAAAAAGGTCAAAACGCGTGTACTGTAAAATAAACAGGCCAAACGCACGTCTACTGTAAAGTAAAAAGGTCAAAACGCACGTCTACTGTAAAGTAAAAAGGTCAAAACGTGTACTGTAAAATAAACAGGTCAAAACATGTGTACTGTAAAATAAACAGGACAAAAGCACGTGTACTGTAAAATAAACAGGACAAAACACGTGTACTGTAAAATAAACAGGACAAAAGCACGTGTACGGTAAAATAAACAGGTCAAAACACGTGTCCTGTAAAATAAACAGGCCAAACGCATGTCTACTGGAAAATAAACAGGTCAAAAGCATGTGTACTGTAAAGTAAAAAGGTCAAAACACGTGTACTGTAAAATAAACAGGACAAAACACGTGTACTGTAAAATAAACAGGACAAAAGCACGTGTACTGTAAAATAAACAGGTCAAACGCACGTCTACTGTAAAGTAAAAAGATCAAAACATGTGTACTGTAAAATAAACAGGTCAAAACACGTGTACTGTAAAATAAACAGGACAAAAGCACGTGTACGGTAAAATAAACAGGTCAAAACACGTGTCCTGTAAAATAAACAGGCCAAACGCATGTCTACTGGAAAATAAACAGGTCAAAAGCATGTGTACTGTAAAGTAAAAAGGTCAAAACACGTGTACTGTAAAATAAACAGGACAAAACACGTGTACTGTAAAATAAACAGGTCAAACGCACGTCTACTGTAAAGTAAAAAGATCAAAACATGTGTACTGTAAAATAAACAGGACAAAAGCACGTGTAGTGTAAAATAAACAGGTCAAAACACGTGTACTGTAAAATAAACAGGACAAAAGCACGTGTAGTGTAAAATAAACAGGTCAAAACACGTGTCCTGTAAAATAAACAGGCCAAACGCATGTCTACTGTAAAATAAACAGGTCAAAACACGTGTACTGTAAAATAAACAGGTCAAAAGCATGTGTACTGTAAAATAAACAGGCCAAATGCACGTGTCCTGTAAAATAAACAGGCCAAACGCATGTCTACTGTAAAATAAACAGGTCAAAACACGTGTACTGTAAAATAAACAGGACAAAAGCACGTGTAGTGTAAAATAAACAGGTCAAAACACGTGTCCTGTAAAATAAACAGGCCGAACGCATGTCTACTGTAAAATAAACAGGTCAAAACACGTGTACTGTAAAATAAACAGGTCAAAAGCATGTGTACTGTAAAATAAACAGGCCAAATGCACGTGTACTGTAAAATAAACAGGACAAAACACGTGTACTGTAAAATAAACAGGACAAAAGCACGTGTACTGTAAAATAAACAGGACAAACACATGTCTACTGTAAAATAAACAGGTCAAAAGCATGTGTACTGTAAAATAAACAGGCCAAACACACGTCTACTGTAAAGTAAAAAGGTCAAAACACGTGTACTGTAAAACAGGACAAGTGCACGTGTACTGTAAAATAAACAGGTCAAAACACGTGTACTGTAAAATAAACAGGACAAAACACGTATACTGTAAAATAAACAGGACAAGTGCACGCGTACTGTAAAATAAACAGGTCAAAACACGTGTACTGTAAAATAAACAGGCCAAACGCACGTCTACTGTAAAGTAAAAAGGTCAAAACGCACGTCTACTGTAAAGTAAAAAGGTCAAAACGTGTACTGTAAAATAAACAGGTCAAAACATGTGTACTGTAAAATAAACAGGACAAAAGCACGTGTACTGTAAAATAAACAGGACAAAACACGTGTACTGTAAAATAAACAGGACAAAAGCACGTGTACGGTAAAATAAACAGGTCAAAACACGTGTCCTGTAAAATAAACAGGCCAAACGCATGTCTACTGGAAAATATACAGGTCAAAAGCATGTGTACTGTAAAGTAAAAAGGTCAAAACACGTGTACTGTAAAATAAACAGGACAAAACACGTGTACTGTAAAATAAACAGGACAAAAGCACGTGTACTGTAAAATAAACAGGTCAAACGCACGTCTACTGTAAAGTAAAAAGATCAAAACATGTGTACTGTAAAATAAACAGGTCAAAACACGTGTACTGTAAAATAAACAGGTCAAAACACGTGTACTGTAAAATAAACAGGACAAAATCACGTGTAGTGTAAAATAAACAGGTCAAAACACGTGTCCTGTAAAATAAACAGGCCAAACGCATGTCTACTGTAAAATAAACAGGTCAAAACACGTGTACTGTAAAATAAACAGGTCAAAAGCATGTGTACTGTAAAATAAACAGGCCAAATGCACGTGTCCTGTAAAATAAACAGGCCAAACGCATGTCTACTGTAAAATAAACAGGTCAAAACACGTGTACTGTAAAATAAACAGGACAAAAGCACGTGTAGTGTAAAATAAACAGGTCAAAACACGTGTCCTGTAAAATAAACAGGCCAAACGCATGTCTACTGTAAAATAAACAGGTCAAAACACGTGTACTGTAAAATAAACAGGTCAAAAGCATGTGTACTGTAAAATAAACAGGCCAAATGCACGTGTACTGTAAAATAAACAGGACAAAACACGTGTACTGTAAAATAAACAGGACAAAAGCACGTGTACTGTAAAATAAACAGGACAAACACATGTCTACTGTAAAATAAACAGGTCAAAAGCATGTGTACTGTAAAATAAACAGGCCAAACACACGTCTACTGTAAAGTAAAAAGGTCAAAACACGTGTACTGTAAAACAGGACAAGTGCACGTGTACTGTAAAATAAACAGGTCAAAACACGTGTACTGTAAAATAAACAGGACAAAACACGTATACTGTAAAATAAACAGGACAAGTGCACGCGTACTGTAAAATAAACAGGTCAAAACACGTGTACTGTAAAATAAACAGGACAAAACACGTGTACTGTAAAATAAACAGGCCAAGCGCATGTCTGGAAAAAAATAAGTCTGTTGGCTCCAACATCCCTGGTCTCCAAAGTGATCTTTGCATCTTTGGTTAGTCGTCGTTAAAACTACAACAGCTAACAGAACAAGTACTGTAACATAAACAAGACAGTTGAACGTATACTGTAAAATAAATAGGCCAAGATCACATCTACTGTAAAATACACAAATTAATGGAAAAAAATCTACTGTAAAATAAATAGGCCAAACGCATGTGTACAGCAAAATTAAGAAGCGAAAAAAGTCTACCTGCAAAATAAGGTAGAAGAAATAAGATAAAACTTTATTGTTCCCGGAGTAAACTCTTTTGTCAGAGAAAAATATACATGCAATGTAATGCAAAAAGTAAAAAATGTAACAAAAAAAGAAAAAACAAAAAAATCCACAAACTATACATAAGATATGTAGGATATTTCACGTAAAATAAACTGTAAAATATTCCTGTAAAATAAACATGTCAAACAGACATCTGCTGTAAAATAAACAGAAAAAACACGTTTACTTAAAAATAAACAATCAAAAATAAAAAAGGCCAAAAGCACAAGTACTGTAACATAGACGGTGTTACAGTAACATAAATCATGCAGTGATTTAACCACAAAATATTAATCATGAATTGTGTACCGATAATGTTTAATCTGCAGTATTATACATGTAGGGAACAATATAGTGTAAAATGTATCATCGTACCCAATGAAGGGACTGATGACTTAAAACTGTGTGCTGAGCCACCGAGGCCTCAGTCTGACCCCACAGAGCAGCCGCATCCCGCTGCAGGACGGGAGCGCGTGGACAAGATGTCCAATTATGTGAGTGATGTTTCCTTTAGCCATAGGATGGACATGTATGGGAGCGTTGTGTCTTGTGGGAAACAGAACACATGTATTGTGTATTGTGTTGGTGTGAACAGGATGTTGAAGAAGTGTCATGTGAACGTATATGAGCGCGCATCTCACACCCGATGTGAGCTTGTCCTCTGCAGACAAACTGCTCGGCTGTCTATTGGCCTCAACTCCCCAGTCACCAAACCGACCGACTACACAAGTACCGTAACATAAACCGACCAAATGCACAAGTACCATAATATAAACTGATTGTGTTCCAAAAATGTAAATCATAATTTTAAGAACAAACTCATCTTCTGTAACCTGAACAGTTAAAAAATAATTTTCCATCTCTTATGTTTTATTGCAACCAGCTGTTACAGAAATATACAGCTGTTTACTGCAGCTACGACAAGCAACTCAGGCCAACACCTTTCACTCAGTGTGACACTCTCACTGCAGATGTACTGCTAGTCTTTGGGCTTAAATTCTGGTCCAAACCGGTGGTACCGACTGTCAGTACGGCGGGACAACGGAAAGCCGAGCGGGACACAAATACACCGCATAGTAAACCAGCGCTGAACAAGGTACCAGGTAACACAGTGACACGTGGATGAGTAACTAAAATCTTGAACTGATTCGACATCAGGGTTTGGGAAAAACCCTCGAGCTACGGCAAGCCGGACAGGACAGGAAGCGCACGCGGCGCGTCAGGGAGCCGCGCGGGTCACATTTCTGTGTGTGAGGAGTGACAGTTTCAGAAAGTAAACTGCAGAATCATAAACGGGAGAAAAAACTGTCTACGGCGAGCCAAACACACGCATGCACACACACACACACACACACACACACACACACACACACACGACGCTGCCTGTTGCTTTCATGTTTTATAGTGTTACATCAGCAGCATGTTGTATAACTGGCCCAGTTCATAAAGAAACTCTCAACGTAACAAAAGAGAACAGGAAGAGCTGAATGAGGAGATTTCGACACGCGCCATAAGATGATTACAGTCCCGTGAAAATGATTGACCTTCGTTGAGACCAAGGTCAATCTATCTTTTTTTTTTTTTTGTCCTGAAATGTGTCTGAGAATTTGACTGTATGCGTATGGCAAAGAAGCACGTTCATACCTGTCTGTGTGTGTGTGTGTGTGTGTGTGTGTGTGTGTGTGTGTGTGTGTGTAGGAGAGAGAGAGAGAGAGCATGTGTGTGTGTGTGTGTGTGTGTGTGTGGTTAAGTTGGAAACAGAAGACGCTGTACAGACAGCCTTGGCTGCTCGTGAAGTTTTAAGCGGTCGGCTGAACAAAGGCGTTGTTTTGCTCGTAATCCCGATGAATAATTCTCAATCTGGCCGAAAAAGAAACCTGACCTTCTGCGATTAATGACAGCGCTGCAAGGATGACATGTCGGGACAAAGCTTCGCAGAAACACACTGATGCTTATTGTTTCCTTTATCGAACAAGCTAATTAAAGGTCTGAAAGGAGGAAAAAGAAAAGAAATTACAAAGTGGAGATCTTTTAAACGTTTAATCAGATGTCTATAGCTGCGCACCGCCATGTCTCCGGAGCGGTAAACATCGCTGTGTCCAGGACTGGATGTGGACCCGGAGCCATTTGTCCTTCTAATAATTTAGTTTTTAATTGCAGCCTTCCGGAGACTATTAAACCACACAAACCAAACAACAGAAGATTGAATGAAGCTCCACAAAAGCAGAGAAAAACATCACACGTCTGCGTGGAAGAGCATCAGGACTGCTCAACGCTCGTCTTTTATTATAGCGCTTATCCCGTATACAGGGGGGAAGGGGAGGGGGGGGGGGGGGGTTTGAGGTTGACGATTGGAGCCTATCCCAGGAGACTTTGGGGTACGAGGAGGGGTACACCCTGGGCACACACACACACACACTCATTGACCAAACATGGGCAACATGGGAAGAAGTCCTCTTCCTGACTGGTGGCTTCTTGGTTAGCCCTGTCTGGGTTCCATTCCCGTCTCTGGGTCTGTTTGTGTGTGTGGGGAGTTTGCATGTTCTCCCCATGCTCGGTGGGTTTCCTCCGGGTACTCCAGTTTCCTCCCACAGTTCAAAGACAAGGGGATTAGACTGTATAATTGCCTGTAGTGTGTGAGTGACACTCGGGCTGGAGCTATCAGGCTGAGATCCCTTAACCACCACCGCCACCTTCACCGCCACCTTCACCACGCTGGCCGACACCCTTATCCAGAGCGACTTCCATTTTTAGCTCATTATATATCTGAGCAGTTGATGGTTAAGGGCCTCGCTCAAGGGACAACATGGTGGACGTGGGGTTTGAACCTGGAACCTTCCAAACCGTAGTCCAATGCTTAAACCACTGAGCTACACCTGACCTGATCCGTACTTCCAAACTCGATGAATAATCATGGTGATCATGGTGATCTCGATATCATCGTCAATAATTAGATTATGTTTTTTTTCTCCCCATAATCGAGCGTCCCTGGCGTGTACACGAGCGTCACCAAGTCAGAGGACTCGATTTGAGCGTTTGTGCCTGTGGAGACGAACATTGGGGTAGAACCAGAACTCGTTTGTTTGTTTGTTTTCCAATAAGGTTTGAGGTTTTTAAAAAGGTGAGGTTGTAATCTTATATTCTTACAAGTCCAGCAGCACAGAATGGTCCATTTTGTCCCTACTTGAGGACGGGAGTGATGTCACATACGTCACGTGATCCTGTGTATCTGAGCTATTTCTTTCCGTGTGACACACTTTTACATTTCTCGTGTTTGTATCGAACGAAAGTTCAGTTCATCATGTGCGTATTTCGACTCTGATAACAGAAATCTGCTGACGTTAACGGGCCGGACGACCCGAGCCACGGTAAACGGGAGGAGGAAAGGACGAGGACGCAGTGGAGGAAAGGCGAGGTTTAGGAGACGGGCGTGAGGTTAAACCCGCGTGACCGTACTAAAAAAACGCTACGGACTGATAAACAATGTCGACATTCCCGGAATTCCTTTCTAAATATACACACACACACACACACACACACACACACACACACACATATATATAGATATTTCCATGTGAGGAAAAGAGTGAGCGTGCAGGAGTGAAGGAGATGAAAGCCGGGCCGTAGTACACGCTCGTTAATAGTATATAAACATCGGCCCATATGCTGGGTGTTCACCAAGCAGCTGCCGTCATCAGTCAGTGAAAAAACAGAACGAGAGCGAGAGCGAGGGAGGGAGGGGTGAAAACCGAGGAGGGAGGGAGGGAGAGAGGGAGAGAAAAAAACCCACACATCTCTGCCAAATTGTCTTGGCAACACCATTTGTCCTGGCAACAGGTCGGTGCACCTCTCTCGCTCCCTCGCTCTGCGAAAGACAACAAAATGTCTCCTCTCTCCTGCAGCTGGCTGGATACACACACACACACACACACACACACACACACACACACACACACACACACACACACACACACACACACACACTCGATCCGGCCTGGCTCCCTCAAACCGGCCCTCTTCATATACACACCCACACCCACACACACACACACACACACACTCATAAACCACTCCGTATCCATATAATACACACTAAAGGACATCTGGGCCACTCCGATATTAAAGATTGGGACGCTGAAGATATCGATCAAATGAAAAGCGGAATGTGATGTTCGCTCGAAACGAAGAGAAGAACGGAGAGAGAGAGAGTAATAAATCTTCCAAAATCAGATGACTCTTTTACGAGACGACGCACTAAAGCACAGCGCCCCGTGCCTCGGTGTGAAGGAGCGAAGTCGCACTCGGAGCTTAATTTTTATTTTTAATTCAACCTTTCACTACTGAGCGTTAAAAGACGTGTCGCTACACTGATAAAGATAAACGCAAGGCATAAAAAACCTTCAAATATTAGCTAAATACTAAGTGGGAGCTGGGCCGTGTGTGTGTGTGTGTGTGTGTGTGTGTGTGTGTGGTTACTAAATAATCTGCTTTATGGTCTGGAACTTTATCAGACGCTTCCTGCTGATGAAGTGCGCTCGGTTGCCTCTGCGTGGTGAAGTGTGTGAGAAGGCAGAGTCCAAACTACTCCGAGCCGTTTCCCACAGAGCACACGGCTCACGCCAGCTTCTACCTGCCGCCGCCCGCGGCCCAGTGCCGGGACTCTCCGGAGCCACGGGCGCACGCTAACGACCTGTTAACGTTCTTTGTCATTTCGTACGTTTCTCCTCTCTCTCTCTCTCTCTTTATTTTCTGCCGTTTCGCACGCGGCGTGCCCGGGGATTCTTCCGCGACTCTGAACAGCAGATGAGTTGCAGGCTGCCCTCGTCTCCAAAATGGAGGACAGTGTGTGTCTTTGTGCCGAGAGCGAGTGCAGCTCCCTCCTCTAACTGACCCAGGCCCCGTTTCTCTCTCTAACACACACTCACACACACACACAGAGAGAGAGAGAGAGAGAGAGAGAGAGAGAGAGAGAGCGAGAGCGCGGCTGTAAACAAATCAGAAGTAAACTTGGCACTGCTGCCAGAGAGAATGCTTCGCCTACCTCTGTTTTATTTTTTCATCTCTCTTTTACAAACCACTTCCAGATATTTTTCCCTCCAGAAACTCACAGCGATCCTCACGTGGACTCTGCCGAGCGCCATATGGGTGCCGGGGTTAGCTGAGGACACGCATGTACCTTGGCAAACGCACAACTTCCCTATTAGAATCCAAGATGCATTTCTCACGCGGGGTGAAACGGCTGCTCGCTCGTGTATGGATTTAAAGGGCCGACGCGCCGCCTGCCTGCGCACCCTGTCTCTTTGCCTAAACAAAATATGTTTGGTAAAGAAATTTGGTTATTAACCATCAACTGCCTGACAGGTTTTTATCTCTGTGTTCATGCAAAAATCCTGCTGGCAGCTCGTCCCCGCCATCTGCGCGCCGTTTCAATGGAAACGCGACTCGCGGCCCAGTGTTTAGGCCAAACACGGCGCGGCTGTCCTGTTTATATTCAACAATGCGCGCTGCACTTACACACTTTATAGAGCCGGCTTTGTCCCGTCGGATCTCCTCGCTCAGAAACTTAGTTCGGGAACCCGACCGCGGCAGGGCGCAGTTAGACACGGGTCGGTTTTTATGCTCTTCGCCTTGGATGTTCGTCCAGAGAGTTCGCTTCATCCGGGACAAAAATAAAACAAACCGGACCTCTCCTGGACATATCCTGACTTTCTTTTAGATATATATAAGGAACTAAACCACCTGTAACTGAATAATTTTCCTCGTCAGGTAGAAACTCCCTGAAAACATCTCTCACACACACACACACACACACACACACACAGAGTTTCTTGTTTCATGTCACTTATAAATGTAATGACTTTTCCTTTACATTGTTGTGAACAGAAACTCAACGCCGCGTGACCGAGCGGGCGGACTAGCGCTAACCAGTGAGAGTCGCGCTCTAGTCCCCCTCTTACCACCGGACGTCCCCGAGCCGAGACACAATCCCATTCACACAATTATTATTATTATTATTTTCTTGGGATTCGGAGTTCCAGATGTGCGTGGCCTCGATCCTGTCCGGTGTTCAGCCCCTCGCGCGGACGGACATGATACGCGCGGTGTGTGTGAGACGTGTGTGTCGATCGTCTAGCGCACGCTCCGACTGTTTACGGAACAGAAAACAATGAACAAAACCCGCGGCGGAGTGATAACATCGCAGGAGCACCGCAGGTCCGAGCATGAAAGAAAACCGCAGAGCTACGTGTGCGCTGCTGCGCTTCGCGGGACGAGTGAGACTCATTACCACCCCATGTCTCATACTGTACGTTCCATCTTAAAGAGTCGCTCGGGGTCGCGGCCCGCGCCGGTGGCTTGTCTGAGGTGAGCGTTCACGTGGTGCGGGGTCAGATGTAAACGTGACACTGAGACTGGTTTCCTGGTAAGAGTGTGTGAGGAAGATAGAGTGTGTGTATATATGTATATATGTGTGTGTGTGTGCGCCTCTCTCTCTCGCGCGCGCGCTGTATGTGAGTCATCTGAGGTGAACAGGAACGATATACAGTCGCGTGGAGCTTGAGCCAAGGCCTGCCGCATGCTCTGACATTCACACACACACGAGCGGGAGGGCCATGTGAGGGTCAAACGCGTACGCGTGCGCGCACGCAAATGTCTGCCGCGATGGGCTTTTCCGTAGAGTGCTTCCCCTGCTTAATAGTCTCAGCTGTTGCTCGACGGGAGACGAGTGTGTGCCGTGGAGCGGAGTGTGTGTGTGTGCGTGTGTGTGAGTGTGTGTAAGCCGTGCAGCCTTATCAAGGAGCCAGACGGCGTGCTATAGTCAGTGCCTATATTAAGAGCTCTAGTTTAAAGCCGCTGCCATATCACATATGCGTACGCGCACACACACACACACACACGCACACACACATACGCAGTGTTCTGAATGAGACCCCCGACCACATGAGCCATGATGGAAAAACACTGCGCTGCCCAATTCAGAGAAACACGGTGAATCGCGTGTGTAAGAACAATGCCACAGTGTGTAAAGAGAATTCCTCTGCAAATGCAAAACTCTGGAGAGGAGGTACAATGCCAAAACTCCACGCACTCACACACTCACACACTCGGCCCTTAGAGAAGAGTCGCGCAAACCCATTTGGGAAATTGTCTTTTTCTCTCTTTTTTTTCCCCTTAAACCATCTAGAAAATGAGAAAACAGCTCAGCGCGACACGCCGCAGATCTCCAGGTTTTATGAATCAGTTACAGCAGGACGTTTAGGAACAGATCTGGAGCTCAGCTACGATGAATACCAGGACCGCGCGCAAATTAGCATAAATCTGCAACAGCTGTACGGCTGACAAACACGCTCTTCTACAGAGGAGCAGAAAGGACTCATTGTGTTCCTCGAGGGTTACGCAACGGCGACAGGTAACGTACACCTGAGCACGGAGTCGGCCTTCGGGACTGATCCGGGATCAGATCTCACAGCCTCTCACGCCGTGGTGGGACGGGATTCCTGCGGACTCATGTGGCTTTTAGAGAGCTGGCAGATAAAAGCCCTTTGTCTTTGATCTGAGATGGAGCTCGTTTAAAACGGCATCGTGAACATTTTTAGTTTTAATTTTTTTTTACATGGACGGATAACCAAGTTATTATTATTATTACTATTATGTTTTTATTTTAATCACTTCAAGCTTTTTTAGAATGAATCTCAGAAGCTTTGTAGACTGATCTGGGATCGGATCACGAGGGTTTCTGGACCGGTCCGAGGTTGGATCCGTGCTTTTCTGACTCATCCAGAACCAGGATGGCTTCGTCTTTGAAACTGATCTGGAACTGGATCACTTGTCCTTTTCGGACTGGTCCGGGATCGGCCCGATGCTCTTCTCCCCCGTTTGATCCGGGACCGAGCTGCTCCGTCTGATCCCAGATCAGAGCCCTGTAAAAGCATTCTGGGTAGGATTTTTTCGTGTTGCATCAGATGATCCAAATGCCGAGTCTAAAATAGCTCTCGCTCTCTCTCTCTCACACACACACACGTTCACGACGCAGGGGGCAGCAGAGAGGGAGGAAGTCGGGGAAGGTGAAGAAAATATAAACAATTCGGATGATAAATCACTGGGTGACCTCAAACCACACGAGTGCGGACGGATTAGGAGTGATTTGCATTCGACACGCCACTGCTGAGTAGCTGTAAACAGCTTTAACTTTTAACGCTCGTGCACAGGGCTTAGCGAGCCGGGGCTCCGTTTCTGGAGTGTACCGGGTCGTCCGGCCACACGGCGCATGATCCGGAGAGCGGGCCGGAACGCTGCCCCCGTGGAGTGACGGGTAATCCCAAAATCTCAACTCAATAATAATAATAATAATCATAACAATAAAGAGGAGAAGAAGAAGAGGAGGAAGAGAACGCCGAGCTCACCTCTCACTCTCGGATGGAGAACACACTTCCTCTCCAGCGTCCCTCGGCTGCGCAGATCACATCTGATGCTCCTCCGAGTGCGTTCTCTTCGGCCGATCCAGATCTGTCACTGAGAACATCACACGCTGTTAATATCCACATACGGCATGTGTTTATACACACACACACACACACACACACACACACACTGCTGGTTTTGAACAGAGACCGCCATCACTTCACTTCAGAACACAGAAATGTGTGTGATGGCGTTCCTTCTGAAAAGTCGTCCTTAAATAACCACAGAACAGAGCGGAAATTGTTTCATTGTGATACAATGTGAAAAAAAAAAAACAATATTTTTTAAAATAATATATTTAAAACGCGTCTGTGCCTGAACAAGTCTCCTGCGTCTGTCCTTACACGCGGCGTGCGCCGGTCTGTAAAGCGAGATTTCGCGAGTAAGCACACTCAGAGTGCCACTTTTACACTTTGCAATCAAGGTATGATGTGTTTTTTTTGTTTTGTTTTATTTTGTTTTTAAACATATGACCTTTCACACGATTAAATTGTTTACGAAATTCCCATGAAAGCGGTTCGGCTTGTCCTGGGAACGTATAAGCGGCGTGACTCCTCCTACTGATCCGCCACAGCAAACAAAGAGCAACACCAAAAAAAAAAAAGAAAAAAAAAGAAATGTGTGCCCATGGTGTCACCTCGAAGCAAGCCAAACTGAATCATAATCGCAGTGTTGAAACAGGGTGTTGCGCAAACTGGATTTGCATAAATGGTGCCGGGTTCTGCCGGAGCTCATACCTCACGTACTGATGAGGAAAAATAAAACAAAAAATTTAATGATGATGATTACGTTAATCAAAAAAACAAAAAAAAAAACAATGCCAGATTATACAGAGTTATCGGCCCACGTTCCACAGGCATGCTGGGAATTTTGGAGCTCGGTGAGGAGAACATACCAGCACAATGGAAAAATACATAACACAAACAAAACATGCATTCATTTAAGTACAACACCGATCCAGGTTTCCGTCCGCTGATTAAGCCTTGGGCTCGGGTTAAAAAAAAAAAAATTCTACTTCAAAACAGAATCAGTATCAAGTATGTGTTTCATTCCAGCAGTGGGTTCACTCGGTTCACTCCAAACTCCAGGCGTTTCTATCCACACCGCCGTGTGGGTCTCATTCAGCACGTTCTATCGGTTTACAACATGTTCATCACGGTGGATTTAAACTACAACCTCTTGTTTGCTTGTCTCGGTTCTCACGAGGTGAAGCTTAACCAAAAACCCCACACACACACACACACACACACACACACACCACAAACCCTCTGCTATCTTCTCTGCGTATACAAATTACACAAACAGGTTCGCAGGCGCGGGGTCTGGACTTGGTTTCCAAAAAATAAAAAATAATCAATCGGACTTGCAGATAGTTAACCGACGAACATCTTCATCTTTTGGGGGCCACGTCAGGTCATTGGGAAACAGGGCAAAGGAAATGTTTATGGTGAGATTCATAACAAACAAACAAACAAAAAACAAGCAAAGGCTATATTATAACGACTTGGATTGGGTTAAGAGCCGTGCAACACGTTATTAAACCCTGGAAGGACTGAGCCGAGAACAAACACTGGATGTCTCCTTCTTCTCCTGAAACTTCACGCGAGAACAAACATCCTGAATGAGCGAGATGTGAGATCACTTAAACACCTGGTGGAGTCGCATGGTAGCGTGATGAGAACTCACAGGACTCAGTGTTGGCACTCAACAGTTGTGTGTCCATAAGAAAAGCACTCGTTAGTGAGACTCATCAGAAAAAAACCTTCAGTTTATTAGGGAGAATAAAGACTGGACTTTGGAGCGATGGAAAAAGGTCATGTGACCTGATGAGTCCAGATTGAGACTATTCCAGAGTGTTGGGCGTGTCAGGGTAAGAAGGGAAGCTCATGAGGCGATGCACCCATCATGCATAGTGTCCACTGTACAAGCCTCTGGAGACAGTGTTATGATCTGGGGTTGCTTCAGTCGCTCAGGTCTAGACTCAGCAACGTTATGTGGCAATAAAATGAAGTCAGCTGACCACCTGAATGTACTGAATCACCAGGATATCACATCTATGGAGGGTTTCTTCCCTGATGGCACACGCCATATTCCAGGATACAGAGTGTGACGGAGCGTCTTTGCGAGCGGTTCATGGACTGGACACCAGACAGTGCGCCATAATCAAAGCTGAAATATTAGCATGTGACTTATTATACAGTGTATAACCTACCGAACAAACATTACACTATTCTATTAATCCGGGGTGAATTTGTTAACACAAAGGCTTTGTACACAAAACTACTTTTATTATTGATTCTACTGATAGCTCTACTTTAACCACAAGGACGAGTCGGTTTGACAACAACTTTTCAACAAAGTTTCTTTTTTTTTTACGCATGAATAGTTTGATCTACACAAACAACTTAAAACGATCTGTGTAAAATTCTGTTTAACAGTTCAGACTGAGAAATAATGCGCAACAGCTCACGCTCAGTATAAATCTGTATTGATCTGCAGACAAATTTATCAACACGAGTATATGTATAGTAATGAACATTACTCGTATTTAACTCCGCCCCCAAGGCACTGAAAAAATATATCGTTGAAACTCAAACATAGTAATCTATAAAATAAAATAACCCGAACGTTTCCCGTTCTGCAACTCGACGTATTTTAACTCGGTCAGATCTGTACGCGGTCAGCGCTTCGCACTCGGAAATGAAACTATGAACACATCGTACGGGAAGGACGATGCCCTCTAAATCACGTCAGAAGATTCGAGGCCTGACGCGCGGTTGCGTGTGATCCCTCTCGCGGCGCTCAGCAGGGCAGCGAGGTGGAGAATGCAGTGATATCCTGCTCTGTTTCTGGGCTCGGCGCTCGGTTTCAGCGCAGCCGGTTTCATCATCGTCGCATCATGCGCTCCTGCGACACGCAGCGCAAACCTGGCCTTGACATTGAATTAAACCTGTGAAGGTCACTTCTGCGACGAGGTTTAGAATATCTCAGGATCCTCACTCCTCTCAGATATAACACACACACACACACACATACGTTTCTAATTCCTATTTTTCGCGAGTGAGTCGAGACAAATTAGCGTTTATTATAAGCGGTGCGATCTGGCGTTATCCAGGGAAACGGCGCTAAGCCCTGCGGTACGAACTGATACAGACGGTGATATTGTTTTCTTTAACAACAATACTAGGCTACGACTAAAAGCACTAAACCCATATCACTTTTCTCACACACACACACACACACACACACACACACACACACATCATGATGTAATATACAGTTGGGTCATGACACTCAGACATATCCGTTTAAAATATAAAATAACTAAACTGGCTCATAGAGACGGAGATGCTGAGCTGTGTCTGTGAGTAGTTTAGAGTGCGCCACCTGTGGGGATTACAGAGGAATGGCGCATTTTACCACCTCAGATCCAAATAAATCGAAATTAAAAAATGTCAGTGTATCACAAAAAACAAAAGACTGGGTCTACATCACTGAATCGATTGAACTACCTGACGAATCTGTCTCTACACATACGGCTTTTTGTTGTTGTGTTGATTCATCATTCATTCATTATTCGTTCTGGAATCGATGCTGCGCTTCTCACCTGCTGTTGGTTTGTCACTACACATCTTCCTTGTGCGTATCACAGAACATCGGACCGCAATACGATACATTTCACAAACCGTCCAGCCCGAGTGTAACTCCGAACTCAGAACTGTAATAAAGTCACTCCTAACACAAAAATATAAAAACGTCTCTTCGTCTGCAAAATGTTTTTTTTCCCCGCTGTCGCTTTCATTCTATATCTTTTTTTTTCTAGATCACAAACAAAACAGAACAATGAAGCTCTCTAAAGTTACACTTCGACACAAATAACGATATAAAGCACACGCGCGGATATTCATATCCATATTCCTGTCTTTTTTTACTACTGATTGAATCAGCCCTTTCTTCCCCCTCTGTAAACAGCACACTTGTTTGTTCAGTGCATTTCTCAGGCCAGACTTCTCCTTAGGGCTCGGTGTACAGCCTTATTTAGTGTACGTGTTGGTCATAAAAGGGCTTTCTCATCCATTTCAGGCTTGAGCACTCACATCGTTTCCAAATACTTTACATCTATTTCATGCACAATGACACGCACCTGCTAACGTGAGCGGTGAGAAACATCAAGGCTGTGCCGATCGAGGCTGTACTTGTGAATGTGCGCAAGGTTACGCACAGAAATCCATGAAATGAATACAATCTCCGTACAGGATACAGCAAAGATTTTCAATCACGCTTTTGTGATTAATGTCAGTAAATAATTGTTTTTTTTTGTCCTTTACAGTTAATTAAAAATGTCATTGAGCACAGACTGACGAACCTGAACAACGCTAACACGAGCCGCGCAAGAGCCGGCAGTGAGTCAAATGCAAATCCTAAAAGTGTGACACGAATTTGTATCAGATTTTAAAAATTTATTTATTTATTTTTTCCTCGATTGCTCCAGATCCTCGTTAAGTGCCTGGACGGTGGCTCGGAACGATAACGCAGGTGGACCCGTTACACGTTAATGACACTACCTCGGGATCGCCCATCAGCCCCCGCGAGTCACGTGACAGTAAACACAGGCACATGTTTGAGTTTGTGCCTCTTGATGTTCACATAGTTTAGTTCTTTGTGTATTTAAGTTCCAGGTTTAGATTCCAGGTGTCTTGGCGTCACTTTTTGCTGTGCATCATCTAAAGATTGTTTGATCTTTCTTTGTACTCATAGTTCAAGTTGTTGTTATTTTTAAGAGTTATAGAGTGTTATTGTTGTTGTTGCTTTTGACTTGACTACACTAATTTAGTCCACACCCAGGCCAGAAGACGAGAAGGAGACATCCAGTGTCCAACCTGCGGCGGTCCCTGATCCGGGCTCTGCAGTAGATCAGTCTGCCATCCTGCCCCGCCCAGAACGTCACTTTACCTAACTTAAAAATCTATATCTACACTATACTGCCAAAAGTATTGGCTCGCCTTCCTTCACATGCATATGAACTTGAGTAACATCCAATTGTTAATCCATAGGGTGTTTAATATGATGTTGACCCCGCCTCCTTTACAGCTGTAACAGCTTCAACTCTTCCGTGAAGGCTTTCCACAAGATTTAGGAGTGTGTTCATGGGAATTTTTGACCGTTCTTCCAGAAGCACATCTGAGAGGTCAAACACTAATGTTGGACGAGAAGGCCTAGCTCGCAGTCTCCGCTCTAATTCTAAAGAGTCTTGCAGGCCAGTCAGGTTCTTCCACGCCAAACTCGCTCATTCATGTCTTTATGCACTGGTGTGCGGTCATGTTGGAACAGGAAGGGCCCGTCCACAAACCGTCCCCACAAAGTTGGAAGCATGAAATTGTCCAAAATGTCTTGGTATGCTGAAGCATTAAGAGTTCCTTTCACTGGAAGTAAGGGGTCGAGCCCAACTCCTGAAAAACAACCCCAAACCAGTACCAGTGTCTCCAACATGACTGTGTGTAGTACAGTATAAACTGCAGGTGTTTACTGTACAGTTTAGAAGGAAATCATTTAGCGAAATATACAGTATAAAAGATTGAGGGAAAATACAGAGTTAAACCGAATCACTGAGTCGTCTGAATTATTTTTGAAACTTTAAGGTTTCAATTGATCAAAAAGAGCGACTGAAAACTAAAAAAATAAATAAAAATCTACAAGCGCTGGTTTGGTCCAGAGCTCACTTGCACACTGCATCACTCCCGGAGTGTGGTGATGCAGTAACCATTCAAGAGTTTCCATCAGTCTATACTGCTCTAGTGAGAGTTTAGTGAAGTGCAATACTGGATTTTAATGATTCGTATTGAAGATTCAAATTCTACAGCGCACTCACAGATACCCAGGAATTTACCTTTCAGTTCATGCCATGTGACGAGCCCACTTTTAGCGTCCACGCTGACTAACTCGATGAGATGTAGTGGACTACTGATACGTGGATGATGCACTAGAAGCGCTGAAACGTGGAATGAGGAAGTCTTTCAGAAAAAGGTGAAGCCGTGAGAAAGCACTGGGCTTGGAGACGCGTTAAGAACGGCTGGAGCGCCGAGTGAGAGCTGTTCTGTTTCAAACTAGAGGCTCGTCAAAGACGCTCCACCATGATGATGATTATGATGATGATGATGATGTGAAGTACCACATTGAGATCTGACATGGAGTTTGAGTCCTGATGATGGACGAGAGGAATACATTTCTCTCTGAAACACTGGACAATCATCTGCCTCTGTATGTGGAAGAGTGCGGATAGCGCTTTCCTCTGTGTGTGATAAGAGTGTCACGGAGGAAGCGTGACAGCTAGCTAGGAAGGAACTGGCAAATGAACAAATGGAAATTTCCTCCAAATTTCAAAAAGTTGTAACAAACGCTTGACGTGAGAGGTTACAGAGACGAATAATAAAGTATATGAATTACAATAAAGTAATAGTTAATAAACAGTAAAGAGCTCCAAATAACTCAACCAAAATGTTTTAATCAATACATACTTTTTTAAATCTTACTGTTTAATTAAAATTTTGAAATTTCAGGTGATTAAATGTAAATTAAAAAATTTAATCCTGACTAAAAGCTTCCCGGTTTACCAGAGATGAAGTAGAGAGCTTCATGTCTCGCCACATTGTGTTTAAGGTCTCTATCGCTAAACTGTTCGCGCGCTATCCGGCAGCACAGCCTCCTGTGTGGTAAGAGCGGATTATTTAATCATGAAGTTTGTTTAGAATTCTAACAAAATCTATGGATCACGACTTTACTAATATTCTGATTCTTTTATTATTCATTTTTACCTCAGATTTCGTTTCAATGCTAAACAAACCTCACAAGTAATTAGCCTACTAGCAATCCTCCTACACGGGATGCTGTGCTTAATGCTAATCACCTTCAAGATTCTACAGGAATGGCATCCGTTTACCACCTCAAATGGAAAATTACTGTAGATAAATGAAAAACTGATTGTTATAAACAGATTGTGTGGCGGGACAGGACATGGATTGAATTGAACCGGATCGATTACTTTCCCGTCCTGAGGTACATTTTAGTGCTGTTTAGCCTTAAACATTTGTACTTATTTCTCTTATCTTTATTAGACAGAATCTTCACCAACGGTTCCATTACTGAAACTGCTGTATGTTTAGTTTTTAAAAAAGTCCCACCTTAATGAAAAAACGTTTTTACGATGAAAGAATGTTAATATAAACTCGAACTCACAAATGTCACATGCTTTTCTTTGCGCCACATTGCCTTGTTCCTCGTCCCAACGACTCTCTGAATGATATCTTAGATGTATTGCATTTTTACTTTTGTATTTCAGATGAACTTGATTTCCAGGAAGTGCTCGCAGCTGGTTGGCCTTATCACATGACAGGAAATTAAATTATTAGATCTCTCTTTTTTTATGTCATTTTAAAAATATTTTTAGAACAATTGTAGAAGTTCAGTTATTGTGTATCTGCTTTTTTACAAAGACACACACACACACACACACACACACACACACACACACACACACACACAAGGGGACGAGATGATTGATACACATCCTTCAGCATGAAAAATTATATTCTAACATTTTGTTTTCTTACATTTAATATGTTTTTTAAAAATTCTGGTCTAAAGAAAAAAAAATATATATATATATATATATATTTTTTTTTTTTAATTCGTAAGCCTTGGAGGAGTAATCATTCTCTACTTTTTATCCAATAAACATCCTAAAATCCTCTCCAGCTCTGACTCTCAATCACGCCCGAGGTGTTTCCAAGTAATTTGGCCGACAGCGAGCGCACTTACCGGTATTCAAATTCGATTCTTATTTAAGGAATGCAAATTAAAAAAAAAGAACAAAACATGCCACTAACCTGATGTAGAGTGCATAAATATATAAGTACTGTGTATATATACTGTGTGTATATATTTGTTTGTCCTAAGTAATCAATTAAAAGGAGGCGGATGGAGTCGTTTCAGCTGCACACACTGACCTTAACGTCGTTACACGTTTCTAAACAAACACCATGTCCAAAAAGTCGTTAATGCCAAACAGCTTTTATGGTTACCGCTCCTCGTTCGTGCATGAAGCCTAGGTGTGGCATCAACCAAAAAAAACAAAACAACAAAACAAATTGTATGGGTAATTTTATAACGACTAATAAACCGATGTTGTAGAAGGAAATAAAGTGAATTGCGATGAGCCTGTAGACTGTACAGTGTGTTCACTGCTTTAATGAGGAATTTATATAAAAAGCTCTTTTTTTTAAAGGTTCTGTTTTATCCTTCAGTAAGAGAGAGAGAGAGAGAGAGAGAGGCTTTAATGCTGAAACGTGTACAGAGTATTACCATGACCTGTTTGAATAGCGCAGTAATGATTAATCCATATATCAGCAGACGTATATAAATAGCTGGTATTAATAATACTATCAACCAGTGACCTTGGTACAGGTGTAGAGAGAGAGAGAGAGAGAGAGAAAGAGAGAAAAAACGTTTTAAAGGAAGTGTCTACAGAGACATGTACGTCTGTACTTTCCTCCGGCTTTAAATAGCGCTGACTGATCTAAAGCTGCACAAAAGTACAAAGTGCTATACACACACACTTACTACGTGAGTCTACTGTATACACCTCTCAGACATCAACATTAAACTCAGGGACAGGTGAAGGGAATAACATTGATTATCTCACTAAAATAACACTTGTCAAAGGGGGGGAGAGGGGTATACGGTACTGTACGCAGCAAAGTGAAAAAAGTCGCTTCTTGAAACTGATGTGTTCGAATCAGGAAAAAAAGGATCTGAGTGACTTGGGGACGTATTGTGATGTCTACACAACTGGGTACGACAGAGCGACTCCGAAACTGCAGGTCTTGGTTTGATGTGGTCGGTCCGCAGGGGGAAAGGATCTACCAAAAAGTGCTCCAAGGAAGCGGTGAGCCGGTGACAGGGCCATGGGCGGACAGGGGTCAGTGATGCATGTGAGGAGTGAAGGCTTGTCCGTCTGATCCGATCCCGCAGAGGGAGAGCTGCTGCAGCACAACCTGCTGGGGAAGTGAAGGCTGGCTCTGATAGAAACGAGTCGGGACATGGGAATTGTGTATGGAGCTGCGTAGCTGCAGAGCGACCCGGGTGCCTGCACTGACCCGTGTCCTCCACCAAAACACCTACAACGGACTCATGAGCACCAGAACTGGACCGCTGTGCGGCCCGGTCCGATGGGTCGAGTTTTCTCATCCGGGTGCATTTGGGAGAGAGATGGCACGGGGATGCATGACGGGTAGGAGGCGAGCCGGCGGCGGCGGTGTGATGCTCTGGGTGAGGGTCCTGCCATCCCTGTACCTCCTACCTAAACACTGTTACAGGCACCTTCTCACGGAGACAGCGTTCCCTGGTGGCAGTGTCCTCTTTCAGAAGGTTAACGCGCCCTGACACACTGCACACTCCGTTCGAGAACATTTTGAGGAACATGACAATGAATTCCTCAGCTTCCGAAAGCTCAATTCTGACCTCCGTCTGATCAATCATCTGTGGGATGTGCTGGACAAACATGTCCATAACTTCATAATACCACACACACCTTCGGATAAATGTTAAAACATACCTATATATATGCGTTATATATGAGGGGTGTTCAAGTCAACGCAAGACTTTTGACTCTGTTTATTTCTATATATTTCTTTATTTCCTGCGGCCTCTCAGAAACTCCTTTTAACGGCCCAAACATTTAAAATGGCTCAGAGCGAGATCCTGTAACGTGCAAGCGGTGCAGAACGAACAGAACGCATTTGGTGGTTGTTTTTTTATTTTTTATTCCCATTAAAGAAAGCGACATCTAAGGAGTTCCAGACGGTCCGATCATAGCTGAGAAAACATCCTACCCTGATGGTAAAAAAAACAACAACCCAGTCCCGGTTTGACTCGAACGCCCGTTGTAGATCATTACATCGGTGTATTAGACATACTATAAATTCTTATCTACATGATACGTCTAGATGTTTGTCAGTAGCCTGAGAAAAGAGCTCTTGTTGGAGAAATCATCTTCTCTTGATTAAAAACAGATTCTCAAACGACCTCGAGTAGGGAAGAAGAAGAAGAAGAAGAAAAAAAAAAAACGCAATATTGATATCTGTATCAGCCCGTGACCTTGCCCGTGTTAAAGTGGTGTGAACACAGGAGAGGGAAAAAAAAAAGAAGAAGCGTTTTGAAAGCAGACACGTGAACAACCTGAACAGCCTGAGTGAGTTTTGTTTTAACTGGAGCATCAGCGCGGACGTTCTGCTTGTGCGCGGAATTTCTCGCAGATTTCCGTTTTTTTCCCTTTTGTTGCGCCGTTAATTTTGAAAGAAATTTTTTTTAAATAATAATAATAATAATAATAATAATAATAATGTTTTAAAAAAAGCCCCCGAAAAAAATTCTTCCAGTTGTTTTTATTCAGTTCTAACGCATTGCTGTTTTTTTCATAATAACTCTTAACTTTTACGTTATGTTTTTCCGGCACTGTTTTCTGATCTCCTGACCCACGAGAGAAGCTGGATCACAGGTTCAAACCGCAGCGTTATTCAGCACATGCCTGCTGCATTTCAGACCAGACGTCGTACGCATTCGGCATTGATGAGGTTAGACGTTTTCTGAAGGGGAAAAATATGTGACGAGACCTCAGAGGAAGCTCGCTACTGATAAATCCTATTTTCATGAATCAACTGGCTCATGAATTAAAGGAATTTACTGTAAGAAATGAGCTGAAATAAACCTAATCAGAAACACAACTGACTCGGGTGTGAGATCTCATGCGCTATTTGGGGAAAAAAGGCTCAGAATGTTCGGTTTTGAAATATTTTCCGGAACAAACATTCTGTATAATGTCACACCAACATGGCTACACACACACACACACACACACACACACACACACACACACACACACACACAACATTCACCAAAGAACCTGCCATGCCATGCACAAGAAGCTACAAGTCTGAACCCCAACGAGTCTGTGATTTCATATAATATTGCAAAAAAAAAAAAAAAAAAAAAGAATATATACAGAACAAAATCATGATTTAACACACAAAATTTTAATTATAATAATAAGAAGAAGAAGAATATAATCTCATCAGGCATGAGCTGTTTTCATTACCTCGTATAAAAGAGCTTTATCTTTTGTATATGTTACTGATAGTTATAGTTGTAGTGGGAAAAAAAAAAAAAAACAACGTCCAAAAAAAAAATATATGAAAAAAACTCATAACACGAGGCATATTTATTTCCTGTCCTCTGGTCGACTGCGTTAAATATTAATGAATAATTCTGTGTCAGGAAGTGGACGGCTGCGTGGCCCGTGTAGGCTCAGAGACGCAGGGAAAAAAAGACAAGAAAAAACCTGGAGAATTATCATCTGGATAAAATAGGAATATTGAGGATACGAGATTTGTAACACTGCCAAGAAAAGATCGCTTTGGGGATCTTCATCCTGATACATTTTTTATTTTAAGTCAGAGCGTGTGTGACCTTTGACCCTTATACGGATGACACACACACACACACACACACACATACACGTCTTCATCCACTTGTTTAAAAAACACACTCACTCACACACACACACACACACACACTAAAGTGGCTAAACTTTTCCTGTTTTTTTTTTTTTCCTTTTTTTCGCCCCGAAACCTATTTTAAGCGCTTCAGGCTTGTTCGGGACTCGACAAGAAGTGCAGACGGTCAGAGTTTCCCTTCCGTAATAACCTCTGACCCGGAGGTCGAGACGTGGCCTGTTAGACGTGCGTGCGTCCGAGTGACGTTACTACATCGCAACAAACTCTCTGACTTTTTTTTTTTTTACGGTTGCGTAATGTATATAAAAGACAAAAATGAAATCCCAGACAGAACTTGGAGCTCGGCTTCATCGGGAGGATCGTGTGTGTGTGTGTGTGTGTGTGTGTGTGTGTGTGTGTGTGTGTGTGTGTGTGTGAGCGAGGGAACAGGCGAATCCGGACGTACGGAATAAACATAAGCTTAGTGTGACACTCGTCTTCTTTTATTCTTTTATGCTCGTGGAGACATTCTTAAATGTTTCCTGGTGGAGACTCGCACCAAAAAAAAACAACAAAAAAAAACAAACAGCACCGGATTGTAGAAGAACGGAAAAAAAAAAACACTCACACACACACACAAACACACACACACACACACACACAAACAAAAATGCAAAAAAATAAATCGACATGCAAGTCTGAATGAACACATCGACTCTCTAACCTGTGACTCTGTGTCTCTCTCAGTGTCCGTCTCTCTCTCTCTCTCTCTCTCTTTCCCGACAGAACTCCTTCACTCTTTCACTACGGGAACGCTCAGAGTTAGAGATAAAGATAAAGAACATGTGCTCGGCTCGGGGGGGGGGGGGGGGGGCGGGGGGGGGGGGTGTATTTTTATTAAACTAACACACACTCTACACAGGCCTAACACTTCCTTCTGCAGAGTTATGAGTGCTGTTAAAATGCATTACTGTGATCGGATACATGTGTCTGAGATACTGAATGTGTGTGTGTGTGTGTGTGTGTGTGTCTGATCTGTGTTTTGGTGGAGCCGACTCGAGAGATATAGACGTGTATGAATCTAAAATTATATAGATAGTACTAAGGTCACGTTTGTTGGCAAGGCGTTCCTGAATTCGAGTCTGATCGGGAAAAAAAGTTACAGAAAGACAAGACCTGGTGGAAACAGAAGAAAAGAAAAGAAGAATAAAACAAACGAAAAAGAAAAAAGAACGAAAGAAATAGAACTGCGGTGTAGTGTAGTGTAGGGTTAAGTGAGAACTGGACCAAAAATTTTTTTAAATGTAGAGTTTGATCAAATCGGTGCACCAGGATAATCGTAACAATACTACTACTCATAAAAATAACAATAATAATCATAACAATAATAATATTAATAAAAGCAGGAGCTGTAGTGATGAATCCAGCGTGTAATGTTGGAGCGTGTACGGCGTGTAAGAGTTAAAGCCAAATCCACACCAGAGCGGGCAAGTCAAACCGGAGAGCACAGCCTCCACCGCGCACTGATTTACCGCCACCTGTTATCTCACTTTATTATCAAAATACTAATCATTAAAAAATAAACTATACAATTTTTTTTAAAAATTATAAATCTGCGTACGAGACAATTCTCATTCTGAACCTGAAATCTGCTCAGACACCAGATCTCAAATTTCAAACCTATTCACTGCTTTGTGTTGTTAATAAATCCGTTTTAAGCCATCTGACCCACTTTCTGTCCTCTCTTTAAGCTCAGCTCCACCACACACTCACTCACACACACACACACTCACAAGGCTTGATTTTTTTTACTTTTCCCGCATCCACATGCTTTCATTTCCTCGCTCCGTGTTGAGAAAGATGGGCTACGTGTTGGATAAATCGGTTTAAATCTCCCTAAATGTTGTTAGCGATCTGATAATTTCATTCCTCGGGCTGAAATATCCTGACCAAAAAAAAAAGAAGGAGAAAAAAAACAGAGAGAGAGAGAGAGAGAGAGAGAGAGAAGGAGAGAGAGAGAGAGAGAGAGAGAGAGAGAGAGAGAGAGAGAAGGAGAGAGAGAGAGAAGGAGAGCTGCTCCTGGGGCACTTTTTTTATTTTTTTATTTTTTGGGGGGACTCTTCGGCTCGATTTTTTGGGGTTTTATTTAACATGTTTTTAAAACAAATACGTCTCTCCAGATATTATTTTTGGTGCTCAAGGACGGGTGTAGATCATGTGACCGGGGTTTAAGTGCGGAAAATTTGTCGCCAAAAAAATGTGAAGAAGGAGGACAAGTTAGCTTGGAAGAAGAAGAACAACATGGACGAGAAGCCTTGAGCCGGCTGTGTGTGTGTGTGTGTGTGTGTGTGTGTGTGTGTGTGTGTGTAATATCAGCTTTGATAAGAGTGTTTAGATCGATTGGATTTTGCGAGTGTGTTCTGTCTGTATTTGAGTTGCATTATTATTATTATTATTAGGTATGGCACGCAGGCACCTTTAATACAACAACCAACACACAAACATACACACACACACACACACAGGCACCACAGCTGCATACTTTCATATTAAATTCAGAGAGAACAATACACAACCCCGGCCAACATCTCCCTCTCTCTCTCTCCTCTTATAATCACACTCGTCCTGTCTCATGTCCTTCCAGAAAGCGTAAAATCCACCAGGATCCTCTGGAGCTCAGAAATTTTAAAAATAAAAAAAATACAATAAACAAGATTATTTTTATGCAAAAAAATAAAACCAAAAAATAAATAAATCATATGGTGTAGGACGAGATGTGTATTCTTAATTCTGTGAGCTAATTCAGAATCATTCGTGCATTATTATTATTATTATTATTACCTTCATCATAGAGATCACTGTTTCTCTTTGAACACATTTCAGCTCTCAAGCCTAAATATTAAACCCAGCTAAAAATAAAAATCATGATAATATCCACACACACACACACACACACACACACTCACACGCGCTCCGGTCTGAACCTCAACAGAAACACTCCTATCCTGATTTTGTGAATCCAAACCCGTCACATGCGGACACGCTCTGATTATTATTTCTTTATTTCTTTATTTACCGCAAATTAATTCATTAATTCATTAATTTTCGGATGGGATTTGTCGGGATGGTGATTTATCCTCATGCTGATTATTTTGCCCAAGCTTTACAAAGTAAACAAACTACTTTAATTAAAGTTGCTCCGCATCTCAGATCTCTTCTAAATAAATGCGACTTCCGAAAATGACCGCGGAGGAATTTTATTAATAGCATTAATTATAGTAATAATAATAAACGAGAGAGAAAAGAAAAGCGAGGTGAAGTTGAAGTTTGCCCTTATTTACCCCGTATACAGGGGACGTGTGTGTGTATGAGAGAGAGAAAGAGAGAGTGTGTGTGTGTGTGTGTGTGTGAATGCCATTTTTTAGAAAACAGCCCGACACGGATAATATTTAACACCCTCCCTCTCTCTCTCTCCCTCTCTCTCTCTCTCTGTGTTTCGGTTCTTACCTTTTCTTTTCCTCCACTCGCGACAATGTATCACAGCTTCCCCGGTTAGTTTTTTTCTTGTCTTCCTTATCCGGACAAGCCTGGAGTTTTCTTCCTTTTCTGTAAATTTAGTATTTTCCCTTACTTTGTTTCATGTCTCACTTCCATCTTCTTTCATCTCATCAATAAACACACGCTGCAGCCTACCTTCGGAGAGGAGGAGGAGAGAGAGAGAGAGAGAGAGAGAGAGGGGAGACCTCGGCCACTGTCAGCGCTGCCCTCCCATTATTCTTCCGCCATTGGTCGGAGCTGCGATTAGGACACGCCCACGTGTGACTGCGATTGGGACACAGCCGCGGCGGGGTTATGCTAGGCTAACGCTGCGCGCGCTCTCAAACCCGAGCCACTTTACCCCAGGCACAGACTGAGCACGCGCTCCCGCTCCAGCTTAGTGCTTGCTTATTTATTTATTTATTTATTTATTATTTGGGGAGGAGGAGAAGAGGGGGGGGGGGGGGTCCCCTCCATTGTGGCTCTGAAAACGAACGTTTGCTTTATATATTTATGTTTGTTTATTTATTTACCTTAGGTCAGAAACGACGTCATTCAATCCACCCGTCGCGTTTATTATTATTATTACTATTATTATTATGCATTAATTAATGTATTATTATTTGTATAATTATTATCATTATTAATGTTCCGCCTGTAATAAAAACAGTAAAACATAAAACTCCTTCTGTCCCGTCGTAGATGTAAAGCAGGACAACGGTCGCACACACTACATACACACACACATACACTCACATACTGTATATATAAATACACACTCATACTGTATATATACATACACACACACAAACACGTCATTAACCGTTACTTTAGATTGGGCGCGTGCTGCGTCATTTAAAATTTCTCCGCGCGCTCCGTGCTCGCACATTGGGCTCGCGCGCTGCCTGTCACCCGCTTTGGTTATGTTCCTGTTTTTTTTTACAGCACCATCACGCTAGAGTGCGCCCCTCCTCTAACCCGAGCCTCCTCTACTCTCTACGCATTTCTATTTTCTCATTTATTTATTTAATTTTTTTCTCCCTCCCTCCTCCCCCCTCCAACGTCCCCAGCTGACCTCGAGGCGACGTAAGGCGAGCGCTCGCGCTCCCGTCGACCAATCCGCGCGCGCGCAGCTCTGGTTCTGGTTCGCCAATGGAGTCACAGCGCGGCGATGACGGACACCGAGTTAGTGCAATAGAGATGCCGCGATCTATCCGTCTGCCCCACACACCCCCTGACACAAACACACACACACACACACTAAACCCCCTGCTTCGTTACCCCCGCCCTCTCTTGTCTAGACAGTGACAGGTGTGTGTGTGTGTGTGTGTGTGTATTGAAGTATCTAGTCTAGACCAGAAATAATGACTCTTTCACAATGTTTTTTGCTTATCTTTTTCTTAAATCACATAACTTACATGTCACTAACGCAAACATATACAAATGTATTTTATATAAATTATTGCAACAAGACAACGTGTGTCTGAAAAAGAAAAGAAAACGCCGTTAAATAATAATAATTTTAAAAAAAAACCTCCGCACCATGACGCGACGTGTTCGTACAGGTGAAGCACTCGCGCATATTAAACTCAAATAAAAATACGCACTTTAGCCGACTTCACCATGAACTTCCGGGTTAGGATTTAATTAATTAGTGTATGTATTTTTGACGTTAAACATTCGCTGTTGTTTTCACGCCACCATGATTGTTGTAATAACCTGCCCAGTGCGGAAGTGTGCGACATACACACATTACATACATACACACACATATTTAAACGGACACACACATACTGTATATATACATACAGGCTGAGGCTGGTTGTCATGGTAACTCGTTGGTAACTCTTAGCTAGCTAGCCCAGCGCGTGCTAACTACAACCGGTGGATGAGTACTAGTTATTAACCAGTTTATGTTTAGTATACGGTGTGGACAGTAGTAACATATATATATACAGTATTTCCTTGAATCTGCGCTCCCTCTGCCGGATTAAACCCCGAATAACAGCGGGGTATTTATTTATTCTCTCTCTCTCTCTCTCTCTCTCTCTCTCCCCGCCTCGGGTTCACGGAGGGACACGCGCACCGTCTGGCCTACATAACACGCGCGCGCCGTGATGTCATCTGAGGACGACCGTGTAACCTAGAAACGATTCTTCTTCTTTAAAAAAAAAAAAAGAATAAATAAATAAATAAACAAGCTTGCCAAACACAGTAAATGAACTATTTATTTAATAAATCAATAATTAAAACATTATACATACACACACACACACACACACACACATTGTATACACACATTTTAAGTAGATGAACCCCCTGAGAACCAAACTCTACTCTTGAGTACATTCCGATATGTACTGATTTGTCTTTTATTATTATTATTATTATTATTATTAATTGCGGATAACCATGAATTTAATCAATAACTTCCCCCAAGGAAGAAGTTTATCAAAAGAGTTATACCTAACAGCCCACATACGAGCATGGTACAAGGCTTATACGTATATAGACAATGAAGTTGGGAGAAAATTTCATGTCCGCATATGTGGACGTTCAGGTCTCAGGAGGATATATACAGTTTGTTCTTAAGTTTAACAAACATTGTCTGGGTACAATTGGCCATTCACTGTATGAAACTAACATGTTCCCCGATCTTGTCCTTGCTCTTTGGAATCGTGCCGAACTATTCAATTAAAAGAATGAGGAATGTCTGCCATCTTTTCACCTCTCTCCATTCTCTCAATTATTAATTCTCTCAATTATAAGACTAACTCTCAATTATATTAAACTGCAGGTTACCTTTAAGTTGTCTAATCACAATCATCAGATCACAACAATGCACAAGTCACGATTATTCTCTGTATGTAGTCAAAAGTTTGTGGACACCCATACAGTATGTGTGCACACTGGATGGATGACTATCTCACCCATATGTCCTTCTTCTTCTTCTTTTTTACATCACTTTTAACAATGGTCATTATCACAAAGCAGCAGTTATAACACAATCCACTCTCCTGGGAAGGTTTTCTACTCAACCTCGGATTGTGTATTTGGTTGTGTGCATTTGTGTTCACTCAGCTACACGAGTGAGGAGGGTTCAGTGAGGTTGAGTTCAGTCAGTGCTCTGCGCAGGACGCTCAAGTTCTCCAGCTTTTACTTAACACACCATGTCTTCATGGAGCCGGCTTTGTGGATCTCTCAGGGGTGTCGTCATGCTGGATAAGGGTTCAGGGGCTCTGAAGAGAGCCTGTAAGGCTGCAGCACACACAGAGACATTCTGTACAACTGTGTGGGAACGGTTTGGGGGAAGAACCACATAGGGGTGTAACAGGCAGGGGTGCACAAAGTAATGGATTTCCATTAAAATCCTGTGAAATAGTGACAGGCTCCTGTAATTGCTTAGATGTATAAAATTTCACAACACACACACACACACACACAAAGAAAATAAACAAATGCAGTAAAATTAGGTGTAAAGAGGGCAAGTGACAACGCATACAAATATATAACATTTATATACAGTAAAATAATTTCATATTTTCTTTTCATGTTTTTATTTAAATGTATTAAATGACACACACACACACACACACACACACACACACTGTACATAACAATGTGTACAGAAGGCCTTCTCAAACGTTTACCAAGTCTTTTTTTAAGTACAAATAATAATAATAATAATAATAATAATAATAAGAAGAAGAATTAAAATCCCATATCATTATACAGCTTTAAAAAAAAAAGAGTTTAGATAATTATTTTAATTATTATGTCATAGTTAAGTATTAAATACAAGCAGTAAGTCAGGTGAAAAGTATGCATGAATCAAATTCAAAGTATTTATTTCTAAGCTTTGTTTAAATATAAATTACATATAAATTACACTGATCGTTTTATATTAAATTATATTGTCATATTATACTATTTAGCACAGACCTGCACGGTTGTGAGCGGCAATTTTTTCATTATTTTTCTTATTTGATTTAGTAGAAGTGGATTTCCGCATTCCTCTGACTTGCGATCTGAGACAGTTGACCGTTAAACACGCGCACGTTCAACTGCGCGATTTGAAATTTCAAAGGGAAGAAGAAAAAAACTCCCACAACGGTCGGTATCTTATTACAGTAATGACATCATCCAAGTCTCTCGTGCGCGGTTGCCAGGGGTTACAGCCTGACATTTCAGTTGCTATAAACAAACCTGCAGGAAGCCAAACTGTGAGGAACACCGTGTTTCTGTGGGTTTTTTTCTTTCATTTAGGAGTCAGTTCTCCGCTTTACTGCAGTCAGAGTTAGTGTAAAAGTCGAAGCTGCTCCACTCCACAGTCGCACCTCACGCCAGAGTGACAACACGTGCTCGTTCTGTTGAAGTTCTCTAGCTAGCGCAGAGTATTGAGACTAAACGTTCTTGGGGCTTCGAGCTCACGATGCCATATCTGTACTGTATAATAACTTTGGCCATTTGTTTTGTCTCTTCAGTCTTCAGTTCACTTCACCTCTGTCATGGCCGGCTCGGATTTAGGTCGAGCAGAAGTAGGAGTGGAAGAAGCCGACCCATATGAGAGGGCGGTGAAGTACCTGGAGAGCCATAACATTCTGCGGATATTTCAGGTAGGGAAAATGAGTCTCATTATCCGGATTATCCTGATGATGAAGGTTTAATCCAGGGATTAGCAACTGTATGACGTGGAAAGTGCTTTACGCCTGGAATGTCTAGTTATTATTCAGAAAGCATCGGAGAGTTTTAAATAGTCATGAATAAAATCGAAGCCTTCCTGAAATCAAAACAGATGTTTCAGACACGAGTATATGACAGGATGAATATTAAAAAATATATATCAGCACAACGACTCCAGGGGGTTCGCACTGTCGCCTTTCACCTCCAGGGTCGGGGTTTGATTCATGCTCAATTAGGCAAAAACAAAAAAGTACATTGTGCTAGTCTTGTGTTCATCCAATCATTTGCTCTCTACAATGTGAATGCCCCGCCCCAGGAGGTGTGTCTTGCTCTGCAGGAGCATTAAGCATCATTATTTACTGGTATTTTTATTATTTTTGGCGGTGCGTTCCCCCACATGTCTCCTATTCTCTTTCCTCCGCAGAATGAATGTCTGGAGTTTACTCCTTTCCAAGAGAAAGGAGTTTGCGTCAGTGTGTGACTGATAGAAATGTTTGAACATCTCGAGGCTGTTCAGTGTCAGAATGTCGCTCCTTTAGACTGATGGAGAATTCTGGCTTTGTTCAACATCAGGGTTTCTCCATCAGTGAGAGCCTCGTGGCAATGATGTCGTTGCTCTCCAGCGCTCGACCTCGTTTCAAAAATGTACGCTAATAACGCACACGTCATCCTCACGTCGTCCAGGACAGCGACTCTCGTTGAGATCCAAGAAGCATAACGCAACAATTTCATCTTATTACAATGGTATAAATTACAATGCACAGAGACGCAATGCACACTTTATGTCTCTTATAAAAAGATAAAGTGTTCTTTGGCAAATTTTGTGCTTTTCAAAGAAATTTATACGCAGTGGAATAATTATTCTTCGGTTTCAGGGTCTCTTGGTCGAGAAATCCTTCACAGCTTGATTATAGAAGTCTTCATGTTTAGCTAGTTCGCTAAGCGTGTCTAGAAGGGGGGCTGTGAACTATCTCGAAAGCGATTGGCTGTTGTGCGAATCCTTCCAGAGCCCCGTCATACTAACTTTCTTTTTCAAAGCGAAAAAAACAAATGTGTACTAAATCAAATCGCAGCTCTAAGATCATTTCAGGAAGTCTTTATCTGTGGATTAATAATGAAATTTGAGTTCTGGTTCAGCGACACATTCTTTGAATCGATGGCGACAAGGCCTAGTCACATCACAGGCAGAAATCATAAGCAGATCTGCTTGACACCGAGCAAGCCGGAGTTATTACTCATCTCATTTTCTCATTTTCTCTCTTATTAGGAAATCACAGAGAGGCTGGTTTATGACAGACCTGATGACCCCCTGCGGTTTATGGTAGAACAGGTACATGCGGAAGTGTCTGAGGCTCCTCAGCTATTTAGCGTTTGTAGTGATGGACACGCACCGCCCCTGTGCTCAATCATTCCCGTCACTCAGAACGCCGCACAAAGAAGCACTTACTCGGGTCGTGTGCCAGTCCAGCACTTCCTGTCCCACCCAGTTCCCAATCTAAACTCTGCCTCGAGGTAGAGCTGGGTGTTCGGAACACATTTGGTGATTAATAGTCTAAACCTTTTGAGAAATAGTCCCTCAGATATGTTCAGGCATGTTTGGTGTCTGGCGTTTGCTTTTTTTTTTTTTAAACTTATTTTAAAAACCTCTTTGTACTGGAGCTTTGAGATTTATTAATCCTCATAAATAAAGTACTCGATGTGCATCTCAGGGACAATATCCAAATTCCTCCACAAATCTTCACACACACCTTCATGAAGGGGCATCGTTAAGCTTTGAAACCTTGATCTTAAGAAGCTTTCTGATTTGGCTGAGAAGAGTTGAAGGTGTGGCTGATCTGCAGGGCGTGGTCGATACCATTAGATCAAACAATACCGTCATAAATCATGCCACTTTTGTTCTGACAGGAAGCAGATAATTTGATGGTCCTGAATATTATAATTTGAAAGTTACTATTAGTCTTTTTTATTATTCGGAATAAATTAATGTACGGTAGGGTTTTATTTAGCTTTTAAGTTAATGTTATCTTGGCAGTTGGTGCGTAACCTTGTACTGTATATCGTGATACCACATGATATCACGGTACGATATTTTTGTCGTATCGCACAGCCCTTGTGTAAAAAAAAAAAAAAAAAAAGCACTTCTGGAAAATCTAGCCTCTCCATCTCACAGCTGCCGAGCCTCCGCTTCAACCCTGAGCTGTCCGAGTTTCTGTTTTTGGATTTTTCCAGCTTGCTCTCACCTTCTGAGTAACAAAGTTGTACTACTGTATAGAGGAATCACCTCTAGGTGTGAATACAAACCCCTGTGTCATCCAGCGTGCATTCAGACATAAGGCTGATCCTGGGACAGACTCCAGATCCACCGCCATCCTGATCAGGATAAAAGGAGTTAGAGAAGATTAGTGAAGGACAGGATTATAAGATGGCTGCCCCATGAATAACGTTACATCGATTCATCTACATGCCGAAGCTTGATGTTTAGAGATGACAGGAAGACACACTGTGTCCCAAACAACATCAGCACATCTGGAGAACTGGATGTGGTTTGAAGCGGATATTAACACCAGAGGTACCAGCTGTGGCGTTTGAAGATTTTTTGGCCTGTTGCTATGGCGATACAGGAGACACCTAAAAACGATGCCTTTCTGCTTTCTCAGATAAAGCAGCAGTCAGATTTGGAAAAAAAAGAAAGAAAGAAAGAAAGAAAAGAAGATCAAATTTGCACCATGGAAAATCTGATTTAGTGGAGGGGATAAAACGCACGACGCATTTCCTTCTCGCAGCAGTTCGCCTCACTTCACGTTGGTGAACTTTGACTTGTAAAGTCACATAATGTGTTTTAATGATGGATGTTATTTATTTCTGTTTTCCTAAGAGGTTAATATGATAGATTAATCTTTTTTATTTATTTATTTATTTATTTATCAGCCTGCTACAAGGACCTTGTAAAATAATTTCTGTTATATTTTTTAGTAACATTCATCTCATAGCTTCAGTACAAAATACAAGAGGTGTTCGAGTCAAAGTGGGACTTTTGAGTTTGCGTTTGGAGAGAGGCAATAATTCCCTTTATTTCTCTCTATATAATGCGCTTCTTCTAGCGTTCCTGTAATGTGCAAGTGGTGTTGGTGGATGATTGTGATCCGGCCACCTCGGACAACCGTTCGGCGCCGTTCAAATGCTTTACTGAGGCTAAGAGTCTCATGACCGTACTGTGCTTGAAATCTTCTGTAAATCTCACTCACCTTGGTTCAAGTTCCGGTTTAACTCGAACGGCCCTTGTTTAAAAATGTCTTTTGAATTTATTATTCAAATGATTATAGAAGGTCATATTTGTATTAAGAAGAAGATTTCAAATACCAAACATCTCGACTGTAAAACCTACTGTACACTTATTATTATTAATATTTTTAATCACGCAATGCTTTTAAACCTGATTCTGTTCATTTATAATTTTTTCCAATGAAATCATTAATAATCTTCTTGTATTATTTAAGCTTAGAAAAGGAAGACTGGATTCTTTTTTAAAACACAGTTCTATTTTTTTCCACTGTGTGTTTAGTTGCAGAAGATGATCGAGGCACGTGAGGAGTGGAACAAAGCCGAATAGCCTTCTCACAAATGGGAATGTACTGCATACAATGAAAAGTATGTTCACCACACAGATTTGCATACTGGCATTATTTTCCTGGGATGCAGCCATAAATGCAAAAAAAGAAGAAAAAAAAAAAACCTGATTTATATACCGGTTTTGTTTTGGCAGTCCTGTTTGGTTTCTTTTGATGAGCTTTTATTTGTATTGGCATCAAAGAGACGCCGTTTAATAACTCGGTGACGAACGATCAGCAGAAGAGAACTTTCTGAAAGGGGAAAAAAAAGGTTAAAAAAGGTGGGGGGGGGGGGGTAAAAAAGCATTTTTCATGCTTTATGAAAGCAGGATCATTAAATTGTGAGTAATAAATAAGTCCTGCAGGTGATGAGGAAAAAATAAATAAATCTGGCTTTAACTTTGCAATAAAAACAAACACTGGCGCACACACTGGACTCAGATTTGCATGAGGGTTTTTTTGGCCGTGCGAGTAAAGGAAGTCTTTGTTTGTAGTAGGTTTACCTTTCAGTGTATCGCTCTGGTCATCATCCTGCGCTTTGAAGCCGCATCTGCTGTTTCAGCTGCGCCACATAAAGCTCTGTTAAGTACATCCTTTCTCTGTGATTTAAGGCGAGCCAGAAGCGAAAAAAACAAAAAAACAAGAGACGTCTCTCCGTCCTGGTGGATTAAGCACGAAGGAGAATTGGATTTCAGTGCGTAAGGTTAGAACGGATCGTTTTTCTCTTTCTTTCTCTCTCTTTTTTTTTTTGTTACTCAGAGTTAACGCATCTGACACCGCGTTGTTACTCGGGAACATCATGAATCTTAATAAGGCCTGAGAGTCATCGTTCGTCGGTCAGGTTAGAGGAATCGACTGACCTTTACAGCAGTCTTATCAAAGCTGTCGCGGATGAATGAAATCCTGAAATTAATATGCATTCGTGTTTTTACATTTCATCGATTTGTGCATTCGCTTCTGCACAGGCATGCGCTGATAATCAGGAGCGCAGGAAGGAAGGAATAAAACATCTGCTCGTGCTGTTAGTGGAAAAGAATCAGCAGTGATGAGTTACTGTCACGACCCGGACGCCGGATCGTCGCCCCGTCAGGGTGTTTTATTCCTCTTATACACTTTTAACTCATGTGAGAACGACACATCACATTCTGGTCATGTACTATGTTGTGAGACGAGTTAGGACACTTACACACAAATCGGTCATGCCCAGGAACGATCGCTCCCCCCTCCACACTCTCCCCTCCCCCACTCGCCAGTGTTTACATTAATCATTTTCTCCGTCCTCGGGTACGAGCATATGAGCTGATACAGCAGGTTTGCAAACCGCCAACAATCACAAAGAGAAGAATAGATCTTCACGCTACACATAATATTATTAATATTATTATATAAAATTGTGGCTGTGTAGGTCAGAGTTTGGATGACATCGTGTCCACTTCCGTTCTCCGGTTCGATTCATGCGTGGGTGCGCTGTATCGTTCTCGAGAGCACCTCTTCAAGCTCGCACTCGGGCACGGTCCTCCCGAGCGCGGAGCGAGTGTGTTCTTACTGATCATAATGAACCAGACTTTGGGGTCAAGTGTTCTCGGAAAACGAATCCCAGGGCCCTGATGAGAAAACGCCCTCACCTCCTGGTCCATCGGCAGCACCTCGTAAAGTTAACGAGACTCCAAAACAAGCACATCTCGTTATGTTAGCGTGAGTAAAAGTCCTAAAAATGTTGTCGAAAACATTTCAGCGAGTTGCAGCTTTACTTCTGAGCTCTGACACGGGAGACTCCTAAACTTACTCAAACGTCCCTTACAGAAAATGATTATTTATTTATTATTATTTATTTTTTAACAGATCCCAGTGAAAGACTTGTCGCTATGGAAACGCCAGCATATCAGGTATAATCCTCCGCCACTGTCGGAGCTGCTGTTATAGATAAATAATCAACACAAATCTACAGAATTCAGCAGTGGGACAAAATTGAGTTATTTAACACACACACAGACAGACAGACAGACAGACACATGATATTAATAATAAATCACGCCAACGGCAGTCCATTAACACACATACAGGCTCTAAATTGTCTTCCATAGCAGCAGGTATTTTCTAATTTCGGACCGCTCGGTCCCGTGGTGTTGGTGCTGAACACGATTTCAAATACACTACAGGAACAATATCATAAATACACAAAATTTCAACATTATGCGTAATTGATCACTACAAATACACTTACTTATGCACTAATGTAGAACATATGCACACCTGCGACAGTAAATATTAGGTGTATTTATTGTGTTGTTTACAGTGGGTACAGATAATAAATCCAGTTTATGCAATAAAAAAATACATTACAGTAAAATTTGTGTTCTTTGGTTACAGTTATTAACATTTCTTTCAGTATAGAATGTACATTTGTGCTTCATCTCGTCCTTTAAAACATACAACCGTTACTCTGTGATACTCTTTAACACGCCCTCATCGGCCCTGTACGCTCTGTGCTCATTCCGAAGCTTCGATAATTCCTGCGTGAGATTTTCTCTCAATTCTAATCTCAACAAACGTCACTCTGACCACGCCACGACCCGGAATAACCTCAACCTCCGACATAGAAAACTGCGCCCCAGCTGCCGGTTGACGACACGGACTCACGACTCGAGATGTAAACCTGTCTCCTCACCAGATGTTACAGCTTTCTACAAAACCATTCGTAGACTAAAAATGAACAAGACTTTATTTGATTCATTTGAATCATTTTAAATCATGTGACTCAATTCATCAAATTTTTAGACGAGTGACTCTAAAAAGATCCGCTGAAGCACCGGAACACTTTAGTTTAGATCGTAACCTGGAGCGCAACAGTGTGCAGGATTAAACCGTTAGACAGACGAGAGCGTGTTCAAATCAATATCAGGACCTTCACCTTCTACATCTTTCTATCATTCCATTTCTCGCAAACAAAACATCTACTTTCAGATAATCAACTTTTTCAAAGCAAGCCTATATCCCAGCACAAAAAGCATACACCGTGTGTCCTTCAGACAACGAGAGCAACGACCCCAGGAGCGAGATTCACAGCTGTATATGACAGACTTGTTTTATACAGCAGTGATATTCTCAAGACCCTAACAAGCTCAACGACATGAGACAAATTGCATAAATAAATACACAATGAATTTTCAGGCTTTGTTTTTTTTTTCTTTTACAATTAGTAACTTTTTTTCCCTTGTAGATATTTCGTTTTAAATTGCGACACTTCATGTGCCCATTTATATTATATTACATTATTATATATTATATCATATCAATGTCGAGCAACATTGACGTCGTAGGAATTACATAAGCAACATCGACTCCTGCGCTGCTTTTGGAAGGAGGTGATTAAAGTAGCCAGCATTTTCTTTCCTCTATTTGTCTATGGATTTTTTAAAAATATGCATAAAAAATGGAGCCGTGAAGGTTCTTTTCCGGTTACGTAACCTGGATGAAAAGCACTTATCACATTTTGAATATTTAATACAGGCATCCAACATTTATAAGCCGTCCTTGACGGTGTCATTACGACGAACCTTTCATGTCCATTAAAGCTATACTGTACAAATACAAATACAAATATACCAAAAATGGTGGAAAACGTAGCGAACAATAAACAAAAAATACAATCTGAAACAATGATTACCAATCAAGACTTCAAGGTTTTTAAGGCTGTACGGAAATATGTGCATTGACACCTTGGATATTAATTGCACCATTGTTCTAACACTGCATATCTGATGTATTGCCACGTCCCATATTTACTACACGGCAAAAAAAAAAAAATCTCTGAGCTTGTAGATGGCTTTTTTTTCTCCCTGTTTTTCTCTTTTTAAAACACTGACATGACACGAGACGATAAAGCAGAATTGTTGTTGTTGTTTTCTGTTTTTAGTCATTTAATTTAATTTCAGTTATCAGGTATCCAATTGGATTATTGGATCAGACGCACACAAATCACAAATCAGACGCAAACAACAACAACAGCAACAGCAAACCCTGAATTATTTGATTGCTTGATCCATGTAACACTTCTTTGTAATTCAGTGGAACTTCATCTTCATGTTCACCATCCTCACCACCAACATGAGCCGGAAACGTACAGCAGTTAGCACTAAACAAATGCTTCTTCACTTCAAAAGAAGTTTTCAATTTCTTTTATTTTCAAGAGCTCCTCGATGTGATAAAGTTCCTTAGCAGCAGCATTTTACAACACATATAAAAGGTTTGCCTGTAGAATTAAATGGCACCTTGTTAGTTTGGAAGGTTTGATCAGCAAGAAGAATACGGTGCAGAAAACAAAGAGAAACTCATCAGCAACTCTTCTCTAGTAAGGATAGGGAAGTTCACGAGTCCATCACTCGATCTGCCGACTGGTCCTGTTGTCGAAAACCATAGACCTCCTCTGGGGCTGGTAAAAGCAGCTTGTAGAGGTTTCCAGTCTCTGTCCACTCTTGGGCAAAGTCATCTTGTTTCGTAGAGTGACCCCGTCAGGGGTTTTAAGGTTCTCTGTGAGCTCCTTGGTAAGGACGTCAAGAGGAGAGGTTTCAGCAGAGCTCTTGATAGGTGACAGGGCGTGTTTTCCGTCATCCCCCGGCGGGTGATAGTCCATGATAGGAAAGGGAGGACTAAAGAGAATCAGGCTCTGAGGTCTTGGACGATTGCGGAAGGAAGACCTTTGAAGTAAGGTAGATCTTTCCGGCCTGGGACAATCCATAAAGGCGTCCCCATTGGCAGACCGCTTCCTCCTCAGTACTGGAAACTCAGGGTTGGGCACTGCCTTGCACATCTCTGCCGTTTTATCCATAGATGCGTGTCTTTGGATCCTAGTGACAGGTTTGCAGTTTTCCCTTTCCTCCTTGGAATCTTTTACTGCCTGGAGAGGAGGTAAAGAATCAGCTTTCTCTACTTTGATCTTCTCAGATCCACTTTCCTTTTTGTCTTGCTCATGGTTGCTCTTCTCTGGATGACCCAGATGCGGTATGTGGCTGTACTGGACTTTCGGAGGAATAACAGGCACCGCTTTGGCCTGACATGTTTTAATCATAAACGCGGTGCGCACGGAAGACACACTAACTGGCGCAGAGTTGCGTCGCAAGGGTGCTTGGCGGTCCCTTAGGAACATCTCTAGTTCCAAAGACAAGCCATCATGCTTTGTTCCAGATGGGGTTATCGCCCCCCTCTGCAAAGAGGAATGGTCTGTAAGATCAAGGTTCTGCTGATTTGAGATGTCCCTGATGCAACGGTTTCCCAAATCGAGGTTAAGGGAGTATGGTCTATGTTTCGGAGCAATGTTTTCCTCGTTCCTCTCTGTGATGCAGGGCTCGTGAGATACCTGTCGCTGAAACATTTGAGAAAAGATAGAATTCTTTGGTTTTGCGACACCACTGTTTCTCTTCTGGATTCTGGTAGTTTCTTCTGAGTGGACAGTACTCTTAGCTTGTTCAGGCTGTGGGAACTCCTGTTTCATCTCCACTTTCTCTCCAGGAACATTAAGTAAGAGCTCAGTTATACATTCACAACCCAGTTCATCTACTGTTTTGACTTTGGATGAGAGATCAAGACCAGGTTTGCGGATTATGGCTGTGTTTTCTGGGGCGTCCCCTAATTTACATGCTTCCCCTACAATCTTCTTGTCTTTTTGCAAGTGATTCACACTTAAGTCAGTGGATGTTTTGACTTCATCCCCAGCAGCTGGTGTTGGTGTTTTAAACAGAGGGAAAAGATCTTCCAGTTTGGTTGAGTGCAGCGGGCTTGTGACCCACTGTTTGGCGATGCTCAAGTCTTCCCAAGGCTCCACTTGATCCAGTCCTGCTAAACGATTCCCCCAAATATCATCATCATCTTGATGAGGAATTTCTATAGTGAGGCGTTTTTCATCCAAGCATTTTGAAACCCTTTCAATGTTCTTCCTTGCCTTGGTTGTTAAATGAACAGTAATACTGGTAGTTTTCTTGTTGTCATTGTAGTCCTTTGGGAAGTCTATATTCTTGTCTGTAGACAAACCAGGATTTTTATCACGTGGTTTATCAGGACTAGAAACATCTGCAGTAGTGTCATTTTTTTCTTTGGCTAAAGGATCTTCAGCCGAAAGCTCTGAAGGCCAGGGATCAGCGTCTTGGAGAATATCTGTCTCCTTCAGATGAAGGAAGGGTGAGAGCCGCAGCTCGCTTGCCATGATGTCCAGAGACTCAAACGAATCCAAGCTCTTATGATCCTTTTTATCAGCATCTAAGTAATTCCAGTCAACGTCGTGTTGGAATGGTGTTTCCTGTGACGTCGCATTAAAAAACGTAGCACCTGAATGCTCCCCAGTGAAACCTTTTATGACATCTTTGAAGTGTTCCTTTGAAGACACTGGGTGAGTGGGTAAACTGCTTCTTCTTTTAGCTTGAGCAGTAAGATTTAGAGCACCATCATGTCCAGCGATTTTGCTCATAGAGCCACTGGTTTTCATTTGGTCTTTTGAAACGCTTGCTTCAGACTCTATGATCCTGAGCTCATGGTCAAAGCACAGCTCTAGATTGATCGACTCTACGTCCTGTACGAGACAATAAAAGTGGTGGAATTAGTCAATACTAATTTAGCCTTTTTAAAATATCAATAATTCATTTGTTAATTGTTTTAGACGGTACTGTTACTTAATGCAATAGTGCAGCGACGGATTAATGACCGCACCCACTGAGCACGTTCCAAGGAGGAATTGGAAATTAACATGATCCTAAAAAAACAGTGTGATCAGTCAGTTAGGTCCTCACTATTATCGTTAACATGGATAACAGTACAGCCACAGTAAGTGTGTCGCTGAAAAGAAAACTAAGAATTCAAAGCATATTTTTTTTGTAAAATAAGATTCGTCATGTGGTCAGTGCTGACTGTTGATCTGGAGTTTGTTAAAGTGCCAGATTTTGACATTTTGGTGTATGACTCTGCTCATAACAAAAGTTCAGGTTCCTGATATGTATGGCCATAAATAAAACATGGCAAGTATCAGAGAAACCTAATTATTGTAGATATTGTAGATATTGCATGTAACACTGTCATATTCCTAAAAAGGACGAGGAAGTAACATGTAAACTAGAGTAAGAAAATATAGGACCATAGAGAAGCGGTCCTATAAACTGTGCAGTATCGATTTCACCCTGACGCACGCCAGGGAAATGAGGACCTAAGGACTGGCAGATTCCCGAACAGAAATAATGATATTATCACCCTTACCAGTTGGTCCAGTTTTTTTGGCTCAGTGAGCTGCACTGACGAGGCGTCCAGTTCCTTCCCAGAGGATTGAGGCATTTCTTTGTGGTTTTCTGTTGCTTTAAACTGAGATGACATTAAGTTCTCTGACATTTCTACACCAGGCTTTCCCTCCACATCACTGCCTGAAGGATTGAACAAAAAAAAATGTCTTCATTAACAAAGACATTTACATTCGTTCTCGGTCACAATGATTTGCTCTTCCTGGGACAGTAAAGATTATTATTATTATTATTATTATTATTATTATTATTATTATTATTATTTATGTTATAAATGCACCCAACAAATGTTTGATTAACATTGAAAAAACAAGCCCATTAGATTAAATATATTATCTGTAAATCTAGGATTATTCGAGACACAGTCATGTGCACATTTGCATGCACAGACACGCACACGCACTTACACACACACACGTACACACACACACAGACAATCTTATCTTACTCTGTGCTGCTGTTTCGGAGGGGACCACCCCGGTGCTCCTCTCATTCATTTGACTCTCCTCTGTGGGGACGGAGCTGCTGTTGCTATAGATACCGTATCCGCTGCTGTTGCCGAGCGGGTTCTCTCTGCCCCCAAATAATCTCTCCCTGTCTCGGAAATCAAAGCTCCCACTGTTGCTGGGGTGTGGCTCTCTAAAGCTAGCGCTTCCCAAGCTTCCCAAACTGCGTTCTCGCTCTCTCCCTGCCACCCTGCAGGGGGTGCTGTTGGAGCTGATGACCGCCGACACGCGCAGCGGTACAGACACCGCGAACGGCTCCGAGATGTTGAGCGCCTTACGCTGATGCCTCGGCGAGGACTCCAGTGGGAACAAGCTGCCCGGGAAAGACGGCCTGGACGAGCCGTTGTGCGAGGAGCCGGAATATAACATCCGGCGGCTTTTCGGGGACGTGGGCCGGCACGTGGACACCTCGTCCCCCTTGAACACCTTCAGCTGCTCAGGAAGAGCGCGCTGAAGCTGAGACGAAGCGGAAGACGAAGAAGATGGAGAAGACGACGGCGAGGCATTTTGAGTCCCTCGGACTGTCGCGGCGCTTGGACTGTCCCCGGTTTCACCGCAGGCTTTTCGCAAGTCAAATTCCCAGTTAGGATCCTGTTCGCTTGGATCGTAGTTGATGTCCGAACCCAGGGTTCGGGATTTCGCCACAGGAGCGAAGAATCCATTTTTTCCTCTTGGTGACACGGCTTTATCATCGTCTGAGTGGGATTAGAATAACTGGGTTACACTTTTGTAATTATAAGAGAGACATTATACACATTTAAATGGATTTAAATGTCTTTCCGTTTTTGCATCAAATAAATAAGATGCGTGAATAATGTCCTGATTAAACCGGAAGTGTGTTCTGCTAAAAATATTGGTATGGTAAAATTAAATATGGCATTTTTCGTTTCAGATTGTTACAAAATACTTATTAGAGCACAGGTGTGATGTGTGTAAAATTACACTTTTTACATGACACCTGATGCTCCGTTGATTGTTTCTGTACCACTTCACACATACAAATGCTCACGGTACACTCTGCACTTAATGATTTTGTCTACCCGCCCCCACCCCACACTTGTACACAATCCAGTATTTAAACATATACACAAAAATGAATGTGGGTTATTTCATGCTGATGGTGCTGTACTATAGCTCCACCTGTTGGCAGAGAGCAGAGGGAGTCCATGCTCTTGGATGGCCGTATCCCAGTCTTTTCTGTAGAAGGAAATAAAAAAAGGAAAAGAAAAAAGGTCTCGGTTATATATTTCAAAAGCACATCTGTTTAACGCTGTGTGAAATTACACATTATGAATTCGATAATGATGTGTGACCGCACATCTTATTAGATTTTTAGACGCCATTAACATTGAGTAATGAAAGTCGAATTCTCTCTTGAAGCACTCTTGATTCGGAGCCGAGGGGAAGAAAGAAGAAAGAAGCAGTGGATTAAAAGGGTTTTGCATTTTGTAAAATATCAGATCGTTTGAAATAACCAAACATCAAAAACCAGACTCGCTTTTTTTCTTCAAATTTTTTTGGTTGTTGAAGAATTTCTCTCATTTTTATTAATAATTAAATCCCTAAATCTGTGAACATTCTAAAGTGTCCAGTATTTGGTAGTAAATGTGAAGGTTCAAAACGTTCATATAACCAGATTATTTTCTTGCATTGTAATTTTCTCATCACATCCATTGGCTCCAGTGTGTTTTGTTACTGCTGGTGTTTTCCTGAAATAGTAAACGAATATGAACCTTCGATTTTAAAATAAATCTAGATTCCTAGTCACACAATTAATATATTTTTTTTCTAACAATGGTGGAAAAAGCACATTCTATTAAAATACACGCTTGTCTCTTTTCTATTTTCTATTTAATCCTAATTTTATTTAATCCTAGCATCATAATATGATTCACTTGCACATATGGTATACATAATTACATTCTGACCTTAATTAATTTGTTCCTTTTACCATATCTTTAAAACATTTTTTTAAAATATGAGCAGCAGGCTGTGAGATATGAGAAGTGTTGTGAAATTAATTAAAGCGGTTCGATCAGATTAGAAGTAGTCGCGTGATGTGATGCATTTAGTGTTTTAAGTAATATAGTGCAAAAGATTACATTACCTTTACATTACATTTATGCCTTTAGTTGTACCGCATCACATTTCCTGAGTAATTCACTCGAGAGCACTTAGGTATTGAACCTGAACACGTTATCTTTGGGTATTAATCAGATATCAGAGTGAAATTCAATAATCTGATCCATTATGGCCTGGGCTTTAGCTTTAAATATCTCTCAGCAGCATAAAACTGGAGCCTATAGTGATAAATCTGATGCGGATATTTTATTCCCTATCACCTTTATTTATTTTTTTTGTTCTTATTTTTTCCCCCACTATATGTTTTAGGTACAACCTAACATGACCAATCAGCTGCCTCAATTTTCTTCTATTTTACATTTTCATTCTAATCTAGTTTTATTCCTAGAGCACTTTTAACAGTTGACAGCAGCTTTACAGAAATCCGTGTGTACGTTTAGGTCCCTGAGGCGACAGCGTAGAGGTGAAACTCCCTGACACGACATGACAAGACTTTTTTTTTTTTTTTTTTATTCCCGTGGGTCTTTTCACATAACACTCGCACCCGTACCTGAGACATTCTGCGCTCTCATGAACACGCTCCCATTGCGACTCAGTTTCCCCTTGCTGTCAGCGACGGATCGACCCAGACTGAAGATGGACTTCCACTTCTTCGACTTTCTCCTTCTGTTATGGAGACGAACACATCATTACACCTCCGAAAGACAACCCAGGCAACCCAGGGATATTTCTGGGCATACAAGGCCCGGTCTAAAAATTCAGAAACTTCTGTTCTGGAGACAGTGAAGTGTGAAAAAGCAGAATTGTTAATCTATCACAGGTACAAGCTACTCCTCCACACATGCCGCGAAAGACAGACCTTAAAGGCAGACATTTTTCTTACTCCTGTCACGACAAACAGAGGAAAAAAAAAAATCAAGTGGAAGACTGGAAAGTAGTCGAAGTAGAATGGGAATGTTCAGAACTGCATTAACATTGTCTTCAGTGTGTATTCATCATGTTTGCACATTTTAATTCACATTAGATTAAAATATAGCGGATCAAATGCTCATGAGCTGAGATGCGCATGAGAGCGTTTAATTTCAAGTGTAAATTTAAAATCTTAAAAACTCAGAAATAGAGTTCCAGTAACCATTCGTAACACTCTAGGGCTTTGAAGATGCTTTTAAATTCATGTCACAAGCTTGTTTATACTGAGACATTTATAGTTTGCAAGTTTTTTTTATCTTCTTTCACTGCTTCATTATTTGTAAATTGTTTATTAAAGTGCTTTGTGTCTTTTGACATGATCAAGATGATTTTGTTCTCCAATTGGAATAGACTGATGTTAAATAAAAACTTAGCAGACCGTTAAACAGATATGGGTTGGATGTTGGTGCCTTTTCATTAAATGTCATCATAGGGAGGGGGGGGGGGGGGCAATACTTTGTTCCGATCATCAAATGGGTCACAGTCAGTATGCTTACACCTACATAGTGACATATGTGGCAGGTAGACCTGATAAACCCAGAGCTTTATTTATAAAGTAAATGTGTGGATGTTGTTTGACAGGTGTGTGTGTGTGTGTGTGTGTGTGTGTGTGTGTGTGTGTGTGTGTGTGTGTGTGTGTGTGTGTGTGTGTGTGTAAATCAAAAGGGTTAATATAATATTGACATTAAAAGTCAAAGTGTTAGTGCACTTATAATAAACAAGATAAGTGGAGCCATTTTGTTTAAGTGTGTGAGTGTGTTCAGTAAATGTTCTGACATTACATATACAGTACGTATCTGCTTTCAGTAAATTGACGTCTAAAAGGTCTCCACAGAAAAGTAGGGACAATTAAAAGGTTTCTACACATGAAAGTGGGGACATTTAAAAAGCTCTACACAAACTAAATGGTGACATTTAAAAGGCTCTACACATAAAAGCGGGGACGTTTTAAAGGCTCTACACAAAATAAATGGGGACACTTAAAAGGCTCTACACAGAAATGTGTGGACAATTAAAAGGTCTCTACACAAAATAAATGGGGACATTTAAAAGGCTCTACAAGGAAACGTGCGGGCTATTAAAATGCTCTACACAGAAAAGTGGGGACCTTTAAAATGCTCTACACAGAAAAGTGGGGACCTTTAAAATGGTATACACAGAAAAGTGGGCACCTTTAAAATGCTCTATACAGAAACATGGGGACCTTTAAAATGCTTTACACAGAAAAGTGGGGACAATTAAAATGTCTACACAAAATAAATGGGGACATTTAAAACACTCAGGAAACTGGGGACATTTAAAATGCTCTACACAGAAAAGTGCGGGCTATTAAAATGCTCTACACAGAAAAGTGGGGACCTTTAAAATGGTATACACAGAAAAGTGGTCACCTTTAAAATGCTCTATACAGAAACGTGGGGACCTTTAAAATGCTCTACACAGAAAAGTGGGGACAATTAAAATGTCTACACAAAATAAATGGGGACATTTAAAACACTCAGGAAACTGGGGACATTTAAAATGCTCTACACAGAAAAGTGCGGGCTATTAAAATGCTCTACACAGAAAAGTGGGGACCTTTAAAATGCTCTACACAGAAATGTGGGGAGAATTACTGTAAAATGTCTCTACACAAAATAAATGGGGACAATTAAATTGCTCTATACAGAAAATGGAGCTATTAAAACATCTCTACACAAAATAAATAGGGATATCTAAAACACTCAGCCAAATGGGGACATTTAAAATGCTCTACACATGAATGTGGGGACATTTAAAAGGTCTCTACATGAAATAAACGGGGACATTTAAAATGCTCTACAAAGAAAAATGGGGACATTTAAAAGATTGCTACACAGAATAAATGGGGACATTTAAAAGGTAGTGTTTTTTCTCCCAGTACTCCAATTCCGTCCCAAAGATCATATATATATATATATATATATATATATATATATATATATATATATATGTGTGTGTGTGTGTGTGTGTGTGTGTGTGTGTGAGATAGCAATGGGTTAAGCCCCTATCCAGGATGTACCCCGCCTTGTTCTTTAGGTCTCCTGGGATAGGCTCCAGGCTCCCTGTGATCCTACACAGGATAAGTGGTATGGAAACTTAACATGGATAATGAAATGTGGTCCTTATATAAAAATTCGGCCTATGTTTGTTTGAGTTTGTGTGTGTGTGTGAGTCGTACTTGCTCTCATTAAGCTCTATGACAGTGTGGTACATGGCGGCGGTGCTCGTGTCAGGAAGGCTGTTCTCTCTGAGCCGCTCAGTTCTCGCAGGGTGATTAGGAGCCAGTGACCGAGCCTGAGCTTCCTCCAGACTCATCAGCTTCATCGGTGGACACTGACTCACTGCCGGCAGCGTAGCATACTTCTCTACACACCTAACAGCTCCACCTGCACACACACACACACACACACACACACACACACACACACACACACACACACACACACACACACACACACACATCAAAGTGAAATGTTGCATATACTATACAGGGGTGTCATTTCTACTCCATAAACCTTTTGAAACACACCATTCAGTGCAGTGTAATAAAAATAAAATTAATATATAATACTAATGCTAATGATAACAGCACAGCACTGGGACGCTGCACAGGAATGGGAACTGAGTTCCAGGATATGGGACAAAATATTTAACAAAGCAATAGGAATGGTATGAAATGTGTATTAACACTGCAGTAATTAAATAACTCACGCTTCAGTTATTTGGTTTAAAGCATCGTGAACGATGGATCTGGCTCGGCCGACTTTATTAAACAAATCAATAACTCACCACACAGAGAGTTCAGTGGCATTTATGTACATGTTTTGGTGAAATCTGGTTTGGCAGCGGAGTCATGATAAATATACAAAGGTTCCTCTTTTTTATTCACACTGTATGTAAATACAACTGGAGGAAAACTTTTCCATAAATAGTTTACAAACAAACACACAACCAGGAGCCGTGCCGTGCAGATTCCTCTGTCTAGTTAATAAAGACAATATCTTAGCTTTTTCATTTTTTTAATCTTTGTCTTTACTATCCCTACTCATTCCAGTTGAGTGCCAAAGGTTGTATCCACTTTTTTAAATATAAAATAATAATAATAATAAAAAAGTAAATTATGTTTTTTCTTTCAGCATAATTTATTTACAAAAAAAAAAATTAAAACAAAAAATGTCTAAATGGAATATGTGATGCTGCAGGAAGACAAAAATAAGGACATAAAAGAAGTTATAGTCAAGACCTTCCTTCTCAATAAATGTCCTCCTTGTTTTAAGGGTGTTCAAACTTTTGGACTGAACTGTGTGGTAATTGTTTAACTGTTTGTAGAAACTTTAAAGTGGTGTGTACTGTACATAGTTATTATTATTATTATTAGTGTTATTATTATGCCAGTGTATGTGATTAGATGCGGCCCGATTCAAGTTGATTTGAATCTCCACACCATTTTCCCTTCACTCGGACTTGGGTGCGACCCGTTTGTGCTTCTGCTGGATCTCGGCCCGGGGTTTTTGTGCTGTATTTTTGGCTCTGAGTCTAATTTCATTGTTTCCAGATTTCCTTTTTTCTTTTTTGTTCATGATCACAGAGACGGCGGCAGCGCATGTCTCTGAGGCTCTGTGTTATTGCCCAGTAGATTGTGAGTTTAAATGCCAAAACCCTGAATCCTGACCTTGTAGTTATTTACCTGAGCAAATGCAGGTGAGTAAATGTTAATGTGAATGTACGGTATATGCTGTAAGATGGAGTCGTACCCTCTTTCAGCGGTCTCGGAGGATCGGCCCCGGGGTTAAAGATCTGCTCCGTGTGATTGAGGATGAACTCCACCACCGACTGCTGAACCCGAACCTCCAGAAACGCCTCGTCACCGTTACACGCCGACACCTCGATCTCCTTCGAGCTGCACACATCACCGAGCAACAGAACCCGCATGACTACGTCTATTACGTGTTAATATTATGTGTGTACTACTGTAAAATAACATATAATGTACAAAAACGAAATAGTAATATGAGGGATGTTCAAGTCAAAGCGCCACTTTTGATTGTACAGAATAACAGAACACAGTCCTGAGAGTAAACACTCACTTTATTTCTCTATATAATCCCCTGATACACTAATGCACTTATCCCAGTGTTTCACTAGCGCGTGGACACCATCAGGGTCATAATTGGACTGCTTCATGGCTAACCAACCTGGAACTCCTTAAATGGCCCAAACGTGTGGAAATGGCTTGCGAGTACATTCCTGTGGTGTGTAAGTGGTGCTGGTGAACGACTGTGTGTACATTTCCCACAGACAGATGCGTCTCTTTCTTCTGCACGTTGGCGACAAGTTATCCATCGATTTTCAAGGATCAGGCGTTCTACTTACTAAATGTTCACAGCATAGACTGCAGTGGACTCAGAGGCATCTCGACTGGGATTGTCATTCATGATGTCCGGCCTTCTTTAAAACGTTTGCAGCACTCAAATGTTTTACCGTCTCATCAATGTACTGTACTGTGCTTGAAGCCTTCTGTAAATGTCACTGATTTTTATACCTTTATTCATGAGAGATTTCATCAAAAGTACCGGTTTGACTTGAATGTGTGGTACTGTATATATAGAACAATAAAGAATATACAGTGTATACTGTAAAATAATTAAGGAAAATTTTTTAATGAAAGCTACTTATTACACTTATATTTTAATTGTAAATGTTCAATATTTTAACTAGATGAATATAATAAATCATTTGTCATTTTCTTTAGAATTAAATAATATTATAGTAATTAAATTATTATTATTATTATTATTTGTCTTCTTTTCTGACCGGAGCAGGTTAGGAGCCCACACCAGGGCCAGGTTGCGTGTGTGCATGTTGGTCTGTTGGCTCAGGGTAGCCAAGTGAGCCAGGTGCTTCACCAAGTACTCCAGAGTTCTAAGAGCACACAGGGAGAGAAAGAAAGAGAGAGAAATGTCAGAGAACTCACATACACACTAACACTGTAAGTGTTAAATGTAAAATGCCGCAGGTGAACAACAGCAGGATGTGTGATAAATGTGTTACCAGTAATTTTACCTGAAGTGGGTGATAGGAAGCTCTTTGATGACGTGCTGAACGTTCCTGAGCTGCTCATGTTCCTCTGTAACTGACACGGCATCCTGCATGTGCACAAAAATAAATAACATATACATATACAGTCTAACACAAGTGTTTATATTACTGCTGTTCCATACAGTACTCCACGTTGCTTCATTTACACAATAAACTAGATATAATGTTTATTATATATCGACAAATGCTTATTACTTAATATTACAGAAATACACAATATTAAATAACAATCTTAATAAGTAATTAGATATTAAATAATACAAATGTAATATTAAAACTCCTTTATCACAAGGTGATAAGCTAGCATTAGCAAAATATACACTTCCAAAAAACGACATATAAAAATTGTATTAGCAAATAGGTAAACAAATATATTAGCACTAGAAAAAATATTTTCATATGTACAGTTGTGTAAATTAGTATACCACTATTTCTTTCAAATATGGGATAATAAATAAAAATGAGATTGAGACATTAGCAGTTCAGTGATGTGTTGATGTAGAAACATTAGCTTAGCGGCAGTCACAGATATAAACAAAGGAGATATAAATGGTAGAAACTTGTTATCATTAGTTAATAATGACTGATAGACAGGTGTGTAAGATGTAAATATTAATATTAATGGCTTTGAAAATCAGATTGATTCAGGTTTTTTTTAAGAGATACAGTGTTCCACAATGTCTGTGGTTGCTAGCTATAGAATTAGCATGAGTAGTGTAATTTCTATCTGTAATATGCTCTAAATAAACATTTCACACACTCTGTTGTCTTTTCCCTGTATGAATAAATTTGTGTGTCATTATTAGCATAATAATACATTTAGAAAAATACTTTGGAAAATTCTTTAAAAAAAAAAAAAAAAAAAGATTTAGCTTGAATGTATTACGGCGGCTAAAATCTAACTGTTTTTTGTTTATTATGAGGTTTTTAAAATTACACTCCTCACACGTTTGCTCTGATTTCCTCAGCTGCCGGTGTTTTGTTTGTGTTTTGTTTATAATGTAACATCACACACTTTCCGGTGAAAAAAAAATCCCACCCGGTAATTATGAGTTAAGGGAAGACAGAAAGCTGTAATTAGCATAATTCTGACGTGAAGCAAAGGCTCCGTAGCGTCCCGGCTCACCGTGAATTTCTGGTAGAGTTCATAGGTGAGCAGGGGATTCGGCAGCTCCCTGAAATACAGCTTACACAACGATCCGACGCAGTGGATGTCCTGCAGATACACTTCCTTAGTCAGGTCGGGACACTGCTCAGAGCTGAACTCCTGCCTAAACACACACACACACACACACACACACACAGTCTTCTCAGTTTAATCCAACAGTCAAAGACGTTTTCAGGTGCAGATCAACTTTAACTAGAAAACACTGAAGAGTCATACAACTTAACAATGTTGATAACATTAACATTCGATGGAGCTAGCAAAGAAAAGCTAACACACTAAGTGAAGGCGAAAGTAAAACTGAAGCTAACACAGTGAGTGAAATCGAATGTCAAATTGAAGCTAAAACAGTGAGTGATAGCTAATGGCAAACCAAAGTTAACACAGTGAGTGAAATCTAACATTAAACTGAAGCTAACGCAGTGAGTGAAGTCTAATGTCAAACCGAAGCTGAAACAGTGAGTGAAATCTAAAACAAAACTGAAGCTAAGAAGTGAAATCTAACGTCAAACCAAAGCTAACACAGTGAGTGAAAGCTAACACGAAACTGAAGCTAATACAGTGAGTCAAAACGAATTCATTAGCTCACAGCGAGGAGCTAATGAATGTTCACCAATTACACTACAGATGATGTTTTTTAGAACATAATCCCAATACATAAACATTCATTTAAACAGCAAATGCTAACACTGTGTGTTAAAGCTAACTAGCAAACAAAAATTTCCCAGGAAAAAAATGCAAATTTAAAGAACAAAAATCTAACCCGACGAGTTAAATCTAGCATAGCATGAACACCTGTTACTTCTCCGCTTTATTTTTAATATTGCTCGCGGCAGCGTAACAGACCGTTAGTTCATGCTCGTGCTGTAATGAGATAGACAAACAGGTCGGTGCATGTCCGTTCTTTTATTTGCTGCATTGTCAGGCATAATACAAAACTTTCGGGTGGATTCCACATTAAAATCAACTAAAACTGTTGGAAACAAAACAAACTTCGGCTCTATATTCCAGCTTCCGTCTTTCATTCGCGTGCACGCGCACCGGACTACATTACCCACCATGCATCCCTCCCGCTGGACTAAACTCCCGTAAAGAGCTGTTGTAAAGCAACCTCTCTCTCCTGCAACACTACCCCCACTCTGGATGGTGATTAAACTTAACACCACTCCAGTCCCATTAGCAGACTAATACAACATACATCCTACACATATTAAGAGGAGTAACATTATACATTTGTCATGTCAACTGAAGGCAGACATAGGTGCAACACATTATTTACCCACATACGTTTACACATTTTTATCTTTTACATTCTCTTTTTCTTTTCCCTTTTTTTTTTTTTTTACAGTCCATAGGCAGCTCCATTGTCGAGCATACAGTCCATATGCGCAGTGTACTCAATGAAGGCATTCGCCAATATATTCCAGCCCCACTTGACGGGGTACACTGTCCGTGAGATGGAAGGGTAGCACTGTGCTAGGAAGGGTTACATGATAGCTTTACAAAGGGAAGTCAATGTCCGCAAGCAAGAGGAATTTAATCCCAACTTAATTGGCGAGGTGGTCATTTAGCTAAGTGTCCGACCGACTTTTCATGTCATCAATCATGGCATCCCAATGAAGCAATCCGGGTTATCCACATACATTTAGTGGGGGTTTTTTCCTAGTAAGCAAAAATGGAGAACAACATCCACCCAATACAAAAGAAACATACATATGAAATAATATTTTCAACAGAGGACATGCAATCACTTTTTTTTTTAACAATAACAAATGGTCAACAAAGCATCATCATTTGTAGTTATCTAGCCCAGTCCCCAAATCGTTTTGGTGGTTGCTTTAGTCGTTGCGGCCTACCCTTCAATGGGCCGTATACAGTCCCTGTCAAATTAGGTGGCACCGTGCTACCTTCTTCCTGCTGCACATCCCCTGTGCCCTGCTCCGTTATTAGTACGCTGGAGTCGTCCATAAGGGGCGTGTTGCCTGACCCCGTGGAATCTCGGGTTTCCTCGGTAAAGAGACAAGACAGATCCAATTCAAGCTACCGTCACAGCCTGGTCGTTGGGAAGGGGATAGGCTTCCACCCATTTGGTGAAATAATCTTGCACCACAAGAATATAGCGATTGAAGCGTTCCATTTCATTCATGGGGCCCATTTGATCAACAGCAATCCTTTCCATGGGCGCACCTACTCGCACAGTACCCATAGGTGCCTGAGGCTTCTTTAAGGGTCGAGCCTTCGCAACACAGCTAGTGCAAGTGCGACACCAGAATGAAACATCTTCCCGCATCTTGTACCAATAATACCTGGTTTGTAGCCGTGACAGCGTTCGCTCTACTCCAAAATGTTCACCCACAGGCCCCTCATGCATCTGATGCAGGACACCTTTCCGGAAAATTGCTGGCAGAACAGTCTGAGGGTAAAACTCCGGACCCTCGTTCAGGTAAAAGCGTCGCACCAAAATGCTATCCTTCAGGTACAGCCTTTGCCACTGACTCCAGTTAGCTTTGGTTGCTGGCCCGTATGGGGACACATTTTCCCAGGCAGGTCGCTCCTGGCTTTCCTAGGAGCGATATCCGTATCAGCTGCTTGGGCAGCCCACAATTCCTCCTTAGTCCATCCAGAAAATGAATGAGTAACGTGGGTGAGTGCAGGCTGTACTACCCCCACTCGACAAAGCTCAGGAGAACTAGCAGCAGGTCCGTCATTGACAGAGTCAGCATTGAAGTCACACTGGATGGCCTTGTGACAGGGCTGGGGGCTACTTAATATGGAACTCTTAAGTTTGCATGAACAAGTTGAGCGACATGGCCTCCGGGAGAGCATATCAGCATTCTCATGACAGCGCCCTGGCCGATGGACAACCTGGAAGTCATATTCCCCAAGCTTCTCAAGCCACCTGGCCAGTTGCCCCTCTGGTTCTCGCATTCTTATTAGCCACTGTAGGCTACTATGGTCCGTGCGAACCTTGAAAGGTCTGCTTAGTAGGTACTGACGGAAATGTCTTGTAAATTCCACCACCGCTAGTAGTTCTCTTCGTGTGGTGCAATAGTTTTGCTCGGTCGGTGTCAGACTCCGGCTTCCATACGCCAAGACACGTTCCTCTCCTTGCTGCATTTGGGATAGCACAGCTCCGATTCCAAAGTTACTGGCGTCCGTATCCAGTATGAGATTGCCACTGTCAATCGGGTAGCCCAGAATGGGAGCGGAAGTGAGCAGCTCCTTTAACTTGTCGAAGGCCTGTTGGCTCTCAGGAGTCCAGTGAAATCGGGCCTGTTTTCGTAACAAGTTGTGGAGGGGCTTGGCTACCGAGGCAAAGTCTTTGACAAACCGCCTAAAGTAGGATGCGAGACCCACGAACTGCCGGACCTCGTTAACACTTGTGGGCTGTGGCCACTCTTGGATTTTCCGCGCTTTCTCACGATCGGTAGCTATGCCATGTTCTGAGACAATGTGCCCCAGATAGACCACCTGGCGGCGGAAGAGACAACACTTGGCCGGTTTTAACTTCAAGTTGGCCTGGCGCAGCCGTTCAAACACTTGGGTCAGATGCTGTAGCATTTCTTGTACATTTCGGCCCAAAACAATGATGTCGTCTAAATATACCAAGCAGATCTCCCACTGCAGTCCAGCCAGGACACGGTCCATTAGACGTTGGAACGTTGCTAGGGCATTGCAAAGGCCAAAGGGCATGATGTTCCACGTGAAGAGCCTTTTCCTGCTACAGAAGGCAGCTGCCTGCCTCGCCTGTGGGGTCAACTCCACCTGCCAGTATCCTGAGGCAAGGTCCAAAGTTCTGAACTTTGCAGCAGCCAGAGTGTCTAGGGTGTCTTGGATCCTTGGAAGTGGGTAGGCATCCTTTATGGTGCGTTCGTTCAGGACCCGATAGTCCACACACAATCGGTAAGTTTGGTCTTTTTTTCGTACCATAACGATAGGTGAAGCCCAACAGCTGTTACTCGGGGAGGCTAAACCAGCATCGAGATTCTGCTGGATCTGATCATCGGCACTCTGCTGTTTTTCGAATGCCATTCTACGGGGTTGTTGTTTCACAGGTGGCCCAGGCCGGGTTCGGATGTCATGCTGAACCAGGTTGGTGCGTCCAAGGTCAGTGGGGCCAGTGGAGAAAACACCACTGTAAGCACAAAGGAGTTTGGCAAGCTCTCCCTCAGGTCTGTTATACTCTGCATACAGTGGCTGTAGGTGGCGTGGAACAATAGTGAGGCATGGGCCAACTGGAGGCAGCTCAGCGGTGGGGGCCTGAACCACATTGGCTGGTTGGAGGATTCCAGCAATTACTCCCTTTTTTACCTTTACCCCGGTAGTACCAGGGTTATAAAGTCTGACAGGCACACGATCACTGGGCTGTGTACTGATTATAATCCGTGCCACCATCACCTGGTGTTTCTCCATGAAACCCTTAGTTGGACTTAGCACCATGTCGCCTTGTACTTCTCCCCAGATGTGTGCGCTGCCTGGGACAATGTATTCGCGCCCTGCCTCTAGGATGGTAGTGCAAGCTATGCGGACCACGTGCACACAAGGTTTGTTCTTCGGGTTAAAATATGAAATTTGATCACCAAACAGTAAAATTTTCTGGCAGCCAAAGTCAAGACGTGCCTGTGCCTGCTTCAAAAAGGAATGCCCCAGTATAGCCTAGGTGCCCTCAGCTACATCTGTTACAATAAACTTAACACTGACTGTTTGAGTTCCTACTTGAACCGGAACATCAACTTCCCCAAGGACATCAACATTTACTGAGCTTCTTCCTTGCAGAGCCTGCACCGTTGATAGCTTGAGTGGGGGCCTTACATTGGCCTTGATGGACTCGTAACAGAGCCGAGGTAACACACTCCTCCTCGCCCCGCTGTCCAGCAATGCACATACGTCCATGTCATATAACAGTAAATGAATGCACATTTCTGGCCCACTTCCCTTAACTCGGAGAACTGTGGAAGCAGGCTGGGTCTCTGGTCATTCATATGACCAATGCCTCTGCAATTGTGACAGATAATTTCCTCCCATTTAATTTTGTTTCTCCTGAATTTTTGCGGCCGCTGCCTGAATTCTGCTTTTGCGTTTTTCGGTCGCCACTCGTGGGTTGATTGCACTGAGCCTTCCTCGTCGCTCCCACCCTGGTCTGGAGATTCACGTACCGTAGCTGTTCTGGTCCTCCGTTCCCCCGGTCGCATGACAGATTGCATGAGCCGTGTTACACTAGTGGCTGTTCGGCGTGTGATGTCATACCTGTGGATGATCTCATAGGCACGAGCCAAAGTACGCGGACGCTCCTCCAGTGTTGCACAATGTCGGCATCTCCTATGGCGTTAGTGAACACCTCAACGCTAACTGAGTCCTGTTCCTTTTCAGAACGATCTGCATAAGCAATGAAAACTTTTTCATAGATGTCGTCCCTTAGCACATGAAGCGGCTCGTCGGCTCTGCGAAACCTTTGTCTTAGCTCAATACCAATGGCAGCAGCGTGCTCAGATGAGGGACCATATGCAGCCTCCATTTCCTCCACTATGCGGGCATAATCCCAACGGCTAGATCTGGGGTTTTGAGTGCACAGCACCTGTGGCACCTGTCAGACAGACCCTCAACTGCACAGTCTTTGTCCTTTCAGACCAGTGGTTAGCTCTGGCACAATCTTCAAAACGATTCAGAAACTCTCTCCATGAAGTAGAACCGTCAAACTGACCTGGTCTCAGTGTGGGGATCCTTTCTCTGTGACCACCGCACTCATCTCCACTGTCTGATGACAGATCGCAGAATGTCTGTCGTAATTTCCTACCCCGTGGTCTGGGCCTAATTGGCTCTGGAAAGCAACGTTCATCAGCACTAGAATAGACAGCATTCGTATTACCCTCTTCCGCACAGAAGCTATGCTGAGCAGCACAACCATCATGTTCACAAGCCTGGCAGTTAAATATGGGTGTCTCTTGAAACACCTGTTTAGCATCAATCCTTTGTATATGGATGGTGGGTAGCTTAAATTTACAGGAGTATGCTGCATGTAGTGTTGTGTATCAATGCCACTGTCATGCATATGCTCATGTTCCCCTTCACTAATAAATGGATTGGTTGATTTTGCTGTTTGCTGTGATATGTGAGGCTCATAACAACGTGTGGATCTGTTCATTGAAACTGATGCTGGACATGGAGTGGAAATACATTTAAATGGATTGCTATTATTATCAGTCTTTGACACTTGAGCATCCATTTCCTTTAACCGGTCAACAAATGAAATATGAGTTTGTTTTTCATCATTAACCATCCTTTCTGCCATCGCGGGATTCCACAGGCTGCCTGTATTTAAATGAGAATGTTTTCTCACCACTCGCGTCCTCTCTCGAGTATCCACCATCTTTTTTTTTTAAACAGTTTAATATGTCCGTACTACTCACCACGTGCGACGAGCAAATCCTGGACCCGAGCCCCCAGTGTTACTTCTCCGCTTTATTTCTAATATTGCTCGCGGCAGCGTAACAGACCGTTAGTTCATGCTCGTGCAGTGATGAGATAGACAAACAGGTCGGTGCATGTCCGTTCTTTTATTTGCTGCATTGTCAGGCATAATACAAAACTTTCGGTTGGATTCCGCATTAAAATCAACTAAAACTGTTGGAAACAAAACAAACTTCGGCTCTATATTCCAGCTTCCGTCTTTCATTCGCGTGCACGCGCACCGAACGACATTACCCACCATGCATCCCTCCCGCTGGGCTAAACTCCCGTAAAGAGCTGTCGTAAAGCAACCTCTCTCTCCTACAACACACCTGAGAAAGCTTAAATCTGTTTCTAATGGAGTTAATATGTATCTCAGGTACAAAGTCTGAAAATTTGGTGACTTTACCAAACTTCCCACTTTTCGATGCAAAGTGGGCAGAGCTAATCATAGCAAAGTGGCAAACTATATTTACAGCTAACCCAGTGAGTAAACTCTAACTAGCAAACAAAAGTGAGAGAAACTGAAATCTACAAAAAAACAGCTTTGTGGGTGAAAGCTAACTAAACCTCATGAACAGGGTAAATGTAAAAAGTGTACACAGTTAGCGCAATATGACGTGTCATGTTTCAGCGATTTGTTGTTTTAGCTGTGACCTCTGACCTGAGGCGCTGGATGTTGGAGGTAATTCCTGAGAGTCTGTAGATTCCGTCAACAACGCCATGCTTCTCGATAAAGTCTGCACATGTCTTCAGAACCTGAGGAACTGAGACACAAACACAAACACATAAAATCATACAGAATGCTAAATGCCAAACCCCCTGTACGTTGAAACAGATCAATAACAGGCAAGAACTCGCCCACAGTGTCACTCTGATCACAGGCGTCTTATAGCCTGGGTGTTTGGAGCTTCATCGGTTTGGGCTGAATTCAGAGTTGAGTCAGAGTTGAGGACACATAATTACAGACTTCAGACCTTGACAGACAAACAGAGGCGTGTCTCAGTGATATTCAAATCATTCTCGGTGCCCCCCAAGTAGCGCAGCAGTAACAAGCTTGCCCAATCATCCACAGATCACAAGTTTGCATCCTGGGTGATGCTGTAGGTGAGGACAGAGTGAAGCTGATTGGCCGAGCTCTCTTTGAGGATGGTGGATGAGTGGCATAATAGCACTGTCAAATCAATCATGGTGGTGCTAGACAATCATGAGTGTCTGTGAGCTGGATAGCGCTATGTGTTACACCACTCCCTATGGTGCGCAAGCAAAAATGCTGATTGGCGTCACATGTCTCGGTGAAAGCACATAGCTTTTGCCCTCCCTGGTTGGTGCTTGTAAGCCTTCATGGGTTAGATGGGTTAGGTGGGAATTGGCTACGGCTAAATTAGGGGAGAAAAACCTGCAAGGGAGGGAGGGACAATCTTAGTGAGTAAAATGTAGCAAACACAAGCTGATCTATTGGCTGAAGACTAACTAGCAAACAAAAGTTAATTCAGTGACTAAAACCTAATTAGCAAACAAGGAAACACAATCTAATCTTTTGAGTGAAACATAGCTAGCAAGCTAATCTAGAGAGTGAACCCTAACTAGCACAGACAAGCTAATTTAGGCAGTAAAAACTAATTAGCAAGCTGAAGTTAATTTAGTGAGTGAAAACTACCTACAGTATCATACCTAGCTAACATAACTTGCAAACAGAAAATGATGCACAATATTTGATGGATTCAAACAACGCTAACTCAGTACTCTGGCAGCAAACAAAAGCTAACTCAGTAAGTGAAGTCTAACTAAGCAAAAAAGTTAACTCAGTGAGTGAAACTATTACTGTTACTAGCAAACAGAAGCTTGGCAACAAACAAACTCAAACATAGTTAACATTAACATCTGAAGGAACTTAAATCTGCTAAATGACTCATCCACATTTACACAAACATTCTCTCCAGTCGTAGTTTTAAGTGGGTTGAGCTAATTATTACTGACCAATACCTAGGAAGATTTTTTTCTGAAACTGCGACTCAAACCTAGCAAGTGAGTGAAAACTAGCAAACAAGTGTGAGTCAGGTAAGAGCGACTAATCAACAAACAAAAGCCAACCTAAAGAGGAAGAGCTAACAATGTCAAGCTGAGATTAAAGTTTTGCTGAAAATGTACTCTGAAAAGTTTTTAGAATGACGTTATATGTAACATAAATGTACCAGCTTCCAGAGCAGATCAGAAGACACTGAGTCCCTAGACAATGTCTAACCTAAAAGAGGAATTCAATTGTATAATAACTTCAGCAATTAAACATAAACATCTGACAATTAATGTCAGTATGAAACCTGAATGTGCGTAATGAAAACTTAAAATTAAAAAACATTTAGTTAAGTGTGTCTGCAGCCAACCTGATATTAATGCCATTGCAATTAAAACTGCACATAAAAGTGGATTTTGTGTCATATTAGAATTTGCGTATGTTTTATGTACTGTATGTTAACATATCTTGTGGTACACTGTATAATATCTGTGTATGGCACTGGTCTGTTATTTCACCTGCCTTTTATACTTTAATATGCAGTATTGGGCTTACAAAAAGCTAAACTTTTTTATTTTTAATGTAGTCTCCAGGCTTACTGAAGGACTTTTTTTCTCTCCAATTTTCCGGGAATGTTTTTCATTTGTTAAGCCACACAGTGACATATAAATCATTTAAGCATCTAACTTCAGGCCTGACCCAGTGAGAAACAGGTGCAGATGATGACAGATGGTCAGGAGGTGATTAGTATAATGCTGATGCTGAATGCTGAGTGGTTGGAACAGACGAGATGGGAAATGAGGCTGTCGAGGTGGTCTTTAATTTCATATACAGAATTTTATTTAAAATGAAGAAATGAGTGGGGTCAAGTCTTCCGCACAGCATGTGTGTGTGTGTGTGTGTGTATATATATATATACATATACTGTATATATACTGTATATATACTGCATATAATTAAATTTAATACATTTTAAATATTAAATTTAATTAAATTCTGTAGATTATTAAACACACACACACACACACACACACATACACACACACACACACACATACTGTATACGTTAAAGACTGCTTCAGCAGCTGCACTCTTCAATATTATACAGAAACTCATTTTTCCTTTTCTTCATCCCCAGTGCTCATACAACTCAGGGTTAAGTGAAGAGGCACTCAGTTCAATGGCCATAAAGATAGCATGTGTGTGTGTGTGTATGTGTGTGTGTGTGTGTGTGTGTATGTGTGTGAGGCCAGGATGTGTGAGAGCAGCTGGGATGAAGCAGAAATAGCAGAAGAGGAAAAAGGAGGAGTATAAGCACACGGGAAAAAAGTAAAGGATAGAAAACACTTAAGCTGTTTTTCAGAGAAACCGTGTGTGTGTGTGTGTGTGTGAGAGAGAGAGAGAGTGTGTGTGAGAGCATGTGAGAGTCTGTGTGTGGTGTTATTGCATGTGCTTCATTATAACTGTAACAATCATTTAGCTCTGTCGTTGCCTTCTTTTAAACAACAATCCTTGTCCATTCAGCTCAACACTGATATCATTCTTATTATTATTATAATAATTAAAAAAATATATTATTACTGTATTATTATTTATAAGGTTTTATTATCTCTGCTGCATATTTTTCTTTTTAAACATCACCCTACATAATTTCACAAATGTACATAATTATAATTGTCTTCTTTACGTATGCCAAGTAATATTATTAAGAGTAGTTTATAATAATAATAATAATAATAATATTAATAATAATAATAATACTAATAATTTGAGTCAGATTAAATGATTTAATATAATTTTCTATTTTACTCATTTTAATATGAAACAAAACCTTTTTCCTTTGAAACATTTACTATGATATTCAAATGATGTAAAGAATCATAACTATTTGAGCAGTATATTTTATATATTACATATGAAGTATGACATTTTAAGAAACCAGTCGATAGACAGCATGTAAGTCTTCATCAAATTCCCAGAAAATAACATGCTGCCAATATTAAAGAAAAATTAAAAGAAAGTCCCAGAATTTGTGTGTGTGTGTGTGTGTGTGTGTGTATGAGAGAGACAGAGAGAGTGTGTGTGTGTGTGTGTGTGTGTGTGTGTGTGTGTGTGTGTGTGTGTGTGTGTGTGTGTGTGTGTGTGTGTGTGTGTGTTTTAGACACGTGACCTGGAAAAATTCCAAAAACAACCATGAAAATCAACAATGCTTACAAAAAGTCACCACAATCCAAAGCCTATATAGACACCTTTGTGTGTGTGAGTGTGTGTGAGTGTGAGTGTGTGTGAGTGAAATAAACTTTACAATGTGCGTGCAATGTGCAGACAGAGCGTGACCTCGGTGATGAATGAAATACAAAATTTGATTGTCTAATATACCAGTTGCAGTGTGTGTGTGTGTGTGTGTGTGTGTGTGTGTGTGTGTGTGTGTGTGTGTGTGTGTATAGATAGATAGATAGATAGATAGATAGATAGATAGATAGATAGATAGATAGATAGATAGACAGATAAACTTTATTAATGCCAAAAGGAAGTAGTAACATTAACGGAGCCAGTTCACAGATTAAACAACAGTATACAAGCAACAAGGTGCAGAAGAATATTAAGGCCAGGTTAAAAGGAAAGGAATGTACAGTAGATATGCGGTAACTCATAACGGATGAATAAATGACCGGATAAAAAGATATACATATATATATATATACAAATAAATGTATTTTTAAAAAAGGCCACATGTATTTGTCTCCTTATTACAAACCGTGTTAGTAAATCATTCCAGAGAGGAATTCTGCTCAGAACCTGTGCACTGTTCCGCTGTTGTGTGAAATCTTCACACAGTGACAGACACTCCAGCGAGTGTGCGCCTCTTATCTGTGTCTCAGACACGTGAAACTGAAGAGGAGCCTCGTTACCGCTGAGTTACGGTGAGTTTTATTCACATCCAGGCGTGTGGTGATAATTAGCCGTAATTTATTTCAATATTATTACACTACACACGATATTGCTTCCATGAACAGTATCAACATCATCTCTCTCCCAGCATTCCAGTTAAACGACACCAGTAAAACGTCTGCGGACGAAACCGGTTTTTTGGACCGTTCTCACTCCTGAGTCTCATCAGATTTAGCATATGGTGCGTCCCGCTCTGAGACGACAGCCCCGTAAATTACACCAGATGAGGGGTTCGTGGGGCAAAAACACAAACACGGAGGCAGAAGCGTTGCTGTGATGGAGGAATAATCTTTTAGAGATTTTATACACGTGATATTGAGATTATCTTGCGAGCTGTGATAAAACAGGGAATTATGATAATAAAAAAAATTATAATAAGTAAATAAATTAGCAGGAACGTGGTGATACACACCTCAGGCTTTGAGTGAAGAATAGTACTTTAGTGATGAAGAAGTTTTATAAATAAGATGTAATTATTTTGGAGTGGGAGAATTTGATCGGCAGATGATAAATTATATATATTTTTTCATTAAAACACAATAATAAATAAAATAAGTAGAAGAACTGGTGATATGACTGAGGTATAATGATGGAGTCATGTAACTGTAATTTTTAAATCACAAAAATCTATTTCCATTAAAATTAAATAACATTTTGCTCTTTATCAAAGATTGAACATGGGTTCATGAGTCAACATTATAATTGCAGGGTAATTGACATCACCTGATTGTTTTTCTTTTTTTGTTCGTGTGAGGAAATAAATAAAAAGAGAATCAAATGCAATATCGTAATCATCTTCTGAGATGCGATTTGGATTCAGAAATGATTATGATTTGAATATTTTATATTGCCACACGCTTGTTCCCATCTGGCCGTGTGTACTGTACCGCAAACTCTCTCAGAGGAGCCTCACACAATCCATAAAGTTTAGTGGTGGTATTGAAATGGAGTGTTGGGAGAAATTAAGCTGTGTATAAATCAGCTGGTTTCAGCACACGCGCTTGTGTGAATGCGGACCCGTCTGAAAAAGAGCAATCAAAAAAAAAAAAAAGAAACAACCTTGGACAAAAAATATATATATGGCAGAGAATGACGGTATGCACTACAGCACCGTGTCCCAGCTTTTATTACATCACAGGAGCTGATTGTAGTGTTATGGCTTTAAATATCAAATGCATTTTAATTAAGTATGAATTCATTAATATGATGTAGAAAAGAATATATCGGTCATGCTTAAAAATAATTATTAAAAAAATTACAGAATATCAGTAAACCTGAATATCATCGTACCTATACTGTACAACTTACAGTTTACTTTATATTAAAAATACATACAGTATATTTACAAAATGAGAAATTGATGCAACAAGTATACAGAAAGTATGAAAGTCTTCATATTCTTGAAAGTCTGTATTTAAAACGTGTGTAAAATGAAATACACATGAAATTAGGGAACAGAAATGAAATCCGTATTATAAACCTGCACGATGTTTTCGTTGTGTGTACCGTGTGTATGGTGTCTGTTATGACGGTATCGAGCGTGCAGCACTTTCAAACAGTAGTCGCTTCAAGCACCTGAAGAATCTCTATATAACAATATACTTAACATTTTTACCACAAATGCCGCGGGATCATCGCTACACCTTCACCTTTAACACATGCATGAGAATGTGTGTTTTCTTAGCAACTGATATAACAGTAACCGCAGCTAAACCTGTTACCATGACAATGGTCTGTTTGTTGCGTAAATCTACTGTTTAAACTGCTTATTACTTATTATATTATTGTCTATGTATTATTATTTTTATATAAACAACAACAAGCTATTACAGCAAGTGCTTCAATATAAAGCTGTGGAATGTAGCTGCACTACTGACAGAGCTACTGAGACAGAAAATAAATCAACACCTTCTGACCAATCAGAACGCAGCATTCAGAAGCACCACGGTCCCAATTATCAAGAACTAATTTTAGCCCAACGCTGTGTCTTTATCGTTTGTGTAGTTGTAATGCCATGTATCTTTTCTCAGTTGTGTAGCTTTAATGCTGTGTATACCATATATATGTCAATTGTAATATTTTGTCTTTTTTGGTTGTGTAGCTGTAATGCATTGTGTCTTTGTCAGTTGTGTAGTGTTAATACAATGCAGTTGCCATTCCGTGTGTCTTTATTGGTTGTGTAGCAGCCTGTCTTGCACGTCTTGTGTCTTTGTTAACTGTGTAATTGTAATTCTGAGTATCTTTGTCAGTTGTGTAGTAGTGTTGTAAAGCTGTGTGTTGTGTGTTGTGTAGTTGTAGTAACACAGTGTGTCTTTGTGCTGTTGGTCCTGCAGAAGGTCAGAGCAGGAAGTTCAGAATGGTTTGTTTGTTTCAGAGGAAGGCCGACACACCCAGAGGCCTTGGTGCTGCTCTTACCGGTGACGCTTCCTCTCATACAATAGTGCGTTTGGAAAAATGCCATGAGCTCTCGCTCGCGTCCTACACACTCCTACAGCCGTGACGTCCTCATGAAGTAAAGACGGGCGACATGAGGGCTGTGTAAAATTTACACTAACTCTACATAAAGTTAATGAGTCTGAATAAAGTGTAAAAAAAAAAAAAGTTTAAACTCTGAGTACATTAAAACTTCATTTTACCCTGAGTCTACATAAATTGTAAAAAAAAAAAAAAAAAAAAAAAGTACTCTGTAGACATAATGTGTAAGTAAAGTGTTACCTGAAAAGAGGAACACTTAATTAACATAAAGTGTAAATCTCATCTGTGTCTACATAAAGTCTAAAATGCATCCAGCATGTATAAAGTCTACACTGAGTTTACATAAAATGTAAATAATAGGTAAATGTACACTGAGTCTACATGAAGTGTAAAGAAAGTTCACTGAGTCTACACAATGTTGGTAGTAAATACACAACATGAACAAGTGTACGCTGCAGTTACATAAAGTTTACGTAAAGTACACAAAAGTGAAACTGATTGGGATTTCAGGTCTGCTGAGACTGCAGGAGGTCCACAAAGTTTGCAAAATGTTTACACTGAGTCTACATCAATTTTGAATAAAGTATACAATGAGCATACGTTAATGTTTGTGTAAGGTCTACTGAAGGTCTGACGCGAGATCCACACAGATCCACACCAGGTTTACATCATGTAGAGTAAGAGGATTGTGAAAAGTCTAAAACTCAGTTATTCAAAATCACTAAATTATTGTGAATGTTTGGAGTGAAATCAGTCACACTGTACATGTCATATTGAACTCCAGTTATGTACTGTAAGTCATGCTGTACTGTTTATAACGGCTCTATTCAGCTCCATAACATTTACATCACATTTAACTGGAATCTTACATCTTTCCTACTGAGTTTTTCTGCTCAGTTCATGTAGCTGCAGTGTTGATGTACTTTATCTGGAAATGTTATAACACTTTCGGGACTTTGATCTCGTACAGTATATTATGAGCAAAATAAATCAGTCAGCTGTGTTTAGTTGGAGTGAAGTCGCCTGTTTATGTCGAAGTAAATTAGCAGTAATCAGCGAACGCTCATAACTCGGGTGTAAAAAAAAAATGCACAGGACAGACTTTAAATGAAGAAAATGTTAACGTCATTAAGTCAGTACAAAGACGAACCTCAGGAGAAGGTAAAGTGTAAATTTAGTATCAGGCTTTTAAAGAAATTTCCAGGAAATGTGCAGAAGAGGGAGAAAAAAACATGCTTACATCCAAAGGAATTTGCTATACATCAGCAATGTTCTGCCTGGGGATTAAAACACAGACCATAATGTGTCAAACAGCTTAAATGCATTTTCTAGTTATTAGATTTCATTTGGAATAAACAGCTAACACACTTGCTAGTGTTATTTATATTCTTTAGCATTTTGGGTTCCATTTGAGTTCCAGTCACGCATTTAAAGAATAATTTCTGGCTATAAGGAGGGGAGAGGAGAGCTAAATGTGCTAAGACCGGTGTTCCTGCTGCTGCTGCTTTATACAGCATCTGGATGAGAAATTAAACACAAACCGCAGAGTTTTAAAAGGATTAAAAGTGAGTGAAAAGCCCAGTAGAGCCGTGTTTCCTTGCTGATGTCATATGGAAAGTAATTCCATAACAATCTGCTGAGCTCAACTGAGCTCCAGACTACAAACTACAGTGAGACGGCTAAACCCTGACGTTACTCTGATGGTTTGTAAGAAGGGTTGTATGACTGCAGAAACCTGTGAGCTTCAACACGCTGCTGAAAACGAAACCGAGTGTCGGTATAAAATAACAGATAAACTCATGGATTTTAGAAGATATACAAACATTTCTACTGTTACATAAATGTGAAAACTAATTCATACTTAGTTTGCCTTGTGACATTAAGAACGCTAGGAAGGTAAAATTCCCGCCGTGCTCAGTAGCGCGCTACTTTATCATGGGTAACCCACAGTATCTCACGTCTTCTTAAGGGGCGTCGTGCACGTGCACGGAATTTGCCATGTGATTATGTCCAGCTGACATGTCCTGGTGTCGAAAGGGAGGAAAACATTCAGATTGTGCATTCTGTCTTTACACTATCATGCCCTGTTTAGACAATACAACTTGGTGCAACGTAAGCAGACATCGCCAGATGGTTTGGAGTTGCCAGGAATACCATCAACATTCTACGGAACAGATTCACAACAACTGGTTTCACTGCTGAAGTTCAAGAGCGAAACTCCAAGACAAGATAGACTGATTCGATGGCAGCGTCATTTGACAAATCATGCAGAGAATTACTGCCATCACTGCTGCTAAACTAACTAATGCCGCACACGATCAGTCGTCAGACTGTTCCAGGGGAATTTGGCTGCGGCCAGACTTGCCAGACGTGCGAGGGACACACATTGGCCCAATGTTGACTCTCTGAATTTTTCACTCCTGGTGTTTATGGACAAAAAATTTTGTATGAAAAAAGCAAACTTTCTTATTTATTTGACATAACTAAAGTAATTTGTATGTGCAACATTTCTTTTGTATGTGAATATATTTGTTGGATGTGTAATAACTCTACCAAAAAATGTAGGAAAAGTTTAAATGCATTTGTCTTGATTAAGATCTTTAACATTAAAGATCTTTAAAGTTTTTAACCCTTAAAATTTAAGTGTCACAGATCTGTCCCAGAAACACAACTTTGGTCAATGACGCCTAAAAAAACAACAACAACAACAACTGTGGGTTTTCAGATATATCAGAAATTGTGGGAATAATGTTGAACTCACCAAACGCTCATATTATTGTTATTTGTCAACAACCGAAAACAACATAAAAACACATCTATCTGTCCTATTTCTATGCCGATGTGACCCATTATTTTAAACTAACTAAATTTTTTCATATTGCCTGCATTGTGCTGAAAACAGTCACTTTATATTGCTGACTCCTGTATACTGTATATATTTTATTTAAACATAGTAATACAAAAATGCTCTGAGCTGTTAGGGCTAAAAGTGCAGCTTTTAGGTAAAAACAAAAAAAAGTTTATTGCCTATTTGACCAGGTTTTAGCAGTAACGACTTCATGACTTTTTAATTACATTTTGCTATACGTTAAACTACGTGTCAAACATGAAAAGCGACATTTACATGCATTTTGCAATATATTTGTTAAATTGTAATGTATAATATCTAAAATAGTCTCAATATTCACTGCACATGAAGCATAAAGTGTACACACGTACTGTATGTGCGAAATAAAACCTGAAGTAAACATTGTACTTACAGGTGGTGGTGCTCAGAAGGCTACATTTCAACTGACATAACAGATAATTTTACATTTTAGCCTGCAGGTGTCATAAAGATGACTTGGTGTCAGACTGACGCTACGTCTGAGTCGAGTGACACTTTTCATGTTGAAAAATAGAGCATCAGATCTGCCGAATTGCTTGTTCTGTGAACTTCTGTAAATATCGGCTTCTTGGTTATTCCTGTTTTATAGCGCTAAAATAAGTATTTTCAAAAATCTTATAATCAGTCATAGAAGGTTAGACTGTTATAACCGTGTTATACAGCAGGATTTTTAGGTCCTTATGCACCGTTATGTCAGTTGTCATTAAAGGTTTATGTAGTGATCAAAGCTTGTTTATTTGGATGTGCATTCATTTTGCAGAATATAATCTGTTTTACATTTTAACTCACATCAAAGTGAAGTTTGATTATAATAAAAATAACAACAGCATTGCATAGGCTTTGTTACCGCTAACTAGCGTGTGCTGCGATTTTAGTTTTCAATGTGATTATATGTAAGATTTTCTTGCTTATAAACGTCAAAACCATTTAAATGATTGATACAAGAAAATGCTAGATACTTTATTAGCTAACTATGTCATTTTTTTTGCTTACTATGTTATTTTCTATATATAGTTATTACATTATTATTTATAGCAAGTTATTATATAGTTTCTTGCTAACTATGTCATTTTTCATATCATGTGTGATGAAAATGTAAATATCTGCAGTGTTGATAGTTTAACTGAGGATAGCGGCCGTAAACACAGAGCTACATGACAATTAGTGCAGAAATAGTCATAAACATACAGTTTAACTCTTCTACACTAATGGCAAACCTTAACAGATTAATTAAAAAAAAAAAAAAAACTCTTTTAAATCATTGAGCAACAAATAATCAATTTAAAAAAATCTATTTTCCTGCCGCTGGCTAACCTGGGCTATTAGCTAAACAAATTAACCTCAGACCTAAAACTTTATCATTCTGAATCAGACACATGGACACCAAATGTTTTTCACCAAACTAGGGACAAATAATGTGTGTGTGTGTGTTTGTGTTTGTGTTTTAACCGAAAGGTGATCAAGCAGAGTGATTTTATCAACAATAAACATTAACATTGATGAACGCAGATTCTCAATAGTTTCTACAATGTCTGCATGTTCACTATAAGAAGTAACTCACAACAGTGTACTTCAATCAGGATGCTCAAACTAGTGCACTCTTTCAAGCATACTCTCATCAGCGTACTCAAATCACTGTACTAACATTACTGTACTCAGATCATATCCCATCAGCCATAATATTAAAACCATTAACATTAAAACCACTTTTTTGGGGATTGGTTTCCCCTTGTGCCACTGGGGCAGCTCGTGGCTCCCCATGGGGCTTGTGTGGTGTGCCCATGATCAGTGTCATGGTGTGTAGTTGGTAAACAAATTTGGTCACTTAACCAAACAGTGGTCATAATATTATGGCTTGTCAGTGTACTCACATCAGTTCACGTACATTACTATATGCACATCTATATACTCACATCTGTCCTCATATCACTGTACTCACACATCACTGTACTCACGTTACTGTGCTATCATATGTATACTTACACAGTAAACCATATCCCAGTGCTGAATATACATCTGGAATGTTAAATCCACACTGTACAATCTTTATATTAGTCCAATTAAACTCATGTTTAGTCTTAAACTTTTAACACACTGGGTATTTTACTGTGCAAATGACATTTGCACAGTAACTGACATTATCATACTCACTTCACCGCACTCACATCACCATACTTACATTAAAAAACTCACATCGGTATACTAACATCACCATACTCGCATCACACTACTCAAATCAGAATACTAACATCATCACACATCACCATACTCACGTCATCCTACCCACATCAGTAAACTCACATCATTATACTAACATGATCAGAATACTTAAATCCTCAAATTTGGAGTATTTTAATATGGTAAATTTGAGTATGGTAATATCATCCCCATACTCAAATCATTATACTAACATCAGTATACTCACATCGGTATATTCATACTGTATCACCATACTCATATCACCATACTCACACTTACTCCATTAGACTCACATCACCATATGATGTGTATATGAGTATACACATCAGTATACAGTACTCACATCAGTATACTCACTCCAGTATACCCATACTCACATTACCACACTCAGCAACACACTCACATCATTACACTCACATCCTGATACTCACATCACTCGCATCACCATACTCACATGATTAAACTCACATCATCACCAAACTCACACCAGTGTACTCACATTTGTAATCTTATATCTGTAAACACAGATCAGTACTCACACCAGGGTATTCATTTCTGTACACTTACCAAAGTACACTCACAACAGGATATTCATACCTGATTATTTTATTAATCATTTTAAAACTTGAACGAGGTTCAAAAATGCAAAAACTAAGAAAAAAAAATGGAGTTTGTTTACTTGTAAAAGAAACACACTGAGTTGCTGCAACAAAGTGAGCCACTATGTGCGCCAAAAATTTAAACCACAGTATACACACACACACATAAGGACCTCACAGACAGATCGAGAGAGAGAGAGGGGGGGGGGGTGTTGAGAACTAAATATGCTATATTGTAACTATAAAATGACACTAAAACCATTTAAATGTCTTAAGCAGGACTTTAGAGTTAATGAGTGAAACAGTCAGTTCGGCTGCTGAAAAAGAACAAACTTTACATTTAAAACACTCTGATCTACAGGGAGTGAAGCTGTGTGCTGGTTTAACCTGCTATACATCAGAAATATAGATGTGAATAAACACGAGTCACATGACCAAACACACACCCTGTCTCACTGATGCTAAGCTTGCTCAGACAGTAAGACAGAACCTGAGTTAATAACTGCACTCAGTCTAACAGCACCGGTCTTACGTTTTTGGCAAATCTTTCTGTGCTGAAATAATAATTATTTTTCAAATCCTGAGATGCTGCCAAGACGAACAAAGAAAGTGTATGAGTGTGTGTGTGTGTGTGTGTGTGTGTGTGGACTAAAACAAAAAAAGTCTCAATCACAACCACAATCACGACGACGCCAGTCAGCTCACTGATCTTGGTTCAGCTCGCTGTTCCTCATATAAACTTCAAACGATACAGAGATCTGATCTGAGATCAGCCTGAAATGGCGTCTCTGACCCTCTCATCTTTTCCTGCAATTATTGTGTCCGTCCCAGAATTCATCGGGACAAGGAAGGCAGCACATGCGGCTCGGAGCTGAAGGGAGGGGACGAGGGCGTCGCCTGCACCCAGATGCCACAAATAGCCAATAACCAGAATAAAAGACAATCAGGGTGCAGGACATGCAGCGAAAAAACACTTCACCACCACGTCTTCGTCTCCATCTCTGTCTAACTGCTCGGCTTCCCCTCCTCCTCTTCTTTTTTTTGTTTATTTTTCACCCTCCTTAGGGAGCCTAAGCAGGGATCTTGTATATAAGTGTGTGTGTGTTCACACAGGAAGTCTAAAACGTTTCAAATAAAGTTGATTTGTCGTTATTGATGCCATCCATAATCATTTTATTTACTCCAAATAACCCAAATTTTTCTTTTTCTCCAGGTCCCTTTTGGCCATTCCTAAACTGAAAACTGATTAAATTTATCACGAAGGATGATTTATTAATGTCATTGAAAACTTTTATTATATGATGCTTAAAAACCTTACTGAGATAACTAAACTATAAACTCAATAAATCAGTTTAAACTTAAACAAAAGATTGAATAAACACCCAGGTGGTCCTTTTTAATGATTAAATCCAGGAAATCATTATCATCATCATCATCATCATCATCTTAATCACAGAGGAAGCAGGAGAGAAAAGGAACAAGCAGGATGTCGGTTTTTAAAGAATGAAATAAAGAACGTAAGAGAACAAAATAAAAGTTCTACCATCATGTCCCGAGTTCTGGAGGTGCTCGGTCAGGTCACAGCCGAACGCATTTTCACTTCCTTTCCTCTTGGACTTCTGCTTGGCAGCTTTATTCTTCATCAGGAGTTCAAGGTTTTATCCAGATCAGAAAGAACAAGCCGAGAGGAAATACAAAGCCAAGGAGAAAAGAAAAAAAAGAAAAAGAAGAAAGAAAAAAAAAGCTTCTAGACCAAAAAAAAAAAAAAAAAATCGGCCTCACATGGTGTCCGAGAGTCCAGAGAGTCGGAGTGGGAGAGGAATTCTGGAGCTCAGCGGCACCAGGCTGACGTCACTCCCCGCATCGGACACTTTTTTTTCCCTCTTCTGTCCAGCCCGAGAGACACAAAGGCAGAGTGAAAAAGTAACTCAGAGACTCTGAGTCGGTTTCCTGTAGGCGTCTTTCACTCCTCTGCCCCTCCTGTCCTTTCCTCGTCTTTCTCCTCTTCAAACTTTCTTCTCAGCCGGACCTCCAGAGCTTCTCGGTTTCTCTCCTGCACCTCGTCTCCATTCCTCTTGGCTCGTCCATGTTCTGATCGCGTCCAACACATTAGGCTTCAAACTTTTTTCTTCTTTTTTTCTTCTTCTTCTTCTTTTTTTCCTCCCCTGCTCCAGGGAGGGGAGAGAAATTACAGCCTGTGTTTTCTCCTCTGCTTAACACATTACTGACCCTCCTCCTTTCTCATCCCGTCTCTCCACTCTCGTCCCTTCGTTCTCCTGCTCCCTTAAGGTTTTTCTTTTTTTGAGGTAGGGTCTGAACAGGAAATCTGCTCTCTGCCTTCCTGAACGCTCCCAGAGTCCACAATTTCCTGTACAGGGCTCTTTGTTTGGAAAACAAAAACAGACAGACAGACAGGGGAGCGAAGGGAAGTGTGGAGAGGGGGGTGTGTGTAGGAGAGAGAGAGAGAGAAAGAGAGAGACAGATGGCAGAAGCACACATGGTTCCTGTTAGTCGCCTTCATTTCACTTATAAATCTGACATTTCCTAACTCATAGCCTCTAATACCTCTAAAATGACTGTGACACGACAACACCACACACACACACACACAGAGGGAGGTGTCCACCACCCTCAGGATCGCACACTAATCATATGAATCAGACATGAACACAACTCCCAAACACACACTCGGGGTTTAAGATGTCTGAAGAACAGAGGCATTCTGGGATTTATTTTCACTGCATGTCGGATTCACTTCCTGCTTAAGGTTTTTACACAACTTTCTAGCTGTAGTTGATAATCCTGTACGGTTTAATAACAGTAAATCAAACACTAACACAAGTCCAGCGACATGACCTGAAAGAAACAAAATCATCACACCTGAGAACATCTGATGTCTTATTTCTGAGGTCCGGACATGATTGCTTTGAATGGAAAACTCGGTCACACCATCAGTTTAGTTTTGTTTAGAACTTAATTTATTTGAAAAGAAAACGGCTGAAATGAAAGAAAGCGTGAAACAATTAAACAATCAAAATCGTGACATTAAAAATGTTTAGTGACTTTAAAGCAGAGGGAGAGGGAGGGAGATTGAAGAAACTGAGGCAGGAAGAGAGACAAGCAGAGAGAGACAGACAAAGAGGGAGAAACAGAGAGACTGAGAGATAGACATGTGAGAACAGAGAGAGAAAGAAAGAGAGAGATAAGGAGATGGACTGAGAGAGAATAATTAGTAGACAAAGAGGTACAGAGACACATCGGGACAGACAAACAAATAGAGGAACCAACAAGCAGAGACACAGAGAGAGACAGACAGATGTCTCGTGCTCCCAGAGACACTCTCTCACACTCTGAGTCCTGGAATACGGCGTGTGTCATCAGGGAAGAAACCCTCCATAGATGTGATATCCTGGTGATTCAGTACATTCAGGTGGTCAGCTGACTTCATTTTATTGCCACATAACGTTGCTGAGTCTAGACCTGAGCGAATGAAGCAACCCCAGATCATAACACTGTCTCCAGAGGCTTGTACAGTGGACACTATGCATGATGGGTGCATCGCTTCATGCGCTTCCCTTCTTACCCTGACACGCCCCTCACTCTGGAATAAATTGAGTCTGGACTCATCAAGTCACATGACCTTTTTCCATCACTACAAGGTCCAGTCTTTATGCTCTCTAGCAAACTGAAGTCTTTTTGTTTCTGATGAGTCTCACTAACGAGTGGTTTTCAAGTGATTTGTGCTTTCACTTTTAAACACAGCTCTGGTTTTTAACATAAATTTCTTTTACCATGTGACTTCACCCTGTGGCTTCTTTTACCATGTGACTTCACCATGTGGCTTCTTTTACCATGTGAGTTCACCGTCTGGCATCTTTTACCACGTGACTTCACCATGTGACTTCTTTTACCACATGACTTCATCATGTGACTTTTTTTACAACGTGACTTCACCATGTGGCTTCTTTTACCATGTGAGTTCACCGTCTGGCATCTTTTACCACGTGACTTCACCATGTGACTTCTTTTACCACATGACTTCATCATGTGACTTTTTTTACAACGTGACTTCACCATGTGGCTTCTTTTACCATGTGAGTTCACCATCTGGCATCTTTTACCACGTGACTTCACCATCTGGCATCTTTTACCACGTGACTTCACCATGTGGCATCTTTTACCACGTGACTTCACCATGTGACTTCTTTTACCACGTGACTTCACCATGTGGCATCTTTTACCACGTGACTTCACCATGTGACTTCTTTTACCACGTGACTTCTTTTACCATGTGACTTCACCCTGTGACTTCTTTTACCATGTGACTTCACCATGTGGCTTCTTTTATCATGTGAATTCACCATGTGATTTCTTTTACCCTGTGATTTCACCATGTGACTTCTTTTACCATGTGACTAAGTTGACGGTTCAGTTTTATCCTTCCGGGTTTTGATAATGTGTCGGAGGGTGTTGGGTCTTAACCTAGTTCCAATCATTTTAAATTTCTTTAGTTGTTTTCTTTGCCCCAAATTTGACCCTTCTAAAAGTACAAATTGTTTGGATGAGAGATTATTTCCAGCCGTTGCGTGCTGAAATGACGTTACTAACACTAAATATAAAGTCAGACTGTCTGAAACAGAATAATCAGATTTCATAGTAAAAGGGGTACAACTGTTGCTAAAAATTGCTGTTTTGAAAAAAGGACCTGTAGGAGGCGCTAACATCATTTGCTCTGTGAGAATGTTAACATTTCTAGAATTGCTCTCACAACGACACAAGTGCATCAGCAGAGACTCGGCTTTATTAACTGCTTTTCGTTTCTGTGTTCTGCAGTGAGTGAGTAGAGTTAGAGGTGCGAGCGTACTGATCATCTATACCACGTTTACAATCCAAACACATGGACAAGGCAAGGGGGCGGAGCTTCATGAAGCACAGAGGGTTCGCGCTCGCGCTCTCTCTCTGCGCTGAACAATGAGCGGTTGTTGCTCACAGCAGGATGGACGATGACCTCATTATGTCATACACACACCAGTACATTTCCCACTTTTCCACACTGACCTGAGAAGTTATGAGCAGATATGAGTGTGATCAAAGAGCAGAAAATCATCACTGATTAATCTCTAAGATCTGATGTGGGCTCTAATGCATTTAATAATGTTCAGATTAATCACTTCCTTTAGTAATTAAACAATGCTTTAACTGTACATTTGAATCTGATGATCTGAACTATTCCTGCCTCTCGGTCTCATACACACACACACACACACACACACCCTCTCTCTCTCTCTCTCTCGGAGCACAAACACAGAAAGAACTCTTTCACACAGGAGTAAAAACACACCAGTGTTTACAGAGTGTGAGATGAGAAACTGGTTCCTTTACCTAGCGTCCATCTTCACGTCCAGCCCTCGTGATACGTGCCAAAGGTCACAGGTCACATGACCACATGACAAGCTCAACAAAGGGCCGATTCAGGATCGTCAGGCAGTCATGTCGGACGCACGGACAAACAGTATGGAAAAACCGCACACGGCTCTCGCTCGCTTTTACACAGAGCTCGCTTTTCGATCTCTTTCGGTGTTTCGGAAATGTTCGTGTTATTTAAAGATCAGATCTGTTACTCAGTGCTGTTTTTATAAACGTTGTAGTTTCCTTTTGAAAACGTTGAGTAAAGCTGTAAGTGCCAGCAAAAGCAATAAACGATAAGGATGAAGGAGGTAAAAAAAAAAAAAAAAGAATAAAGGGTCCGTGTGCGTAATGTTCAGCTCCCTCTGCTGGCTGTGAGGTGAACTGAAATTACAGTAAGAGCCCTGACCGGCCCTCTAAACACTCTGGAAATAACGACTATTCATACGAAGTCATTGTTTTAAAAGGTTAAGAATCTCTAGGGTGAACAAAAGCTAAACAGTAAACTCAAATAACTAAACTGCAGTATAATGACTTATTGTTTCAGGAACGTTGTGATTCAATTATTTTCTAAGTGACTTTATAAAATTCCAACAAGGAAAACACCCCCTTTTGTCGGAATTCCTCCTGGGGAACCCGGGAAGGTGTGAAGTTCAGCAAGTGAATAGTGCAAACTCTATTAATAATGTATATTTTAAATGATACATATACATCATGGTGTTAGATATTCATCTCTGTCCTCTGTGTCCTGTTTAAACTTATCAGCTACATGTACTGTATATGAGCTGGTAGACAGTCAACCAGACATGTCTAGTCAATAAAGTGAGGTCCAGACATACACTATATGTACACCATCTTAATGTTTTAGCATACCAAAACAACTTTTACAATGCTACGCTTCTATGCAACGTTGCGGTAAGAGTTTGGTGAAGGCCCATTTCTATTCCAACATGACTCCGCCCGAGTGCACAAAGCAAGGACTATAAAAACATGGTTTGTTGAGTTCGGTGTGGAAGAACTCGAGCGGCCCGAACACAGAGCCCTGACCTCAACCTCATCGAGCACCTTTGTGATTAACTAGAACGGAGATTGCGAGCCAGGCCATCTCGTCCGACATCAGTGCCTGACCTCATAAATGCTCTACAAAATGAACGGACACGCATTCCGACAGAAACACTCCAACATCTTGTGAACGGCCTTCCAAGAAGAGTAGAAGCTGTTAGAGCTGCAAACAGCGGACCGACTCCATACTGAAGTGTATCTGGATCTGGATGTACAGGTCACTGCAGGTTTGGAAAAAAAAATCTTTTGTCCATAAAGTGTAATAATATTTCGTCATGGCATAAACTGGTGTTATAATTTCATATGAATAACAGAAGACATAGCATCGGGCAGGAAGAAAGCGCGGATACTGTTTTATTATTTTTATTCTTCTCACGCTCTTACACACACTACCCTGCTTTTAAACAATAACACAGTGTTTGGTCAAAAAAACTTTAAATCCACAGCTTTTATAAAGAATTAATGAGAAAAGAAGAACATGCCCTAGCGTTAGCATTAGCTGCAGCAGGCGCACAGACGAAGTGTGCACTAGAACATGAACATAAGAACTTTCTGCTAAAGGTTTTCACACAGCGTTAGTGAGGTTTTTACTCCATTCACTGGTATAAAAAACAATCACTGTTCAGGTTTAACACATCTGAAGGATCGACGTGATAAAACATCTATAGCTCCGTCTGAGTCCTGACGAAGTTGGAGTGTACTTCAGTGTGTGTTTGTGACGCTGTTTACAGTCAGAAAATGCCAAAATTAACAAACGAGTGCTGATAAACTGTAATAAAACTTTACTACACTCAGGGCTGGGTTCATGTTTATGTTCTTATACATTATTAACTCTCTGCCGCTAGAGGGCGCCTAAGCAGCGATTCTAACGCTCTAGAAAACCCAAGAGTCTATATGTCGACATCTGCTGGGGACAAAGTGTATTATTATTGTTATTATTTTACCACTTTTTTCATTTAGTATTTTTATGAGTATAATACAATTATAACTGTATTATATATTGTTTTATAAGCTGTAATTTCATTTATCCTGTACAATGTATACACTTAAATATGATGGCGTATTAGGGCTATGGGATATATATATATATATATAAAAAAAAAAAAAAAAGAGTTGAAAGGGGAGGGGCAGGGAATTTCCGAGTATAAAAATCTTAGAAGTTGTACGGTCTCACTAAAAACTATTACTATTAATAACAATTTACTACAACTTCGTAGCTGTAGTAGTAGCAACACAATGGTATGGTATGTATTTAAAAAATACAGAAAACATTTTAATGTAATGCATAGAGGCAAAATATATACATTTATATATAAAAAAAAAAACAGTAAAAAAAATTAAAGAATGATAAAAACATTCAAACTGTAAACGATCTAAAAACAGATATGTAATTAATGAAATGAAAACCTTAAATATTTTATACGCTAGGCTCCACACACTGTTTAAAAACTGTTCCCAGTCGCAAAGCAAAAGAATTAAACGGGGAAAAAAAGGTGAAGAAGAAAAAGAAAAAAACAACTCAGACACACTCATCTTTAGAGAGATGATTTATTTGATTTCCTGAAAATCCACCAGCACTCAGACTTCCAGCGGTGCAGAGAAAACACAGCTTTGTTTCTGCATTACAATTCATCAACAAGTACAGAGAGGAAAAAAAAAGGTATCGGAGCAAATAAACTGATCAGTGTAAATAATAATAATAACAATAACAACAACAACACTAATTAAATCACAGAATTAAATGCCATGGACTGAGACATTCTCAGAGTCTTTTCAACAAAAATAAACGGTAAAATGAACAATAAAAAAAAGCTTTAAATTTGGTTTTATTCTGTAAATTGAGATTGAAGATAAAATGTTGTAAACAGCAGGAAGCATCTCTTCAGAGTTTCAGCAGCAAAGAATACACCGTCTCTCTCTCTCTCTCTCACACACACACACACACACCTGTAACTGAGATGTGTTCATGCATTTATGTTACGATTGGAAAACTAAATTTAATTGCTTAGCAAACTTTTTCAAATCATTAACTTAAATTACCTTAAAATACTGATATATTAATGCCTCAGATTCTCTGTTTCTTTTTTTAAAATCATCCACAATATTATGTTCTTATTTAAAACAAACCAAAAAAAAAAAAAAAAAAACTAAAAATCTTCCTATTTATCCGATTTCGATTTGCAACCTTTATCTCCAGCTGACGTAACCTGAAGTTGTATAACAGTCTAATATATTATCACACAGACAAACATCAGGCTTCCATATGGACAGTGATATTAAATATTATATACAGTGATTTGCACCTCTATAAACAGCGCTCTCTCTCTCTCTCTCTCTCATTTAACTGTAGTGTAGGTTTCTGTAAATGACGACATCCAGACTGCTGCTGTGATAAAGTACTTTAAGTGCCTCAGATTTCTACATTTCTTCCCCATCATGGACATAAACCCGCCGACACCGGTCCGTTCACACAGAGAGACCTCGAAAAGAGAAACCGCTCACTTCTGCGTCTCATTCACAACATACACAAGTACACACACACACACACACACACACACACACACACACACACACACACACACACACACACAGGATTTTAAAGCCTTGCACTTCAGGTTAAATTAACATTTAGACCAGAACCTTCAAGTAATCCTATATTGTAACGTCTCTAAAATATGAACACAAACTCAAAGTCCACCATCTTGACTTCTTCATGATAATCCCTGTATTAATAATTACCATGAGTGTAGATTATTGATTACTAATTCAGCAGGGTCCAAGACCTCTACATAAAGAGCGCCCCTAGTGGCCAGTTCTTTCCCAAGTTACAGAATTATAAAAAGGTGGATGATGGAAATCTGTTCAGGATTAAATTAAATACGTGTTTAGAGTCGAGTTTGATTCAATCGATTAGACTTATGGTTCCAGATGTTTATTTGAACTTTTTTTTTAATAAAAATTTTTATAATCCAAATTTCAAAACAAGACCAGGGTCAGAGCGGGCGGCGCGGAATAACAAGTCAGAGGTGCTACAGCGGGAATCCAGATGGGAATGTTTGTGTGGATTATAAACACCTAACTCAGTGTGTGTGTGTGTGTGTGTGTGTGTGTGTGTGTGTGTGTGTGTGTGTGTGTGTGTGTTCAACCAGAGGCACTGTGTCACTTCCTGGAATGAGGTGCATTTCCATCACAGAAACTCTTCCAGGAACTCTCTGACTCAAGGCACAGTTCCAGTACAGGAACTAGGCTAGCAGGTTCCAGGCAGATTTTTAACAACAACAAAAAAAGTTTTATCCCTACAGAACACAATCGACAAGGGGCGGAGCTTAACGAGCTTGTTCCCTCGTGGGGCCGAAACTCGCCATCTCAGTGCGCAAAAATAGGAAGCTCATTACATCGAACGTGTTCGACGTCACACACCCGCACCACTCGGCTGTAAAGCTCAGTCCGGTGCATCGCACTCGCTCCTTCTTTCAGCAATGTGCAAAACTTATCAAAACGTATCGCCACAACATCTGGTTTTCCTCAAGGTTTCTTACCCATGTCCTTTCAACACCGCCTCCGGTTCGATCATTGGAGACATATGGACAAACACTGTAAATGCACCATTTTCAATTTACATCCAGAATGTTTAAGAGTGTACGCTGTCGCTAACCAGCTTCAGAGAAATAAAAGGGCTAAACAAATAAAACTGGAAAGGATGGACCGAATAAACCTGGGCACGGAGAACGGCTAAACGTCCACAAGCTCCCGGGATGTTCCTCTGCACCCTCCAACTTATCACGAGTTAGTTCTGTGGTGCCAAAACTTTTGTTAAGGTCCTGTCGGTGAGCTGAGAGTTCATAATCAGTGTATAGCGCGTCAGAGAGCAGGTGTGTGTGTGTGCGTGAGCGCCGGCCTCCAACGCGATGTTACGGGACAGTGCAGGGCGTTCTCACTGTGTGCTCGGCGGCATCCCGATGTCCACCGTGATGTTAACGTACAGCGCAGGACGCTCCACCGACAGCGTCTTATACGAGCACGAGTTCAGGCCGTCCGTCCTCCACGTCTGAGGCGTCTGACCCAGCAGACGCATCCTGCAGGAAAACAAACACGTCAGGAGCAGCGGCTTCATTCAAACACCAACGCAGCACGGCTGAATTCTCGAACCGGACCGCTCGAATGGCACGGCACTTTATTTATTTATTCACACTGTTGCGGCAGAAACACAAACGACAGGTTAATATCGACACCTTCGACCTGATCCCTTATGGTTTCTATAGCAATGGCATGAAGACGAATTATAAAGAGATTTTAAGGTTCGAAAATATATGAATAATCAATGTGGAAGCTTTATTGTTTTAACATTAATGGAAGGAGTCTCCGGTGTCAGCACTCGGAGAGGAGTGAGAGAGAGAGAGATACGCTGGTGAAGATAAGTGTTTCAACCCCCAGTTCACATTAAAACATTAGTGTTGCATCCTTTCAGCATTTAGTATTTTCATTGTTAATAATAATAATAATAATAATAACAGATTATAATTATTTTGTGGTACATCTCTTCATTAGTATTTTTACTTTTAAATGGATTAAAGTTTAATACATTTAAAAATAAACAGAACATTATCAGCTTGTCACTAGGAAAATATAAATAAATAATTAAGCCATAATGTACATTTTATACTTCAATAAACCACATGGTGAAAAAGTATCTGTATATAAAAATTAGAAATAAAACGTAATTGGCCACAAAAATTGGCAAAATTTTTTTAAAATACATTTTTTAAGTGAAAGTTTTTGTTTTTTTTGTATGATGTGTTACACTATTATAATTAGGGATGGGAATCACCAGAGATCACACGATACGATTCCATCGATACATTCGATACAGAGTTGCCGATTCAATTTGCATTACAATTCTCCCAGTATCATGATTTTATAAATATCCTGATTGGATATTAAATAATTTTTTTATGTTTCGTTAAAATTCAAAACAAACTTGGTGATGATGTTTCCCGTGCAACAGTTTACGCACACAGTGGACCAGACTGCCTCGTTTGAGTGACTGACGAAAATGAGATTCAACTGCTGGATGAAAAGAAAATAAATCCTCACCTGTCCTTATTGACCTCGTTACCGGCGTCTCTCTGGTGAAACACCATGGTGTAGCGAGCGACATCAGCGGGCGGCCGGATGATCTTCAACCCCTGCAGCTGCACCCTGAACAACAAACAGCACTTTGTGACTTTTTCTTTTCTTTTCTTTCCTCAACAACACTACTGATAGATTTCTTCTGGCCTACAACCATGAATTACAGTGAATGAAGGGAGTTTTTCAGAAAATCCAACAATGCATTGCTTAGGGTTATTCTCCGTTATACTTACGGAAAGAAAAGACAAAATAGATGGCGCACTATGTAGTGAACGATTCAGGGGAAGACATTTCAGTTTAGACGCAGAACAAAAAGATTTGACTTGTCTCATATTTCCCCACAATGTGAACGTTTCCTTCCTGAATAGTTTTGCTTTCCCTTCCTCCTCACATCCTGTGCATCTGCACGCCGTCTCGGCGACGTCACACCACTATACGGACGGATAACGCTGCCAAAAGACTTCAAAGCAAAACAGCATATCGCAAAAACATGGCACAAGAAAAATGCTTGCATTTTTCTACATTGCAGATTGATCTTAATTGGAAGAAAAAAAGAGGACAAAAAAATCCCTCTAATGTTTACAACGAATTTTGTACATTTCAGATGAAAAACAATAATTCAAGTATTTAAATTATAATGCAATTTGAATGCAATGCAATGCAAAAAAAAAAAAAAAAACAGACCTTACTAATACTGTTTGAAAATATACTTAATTGTTATAAATACCACCAAAATTTAAGGAGAAAAAAAATAAAAATCAGGTTTTCACATCTCGGATATCACTCGATCACTCGCCAGTGCTTGTAACTAACCGTCTCTTTTCATGGATCTCCGAACCCCAATCCCACCCTCCCTGACGTAATCGCCATCTTTAAAGCTGGCGTTCTGTTTTATTCAAATGCGACAGCGATGGTTCTCCTGTCTCCTGTGCTCAGTAATGCAAATACAGTCACGATCTGTAACAAGATGGGATTCATTCCCTTAACAGCAGTAACAACCACCGTGCACCACCATCGACATGTTATAGAATCTATACTGCTTAAATTAAAAAAACGAGTGGTTACAGTACAGTGGCAGCGAAAAGTACTGAGAAAAAAGTGGGACGCAATGTCCGAGTGGCGCAGTGGTAAAGTGCTCGCCCTATCATCAGGAGATCGCGAGTTTGATTCCCGGATGATGCTGTAACCTCTCACAGCCGGAGGTCTAGAGAGAGCTGATTGGACGAGCTCTCTCAGAGGGGAGGGATGAGAGGTACTTAGTGCTCCCACATTAATCACGGCTCTACAGCCAATGAGGGGCGTCTGTGAGTTCACGTGAGCGGAAGGAGCGGAATAGCGCTGTCCTCCGAGTGTGTTACTCCCACAACGGTGCATGAGCGAGCAGTTCGAAAAGAGGCGGTCGACTGGCGTCACGCTTTTTGGAGGAAACACGTGATAGTCTTCGGCCCTCCTGGCTGAGTGGTAGTAGCTTAACGTGGAAGCGCCCCCTAGTGACGGGGAACAATTGGACGTGACTAAATTAGGGAGAAAATCAGGAAAAAAAAAAAATCCACTCAATCATCATCATTTAAAACATGCCGGATCCGACTGGACACAGCGTCAGAGAGAGACGTCTGCAGTACTCTGGCGTCACTCGCTCAATCCACGTCTGCTTGACCGCTTCCTGAAGATCTTGTACAGAAATTTGCTACAGAATCAATCAGGCCTAAAACCAAAAATATAAGCAATAAACATGATGGTTTTTTTTTTACATGACGATTATACTCTAAACACTGCGCATGTGTGGAAGAACACGTAGATTTCCGTTCTCTTCATCCTAGCTGCAAACATCTTCAGCTGAAGAAATAGATTTTTAGGGCCGATCACCGATCTCCGATCACTAGAAGCTGTATTGGCTGATACTGATTGCAGGGTCTACTTGCCTTATCATGTAGCATTATTTATTAAACTATATCTAACAATGTAAATTAAGTTTTGAAATTACAAGAAAAGGAATATCATGAATTGACAACTGTATTTATTGGCAAGCAACATGTGCAACACGTCAACTTAAAACATAGCAGCCTGTGCTTGGTTAGTAATTGGGAACAACTTAGAGCTTAACAAATACAACTTTCGTGTAGATTGTTTAAAAATAAATAAAATAACAGACAAGTAGGACATGAGTCGCTAGAGGTTCTGCAAGGTCCGCCAAAAAAATAAATATGTTTAATTTTCATGATCAAAAAGGTTTGATGTTTAATTTTCGCGCGGAAAGATGGAAACGTAATCACAGCGCCAAAACTCGCTGTGAATCATGATGAAGTGTACTCACGGCCACCGAGTGAAACAGCATAGGTGAGATAGGGGAATAGTGTGAATAGAAGAAGTGGAAAGGAGACAGAGCAGCAAGAAGTGTGAACATCATGGTGGTTGTTGTTGTTGTTGAGGAAATTAATCCCATCCTGTTACTGAACGCGACTGTATTTGCAAAACCAAATGCAGGGGAAAGGGAAAAACATCGCTATCGCATTTGAATGGAAGAACGCGCCGGGTTTGCTCTGAACATAGCGATTACGCCAGTGGTGGTGAAGACCTGAGTTTTAAAGACCTGAATGAATTTTGGCAGCCTGTATTTGTGAGGTTTAAAAATAATAAAGATGGTATTTATAACAACTGAATATACTGTATTTTTGACGAGCGACTTAGTAAGGTCAATATTTTAAGTGCTTGAATTATATTTTCACTTGGAATATAAAACGAAAATTTCCAGCATGGTAAATACTGTTCAAGCATTTTATTATGACATGTTTTTGTTTAGTTTATGTAACCTGACGTGCTGTTTTTTCTCTGAGGAACTTCTGGCATCGTTATACTATAGCATTAGCACAGGACTGATTGGATTCTGTCTAATAGTCATCCTCTCTACAGTACTGCAGTACATTATATGCAGAAGTGTGTTTCAGTAATTATGTATAATTATTACATACAGTAAGTACTTTTTAAATATATGTGTGTGTGTGTGTGTGTGTGTGTGTGTGTGTGTGTGTGTACCGTATGCGGAGGTCGTCGTCTTCCCCTCCCCAGCCCCAGTAGGTGTTTGGAAAACCATTCACTTTGGAAAACTGATCCTTGGTCATCGCTGACACGCCCCCAAAGTAACCTTTATATCTCAGCCTGTGTAAGACACACACACACGCGCACAAAAAAAAACTTCACCAGCACTGTTTAATAAGGCCAAATATTTACTCCTGACACAATCTGAGAGAATCATTGAGTCATCCTAACAGATGTCAAACATCTAAAGAGGCTTACAATGGATAATTACTGTTAAATAAATGTGTTTGTAAAGTTGCAAAGTTGCCTGTGGGCATGGCAAAGGCATTACAGAAAACAATTAAAGAGATTGCTGAAACTATTAAAATGATGTTATGGATTGTAAAACATGTTATTAAACCCTAGAAGGATTGGGACTAAACAGCTCTGTAGCCTTAAGAAAATTACTTAGCTAGAACTGTGAAATATTAGATCTCTTACATCTAAAGCACTTAATGTTAAAATCCTGGAGAAGATAGTATGAGCATATTTACATGGTAACAGCGTAAACAAACTGTAACTGTATGGTTTAGGCCTCATCACAGCACAGATGCAGCACTGGTTAAAGTAGTAAATGACCACCTATTGGCCAGGGTTGCGTCTCTATACTTGTGTTATTGGACCTCAGTGTACCTTCAGTACACCATTGATCATAGTATTCTCCTTCACAGATTAGAAAATGTAGTAGGAATTACGGGAACGGCCCTCTCCTGGGCCGTTCCCGGAAAACGGTATTTGACTGATCGTTATTAGTTTGTAGATTTAAATGGCGACTATTCTGCATAATCTCAAGTGGAGTTTGGTGTTCCACAGGGTTCAGTTTTAGGCTCACTGCTTTTTTATCTTTACATGCTTCTTTTGGGCAACATAATCCGTAAGCATGGTATTAGTTTTCATTGTTATGCTGATGACACACAGTTATATGTCTCAGCAAAATCAGATGAGAAAATAATAAACTTGAGCAATGTGTGAAGATTATTTGAGACTGAATGTTAATTAACTTCCTTCTGCTTAATCCTGACAAGACAGACGTTCTAGTCATAGGATGATCACTCAGGTTTGTTGACGGTGAAGTGATTGGTTGCTTTACATCCCTGTTTCCCCTCATGTCTGTGTTCCCTTCTGGCTCTCCCTTTTAGTTATGATGTCATAGTTAGTCCTGCCGGAGTCCCTGCTTGCACTCTGCACTAAATATACAGTACATTCACCTTACACATTATGTGACTGTGACCGTACCTAACTGTTATCTCTCTTTTTCTTCTTTTCTCTTCTCTCTTCTCCATTTTGGGTTCAAAATGTATTCAATAGGAACTGGAATTAGAACCTAAACCATAATACTGCCTCATTTATACAGATGTGTGAAGACGAGAATGCCTATTACCGTCGCACTCACCGCCGCGACAAAACGACAGTGGCCAAAATAAATCAGTTGCATTTCAAGGCAATTCGTGAAATGACCGCCAGGTGGTGCAAAGTGACATTTTCCGTCATCTCGTTTTTTTTTTAAATAATTAAGTCATAAAAAAGTCTAAACAATATGCTGTATCGAAGAAATACTACAGTAATGGTAATTTCAACATCTGTATATTTTATACAACAAGCATGAAAAATCTTAACCAGAGCTATTGATATTTGCTGTACAATAGTGTAATGAGTAAAAAAAAAAACATTGAAGTTGAACATTAAAACAAGTACACTACACTGTAAACCCTAATGCTCAAAGTAATTAAACACATTGAGTACTATTAACCTAAATAATTGTTTGAGTAATTGTTTGAGTCCTGTTTACCTAAATAATTGTTTGAGTACGTAAGTAACAATAACTTAAGTAAAACTTCCACCAGTTTAATCTCTATAGAGCAGTTGTGGTGTAGTGGTTAAGTGTCTCGCCTTCCATGCAGAAGACCCCCAGTTCGATTCCCTCGCAGGGTTTCTGTATATATTTTTTTATTTGTTCAACAAACTCAAAAATTTATGTTTCCAATTTTAAATAAACAGAACTATCATTAATTTTTAAAAAAATGTAACTGTTTACCTCAAATATTTGTCGTTTTGCCAACTTAATCGGGTTTACAGTGTAGGGTTTTGGGTCATCTTAAATGTTGTGTTCTTTAAATTTGTAGTAGATAATACCGAAATAAATTAAACTAAATGACTATAAAATTAAAACATTGTCAGGACGTGCTACTGTGTAAGCAGATGCCGTTGTCATTCAGCCCCGCGTGTGTTTTTGCAGTAATGTGGGAATGAAATGCAGTACGATGTTATGATCATAATTTTCTTTAATAAATAATGACCCCCGTTGCGCTGTACCACTGCTGACAAAACCTTATAAAATATAATCACAGTACTAAAATTATAGTAATACATATAGCCGTTTCTTATTTGCATCAAATTTAAGCAAAGTAAATGTATACTTTTCACGGCGTGCGCCTGTGATGGGCGTGCGCCCAAATCAATATCGCTCCTCACTCATTCCGAAGCTCACTAGGTAGGCTTCGCAGGTATGCGAATAAGCGGGGCCGCCTAACTAGGCACAACTGGTGAGCTATCGGCGCTAAAGAGCTCGAGCTTCTCTCCGCGCTATCAAACACAGCGGGGAGTGTTTCTCGGGGTCTGTTGGGGGAAACTGGACTTTAAAAAGCATCTCGCTGTGGAGTTTACTAAGGAGAGTGGCACGCGAGCGGGGTGATGTGACGCGCCCCAGAGACTTTAAAAAGGGGAATGTCGCCTTTGATCTCCGCGAGAGGACAGTGTGTAAACAAGCCTTATAAGACTCCACTTTTATTTAAGTGCACTCACAATGACTTTTTCGTTGAAACCCTTATGATTTTTAAATGATGAAAGTAAACAGGGTGCACTAACTCAAACAATTATTTAGGTAAACAGTACTCAAACAATTACTCAAACAAATAATTGTACTCAAACAATTATTTAGGTAAACAGTACTCAATGTGTTTAATTACTTTGAGCATTAGGGTTTACAGTGTACACGCGTAGGCTTTTTAATTACACATGATAAAATCTAAAGGCTCACTGTGTTAACATTTACTTTGCTTAAATTCGATACTAATAAAATTTAATTCTACATTTGTACTGTAATTTTAGTATTGTTATTATGAATTCGTTTATTCTGTATGTGCATTAGCTAGCATAATTAAATACAAGGTGTGTGTGTGTGTGTGTGTGTGTGTGTAGAACGTACCTGTACCCGGTGGAGTTTCGACCAACCACTAAGTGTTTGGGTTGTTGGTCACAGGTGTACAGGTTGTGATCGTTTTCTGGGATGAGATCCACGTCGTGAAAGATGAAACAATCCCAGTTGAAGTCCTTCAGAGCCTCAAGATAGCCGATGTTCAGCAGCTTTGCTCTATTAAAAATGGCATCGCCAGCCTGGACAAGGGACACACACGGACACAGACTCAGTCATATTTCATTTACAGCAAAATAAAAAAAAAAAAAAAAATGTTTGTGAATGCAAAAAGAAGACAAGTGTGAAATCTTGATATCATTTAGATTTAGTGTGTGTGTGTGAGACCTGGTGTATGATGTAGATGGCATAGTGAAGCTGCTGCCGCTGCAGGAACGGGTGGAGGTGATGCAGGAGGTAGAGCAGGTGTTTCTCTCGGTTTCGGTGTGGGATGAGTACGGCGACGCTCTGCCTCGCCTTGCACTCGTTCGGGTCATACTGTCCCTGCGCCACGTCTCCGTTCACCGCCGCCACCTGGCCGAGGGTTAGAGACGGCTCGAACGCCAACTTCACGGCCCCGCCTCCAATGAGAACACACACGGTTTTATTCCTGTGCTTCATTTCTTTTTTTCCGTCGGTTTCATACGATCCCTCTCTATCCATTCATCCCTTGTCTTTCTTTCTGTCCTCCTATCTCTCCATCTCCTCATCCATCCCTGTGTGTAACTCACATCTCGATCTGTCCGACCTTCCTCCATCCCCATCTCTTTCTTTCTTTATCCATCCAGCCATGTCACTACATTACCCTGTCCATCTCTCCATCCACCCCATCCCTTCAGTCTCTCTATCTGCTTCTTTTTTTGTGATTTGCTCCTCAATTTCTCTCTCTCTCTGTTTAACACGTCCCTAATCTCTATCTGTCCAGTTCCCTACATTTCCATATCTCTCTCCATCTATGTAATAGAAACAACAGGAAGCACAATTTGCAAAAGAGTAATGTGCAAACACCTCATCAGTCGATCAGCACACACACACACCAGGATGTAAACACACAGTGAGCAAGTGTGCACCAGATAAACTCTGAGGCACTCCACACACACTCAAGTGTGATGTCTAAACACTTTCACTCCTCAGGAGTAGACACAAGATTCAGGACCGTCATAGAAACAACAAACAAACAAAACAAAACACAGCAGTCTTTCCTTTTCATTTTTCCATTTCGTTTTTTTCCTTTTAAATTGTTTAATTAATAAAATTATCATTTCATTTTAATATTTTTGAACAAAACTGTATACTTTTAAAATAGATAAATAGAGTTAATTTTTATGCATATACATTCTTAGATAAAATTTCTACAACCTGAATTGAAGAAAAAAAAAATCCAATAATGTTGTTTCACAATAAAACTCACGGAGCAGAGGTGAATTTTCGGGGCAGAGCTCTTTGGATGTACGCTCCTCATCCACTTCGTCCTGCTTGTCCATATCCACCTCCGTCCCGATCTGAGTCACCTGCCTCGTCTTCTGAACCAGCGTCTGGGCTGGGGGCGTCACCAGTTCGGGCGTCACCAGTTCGGATGTCTTCCCGCGGCCGTTGGAGAGCGACGTGATCCACGCGATCACGCAGGCGCAGAGCACCAGCAGGAGCAGATACTTGGTCCTCCATGTGAACCTGGACACGACGGGACACACCGACATGGCTGTGTCTCAGAGGGCACGATCGCAAGAGAGGACAGGCAGGACACCTAAACAGCTCCCGTGGAGGAACATCTGTCTTTTTTATTATTATTTTTTTAATGACGGACACTGTGGTGCAGCATTCTGGATCTCCACATGTCAAATTGTTGGATTTTTTTTTTTTTTTTTGTACTTTTATATCAAAACCATCATCAAACCTGAAGGGTCCAGCCTGCTGAAAGAACAAGAGGTCGAGTTCAGGTTACTCAGACCAACAGGTGCAGCCAGAAAGATCACATTCCACAGCTCTAATAAACAAGGTGCTTTCCTGATCTGAGCCCCTGCCCCACCCCACTTTATCTTATTAATCAGATCTCCTCAGCTTATGTGTTGACATAATGTGCGTCTTTCACACAGATTTTCAAGAAACACATTCCTGAACAAAAAAAAACAAACAAACAAACAAAAACACACACACACACACACACACACACACACACACACACACACACACACACACACACACACAGCAGGAACTTCCTCCTCACGCTTCGGGTTAAAGTCTAACGTACTTGTCACTGTTTTTTTTTTTAACGACCTTTATAAAGTTTTCGTTTTTTACTTCCGTTAAGCATCAAAGTATGCAAGACAGAGTGCAAAAGTTTGTGCACCCTTACAGCAAAATGAATTGTAATTTACATTGTGTTAATGAGGGTAAAATTAATAGTATAACTACATCTTCAACATCTAGTATAATAAAATAAAACTATAACAAATTAATACATTAATTCATAAATTTTACACCATACATTTTATATATTTTCTATGATAAATTTTATTGTATTGTAACTGTATATTATTAGATTTGATATTTTACTTTTTTGTGCAATTTTTCTCTTCTATCATTGCAGGGAAATCTATCTATCTATCCATCATCTCTTATATCTCATCTTCCATTTATTTTGAGGGTCGTATAAGCATTTCACTGCGTGTCATACTGTGTATGGTCGTGTAAATATTGAAATTAAATTTTACAAGACAACACATTGTGGATTTTTTTTTTGTGGAATATGATTTTTACATTAAAAATATTTTAAATATTAATTTAATTACTTATTGATTTATTTATTTATTGGCTACATAGTAAATTATTAATTTGTTTATTGGAATTGAAATTATATACTACTACTACTAATAAAAACAATAATGATAGCAACAACTATTAATAAAAAAAAACACGTTTAGGCTTTTATCTAACTCAAACAAATATTAATAAAAAATATATAGATTTTTTATATTAAGTCAAATATTAAACTGACTGTAATCACCTAATGAACGTGAAATGATTAAAATCATAATGAAAAAATACAAAACTAAAAAGTTGTGCTCGAAAACAGCGTTATAAACAAAGCACCCGCTAAAACGCTAGCTAGCCAAATGTGCTACGGTAAATGTCAGGCAACTAAACTAAATGTAATGAGACACAAACCTAATTAAAATACTTCTCAAAAAGGAATGAGAAATGGTAATTAGTGAAACGTCACATTACCTGAAGCGACACCCGGCGCTCCTGCTATTCCGCTAACTGAAACACACTGCCCCAGTACGGGATTCCTCTTCCTGGTTTAAACATAAACCCCGCCTTCCTGAGCCAGGATTGGCTAACACTCGTGAGTACTCGGTGACTATTGGCCAAAAGCAACCGTCCGTCATAAACAGGCGGGATCATGAGAATCCCGCCTTCGTCAGTAAAACATGAGCCGCGAGCAGGTCAGGGCGACATCAAAGCCACGTCGCGTGCACGAAAGTAAAGACGTAGATAAGTCGTGTGGTCAGGCGCGCGCGAAGAACTTTTAATCAAAATTATAAAGTGGATCAAATAAATATGTTCATAATCAGTTGTAGATTTATACTAGATACTACATTACTTGTAGGAGGGGGGGGGCTTGCTGGAGCCTATCCCAGGAGATTTAGGGCGCCAGTCCATATTTTAGGGCACACACTTCTCACGCCATGAGCAATTCCAGTTAAATGCCAGTTAAATCAATCTGCACAGCTTCTGACTGAGAGAAAACCGGTGTACCCAGAGGAAACCCAGCAAGCAAAGGGGAGAACATGCAATCTCCACTCGCATAGACCCCATGATGGAAATCGAACCCTCGACACTGGAGGTGCAGAGCAACAGTTGTTAGTCTTTCGTCTGCTCTGGTATTGGACATCCAGTGGGAATCAGACGCGGGTGTTCCATGTGTAATGCGGAAAAACCTACCATCTAAACAGTAACAGTGTAATATAGATATTTATTTATCATAAAACCGTATTCGCTGGATAATAATGGATTATTTGCACAGGATTTATAGAAACCATTTCACACACATACATTTAAGCATATAATAATTAGCTATACACACGTGGACAAAATTGTTGGTACCCTTCGGTCAATGAAAGAAAAACTTACAATGGTCATAAAATAACTTTAATCTGACAAAAGTAATAATTTAAAAAAATTCTATGAATGTTAACCAATGAAAGTCAGACATTGCTTTTCAACCCTGCCTCAACAGAATTATTTAAGAAAATAAACTCATGGAACAGGCCTGGACAAAAATGATGGTACCCCTAGAAAATACTGAAAATAATGCCAAAGAGACATGTTAATTCAAGGTGTGTCCACTAATTAGCATTACAGGTGTCTACAATCTTGTAATCAGTCAGTGGGCCTATATATAGGGCTCCAGATAGTCACTGTGTTGTTTGGTGACATGGTATGTACCACACTCAACATGGACCAGAGGAAGCGAAGGAAAGAGTTGTCTCAGGAGATTCGAAAGAAAATTATAGACAAGCATGTTAAAGGTAAAGGCTATAAGACCATTTCCAAGCAGCTAGATGTTCCTGTGACTACAGTTGCACATATTATTCAGAAATGTAAGATCCATGGGACTGTAGCCAACCTCCCTGGACGTGGCCACAGGAGGAAAATTGATGACAAATCAAAGAGACGGATAATCCGAATGGTTACAAAAGAGCCCAGAAAGACTTCCAAAGAGATCGAAGGTGAACTTCATGCTCAAGGAACATCAGTGTCAGATCGCACCATCCGTCGTTGTTTGAGCCAAAGTGGACTACATGGGAGACGACCAAGGAGGACACCATTGTTGAAAACAAATCATAAAAAAGCCAGACTGGAATATGCCAAACTACATGTTGACAAGCCACAAAGCTTCTGGGAGAATGTCCTATGGAGAGATGAGACAAAAATGGAACTTTTTGCCAAGGCACATCAGCTCTATGTTCACAGATGGAAAAATGAAGCATATCAAGAAAAGAACACTGTCCCTAATGTGAAACATGGAGGAGACTCTGTTATGTTCTGGGGCTGCTTTGCTGCATCTGGCACAGGGTGTCTTGAATCTGTGCAGGGTACAATGAAATCTCAAGACTATCAAGGGATTCTAGAGAAATGTGCTGGCCAGTGTCAGAAAGCTGGGTCTCAGTCGCAGGTCATGGGTCTTGCAACAGGACAATGACCCAAAACACACAGCTAAAAACACCCAAGAATGGCTAAGAGGAAAACATTGGACTATTCTAAAGTGGCCTTCTATGAGCCCTGACCTCAATCCTATTGAGCATCTTTGGAAGGAGCTGAAACATGCTGTCTGGAAAAGGCACCCTTCAAACCGGAAACAACTGGAGCAGCTTGCTCATGAGGAGTGGGCCAAAAACCTGCAGAGAGCTGCAGAAGTCTCATTGACAGTTACAGGAATTGTTTGATTGCAGTGATTGCCTCAAAAGGTTGTGCAACAAACTATTAAGTTAGGGGTACCATCATTTTTGTCCAGGCCTGTTCCAGGAGTTCTTTTTTTTTATTTTATAATTCCGTTGAAGCATGGTTGAAAAGCAATGTCTGACTTTCATTGGTTAACATTCATAGAATTCTTATGTGTTATTACTTTTGTCAGATTAAAGTTATTTCTGTGACCATTGTGAGTTTTTCTTTCATTGACCGAAGGGTACCAACAATTTTGTCCACGTGTGTATGTTCATCACAAATGTAAAAATCTCGCAACATATGGGAATGAACCATCACACAAATAACATCTGTTCAGTGAGTAGATGGGGTGCCAATACTTTGTACAATTACTAAATGATCTGCAGCGTAGCGAAAATATGTACAAGTTTAGTTTTTTCTCGCCTCCTCAAAAGTGAGCGACAGACTCATCGTCCCGCTTTCGAAGCTCACCCTGGGCCTCTGGCTCCGCCTTTGCCCGGTGGGTGTGGCTGCTTCGTTCTCATTTGTCTTCAGGCAGATTGACGAGGACGGCGAAGAGGCGGAGGACCCGCCCACACTGTTGGACCGCTTCCTGAAGGTGGAGCTTTGCCTCAGCGTGGCCTTGGCGGCTGCTTTGAAGGCGTGAGCCGCCGTGCATGAACGAACTTCCTCTATGGTGTTCCGGGTAGGCTTGAACAGGATGATGTAGACCTTATTGAAGAAAATGCATGCGAGGAGGCTGAAACTGGATGCCAGGATGGCAATGACCTCCACAGCTGAGACGAACTTCCCGTAGGTGCTGAAGTAGGCAGGGACGAAGGAGATCCAAACGATGAAGAAGATGAGCATGCTAAAGGTGATAAACCTGGCCTCTGTGAAGTTCTCCGGCAGCTTCCGAGACTTGAAGGCGAAAAAGAAGCAGATGGCTGCCAGGAGGCAGGTGTAACCGATCAAGAAGCCGAGGGCCATCATGGAGCCTTCGTTGCAGGTTATGAAGATGATCTCGTCAATGTCGTAGTTTCTGTCGCTCGCTGGCGGAGCATTGTACAGCCACACCACGCAGATCATCACCTGTACAAAGGTGAACAGGAAGACCAACAGGAACTGCAGGTTCAGACCCCACCACTTACGATGGAGGCTGGTGGGAATCTTGGCTTCGAATACCAGAAGCACCCGGTTGGTCTTCACCAAGATGCAGGAGATGCACAAGACGAAACTGATGCCGAATGCGGGCTGACGCAGGCGACACGTCCAGTCCTGAGGCTCGCCGATGAACACGAACGAACTGGAGAAACAGCAGATTAACGAGAACAGCAGCAAGTAGGACAGCTCTCTGTTTGAAGCCTTGACTATCGGTGTGTTCCGAAACCGCACAAACACACCCATCACAAAGGAGGTCAGGAGAACACCGAGAACGGCGAGCAGAGCCAGAGCGATCCCGAATGGCTCCAACCATGCCAGATACTCGATCTCCTTTAAGAAACAGGAAGTGTGGTTCCCATTGGACCAAGAATTGTTGGGACATTTGGTACAAACACTGGCATCTGTATAGGAAGTGAGGAAATGAGAAAAAATGAGCATAAAAACAAACAATAAAATGCAACACTCACTCACTCATCGTCTATCCTGTATTCAGTGTCGAGGAGCCTATTCCAGGAGATTTAGGGCATGAGGCAGGGTACACCCTCAGTGTGCCAATCCATTGCAGGGCACACACACATTCACACACTACGGACAATTTGGGAACCCCAATTGACAATTTGACAATCTGCATATCTTTGGACTGTGGGAGGAAACCAGAGTACCCGGAGGAAACCCACCAAGCACGGGGAGGACATGCAAACTCCATGCAAAAAATCTGTTAATATGAGGATTTTTAATAAACTTGCTAAATTGAATTAAAGCATTATTAAACACATTGACAAATATTATATAAATACTACTTTTAAAACAATTTCTATTAGTAATTTTAGATTTCAGTTTTATTACAATTATTAATCAATGTTATAAAACATTTCTAATTAAAAATATGTATATGTATGCATCCACCAAAGCAAACACCAGCCTCTCTCCCAGGATGCTGGAGCAGAAACAGCACTTCCATGTCCTGCTCCAGGGCCAGGCAGAGACCTGGTGGCTGTTCTAGGACACTGGTTCCTGGAGGACTTGTCCTTGTCCTGCACATTTTTTTTTTTTTCAGCTTCCAGCACAAATGGTTTAATTAATCAGCTAATTAACAGACTTTTCCGAATTGAAGTGGGTGGGATGGAGCAGGGTAACCCAAGCCACAAAACCTTTGTTAAGGTCTTTAGCATGAAGCCGAACCATCGGACAGTCACCATAATGTATGTGGAGAGTGGGGTGTAGTTGGGATCAGTCTATGAGAGGAGGGGAGGGGGGTGGCAAGCTGAGAAAAGGTTGAATGGTAAGCAGTTTGCATCTGAAGGACTATTCTTTGTATACATGTATATGTTTAATATAGAGTGAGTGAACCAGGGAGTTTTTCCTTGCCACTGTCGCCATCGTCCTCGGCTCACTCATCAGGGACAGTCTTATCATTTTGATTCACACACGTTCACTTCTCATACAAACTTATATAATTCTTTTGATTGTGTAAACCTGCTTTGTGACAATGTCAATTGTTAAAAGCGCTATACAAACAAAATTTTATTGAATTGAACCATGCACCTTTATAGACGCTGTATTCTCCATCAGAGCACTCGGTACACTCAAAGCAGCAGGTGGGTTTCCCCTCGATGATGCCCTTCCTGGTGCCAGGCTCACACTCCTCACTGCAGTTCGAAAATGGCACCTGGGCAAAGACAACGAGGAAAAATGTATTCGTGATCTGCAAGCAATTATCCAACCACATGAAGGATAAAGTTTTTTTTATATTTATAGTTTTTTTGCCAATAAAAAGTGCACTTCAAAAAGGGAGCACTGTATTTTATGCTTTGGTAATCAATAATTTTAATAATAGTATATATAAAAGATAAAAAATATTTAAATACATTAAAATATTAAAATATAATAACTGAGAACTTTTGGAAAAATAAACAAAAATTTCTATTTAAAAACCTGTAAAAAAAAAAGGACCTTCTTACAGTGCATCTGGACAAAGTATTTTATTTTTATAATTTAATTTAAAAAATTGAAAACCACATGTTCTACATGTACAGGGTGGGCCATACGTGATATTAACGTCCTGTTTGTGGCACATTAGTATATGTGAGGGGGCAAACTTTTCAAGATGGGTGGTGATCATGGTGGCCATTTGGAAGTCGGGCATCTTGGATCCAACTTTTGTTTTTTTCAATAGGAAGAGGATCATGTGACACATCACACATATTGGGAATTTCACAAGAAAAACAATGGTGTGCTTGGTTTTAACGTAACTTTATTCTTTCATGAGTTATTTACAAGTTTCTCTTTGTTCACAGCCATTGACATGTTGAAGAGGTTAACATGTGATGAGCGGATCGAAATTGTGTTGATATCTGGTGAACGCAGTAACCAGGTCATTGCAGCAGATTTCAATGCAAGACATCCTACGAGAACTTCCATCTCCCATGCTACAGTTAGCAAACCGCTTGCTAAGTTTCGTGAAACTGGTTCAGTGTTGGATTTGCCAAAATGTGAACGCATGAAAACTGTCACTAATGAACAAACATCAGTGGCTGTCCTAGCTTCATTCAGCAAGAGCCCACAGCGTAGCACTCGCCGCATGTCACTGGAGAGTGGCATTAGTCGAACATCCTTTCGGCGGATATTAGCTACTCACAAATGGCACCCTTACAAACTCCAGCTACTGCAGCATCTCAACGAGGATGACCCAGATCGGCGCACACAATTTGCAGAATGGGCAAAACAAAAATTGGAACAGGACCCTCAGTTCACGCAGAAGATTTTGTTCAGTGTTGAGGCAAACTTTTATGTGAATGGTGAAGTTAACAAACCACCGCTATTGGTCTGACACTAACCCACATTGGATAGATCCCTCCAAGACTGTTAGAACAAAAAAGTGATGGTATGGTGTGGTATATGGGGTACAAAGATAGTGGGGCCATTCTTCATCAATGGAAACCTCAAGGCCACTGGATATTTGAAATTGCTACATGATGATGTGTTTCCCTCTTTATGCACTGAAGCTGGCACGTTCCCTGAGTTTTTCCAGCAAGATGGTGCACCATCACATTATGGGTGTCAGGTCCGAGCATTCCTAGATGAACAGTTTCCTGAAAAGTGGATTGGTCGTCGTGGGCCAGTTGAATGACCCCCAAGGTCTCCCGGTCTGACCCCCTTAGACTTTTATCTTTGGGGTCATCTGAAGGCAATTGTCTATGGTGTGAAGATACGAGATGTGCAGCACCTGAAACTATGGATACTGGAAGCCTGTGCTGGCATTTCTCCTGCGGTGTTGCTATCAGTGTGTGAAGAGTGGGAGAAGAGGGTTGCATTGACAATCCATCATGATGGGCAGCACATTGAACACATTTTATAAGTGGTCAGAAACTTGTAAATAACTCATGAAAGAATAAAGTTACGTTAAAACCAAGCACACCATTGTTTTTCTTGTGAAATTCCCAATAAGTTTGATGTGTCACATAACCCTCTTCCTATTGAAAAAACAAAAGTTGAATCCAAGATGGCCGACTTCCAAATGGACACCATGGTCACCACCCATCTTGAAAAGTTTGCCCCCTCACATATTCTAATGTGCCACAAACAGGACGTTAATATCACCAACCATTCCCATTTTATTAAGGTGTATCCATAGAAATGGCCCACCCTGTAGTACAATGCATTACACATTATTTTTGCACTCAGGACTCTTTATCATGAATTGCTACATCAGTGTGGCGTAGCATGGCGGTGATCAGTCTGTGGCACTGCTGAGGCGTTATTGAAGAGTCGGGTATTCATCTTTCTCTTGACAACAGCCCAGAGTCTCTGTATGGAGTTTAGGTCAGGTGAGTTAGCCGGCCATTCAAGCACAGTAATATCACAGTCAAGCAAACCAGTTAGAGTTGTTAAAAAGGTCAGCAGATAAAAGCATGTGCTCTAAAATCTACTGGTAGATGTCTGCTTTGATTTTGGGTTTGACAAAACACAATGGACCAAGACCAGCAGAAGACTGTGGAGACTTCACACTGGTCTTCAAGCAACTTGGATTTCGGCCCTCTGCACTCTTCCTCCATGATGTCCAAATAAAAAGCAAAATTTAATTTAATCTGAAAAGATGACTTTGGACCACTGAGCAATGCCTTCAGTTCTTTTTCTCCTTAGTCCAAGTAAGACGCATCTGAGGTTGTCTTTGGTTTAGGAGTGGCTTGATGCTAGGATACCAGTTGCATGGTGGCTCTTTATGCACTGACTCCAGTCTCATTCCACTCCTTGTGCAGCTCTCCCAAGGTCTTAAATCAGCTTTGCTTGACACTCTTCTTAAGACCTTTTGTGCACATTTTTCAACTGCACTTTTCCCTTCCAGTCAACGTTCCATGAATATGCTTTAGTTCTGCACCTACTGTGGCTTATAATCCTTATGGACGAAGTCGATGATCATCTCCTGGACAATTGTAAAGTCAGCAGTCTTCTCCACGTGTGTACTGAACTAGACTGAGAAAGTATTAGACGGAGAGTAATTTACTCAAACTCTAAATTAAATCTATGCATATAATAAGACTGTAAAGGGGGCGTGTCTGTACTTTAAAGATATTTGCGAAAAGGTAATTTGCGGGGACATAAGATGAGTAATAGAACACATCAAGATGTTTTTTGGATTTTTTGTCTCCGTTTGTGCACGCATCATGTAAAACCTGCTGAACTAAATTTTTCATGTAAAAGATGTAGTTAATTCCAAAATTCAACAGATGGCTCTGTACATTTTTTTTAAAACACAAGAGTGTGCAATTAAATTCCACTCAAATAGAGTCACAGACACTTCTAGTATTCTAATATTTTAAAATACTGGATTTTTGACTTTCATGAGCCAAACGCTATAAATATTCAAAATGAAAATAAAGATTTAAAATATTTTTACTTTACATCTAATAAATCTAGAGTTTCACTTTTTAAATTAGATTTCTAAATAAATAGAACTTTTCATGATATTATTTTTTTCCGATATGCCCTTTATTCCGATTATTCTGAGAAACCTGTTGAATTAAATTATTAAAACTAAAAGGTAAGAATGGTTACTTATATAACTAATAGAACCTGATAGAGAAAAGCAGATAGACAATAAAACATTCATTCATTTATCATTCAGTAGTTAACAGTCTATATTTATTTGACAATGTCTTATTTGACTTATGATTAATTTAACATATAAACCTCATGTTTTAATGATTTATGGGGAAATGTAGCACTTTCTCTCAATGTAGGTAAACTTCTAGATGATTGTGTTTAAGTCCAATGATGCGAGTTAGGGACGGAAAAAACTAAGCAAATTTGTTTAATGGGTGGTGATGGGATTAGATGAGCCACCAGATCCGGGGTGAACTAAACTGCTGACAGGCGGACAGAGTAAACAGAAGGAATTCACACGGGCATGTTTATATGATCACACAATGAAAACCACAGTTCAGCAAAGACCATGAGGCAAACACACACACACACACACACACCCCGAGCTGTTTACACATCGAGCTGTTTACACATTAAGTGATATATTGTTTCTGTATTTTTAAGTAATACTGTTTTAAAAATTATTTTAAAGCTTAGTTTTTTTTTTAAGAAACAATATCAGGTGTATATTCATATTGGCTGATCAGCAAAAATGTATATTAATCAAATAATTTTAATAATTACATATGAAATGTACAGATCATAATAATTAAACTTTTCTAGGTAAAAACCATTTGATATCCAAACTATGGTACAATTAGATGAAACCAGGTTGGGCATTGGATGCAGGTTTGTAATTGCTCTCAAGTAGAATGTCATGTAACAGCAGTAAAACGTGTTCCAGTGGGAAAAAAAAAAAAACAGCACATGCAGTCCACCTGTCAATAATAAGTACTGTACCGTGTACATGTCGCCAATGCAGTTAAAATATTTTTCAAACAGAATGAACACTATCCATGAATGCTTTGCATTTCAGACATTTGACCTTGCAGGGACCTTGTACAAAGGCTGTAAAAAAGCTAAGCAGTTGTTTTATCTTCTGGTTACACTTATCATCAAACACTTCCATCAACCACGGCGAACACTTGGCTTCAATGATTGTTGAAAATAGGCACAAGAGCTACTGCTGCAGTAAAATGTCTCACCTCAGTTAAAAAGCCATTCCACAGTATTTTCGATTTGTCTATGGAGAGTTTGGCGCCCTTTCTGCCGCTAACGCTGTAGTACCCGACCTCCCTGAACACCACCGAACTGTCCACGGGGGAACGGTGCCAGTTCATGATGGTGTAGTTGGCAGAAAGTTCACTGCTCTCGTCGAAGCGCACACTCTCACCCATACTGTTCTGGAACTTCAGATGTCTCAATTGCTTTAAGACCTGAAAAGAGACCAAAACTAGCTCACAGTTGATCACAGATCAGGTTTAAAGTTTGTCACTGCTAAAGTTCTATTCAGGGCTGGGAAATAACTACAAGTGTACTTTGGTACTATATACTTTTTTTTATCAGCAAACAGACTTTTTACTTTAGTTTTAAGTACATATTACAAATAATCACAAATAATAAAGATAATAATACAATTATCACAAATACAATTGAATTGAATTAGGATTCTCAATAAGTAACCAAATAATCAGATAAATATTATTATACACAATGTTTTGAATTTCTGGACAATAAGACAAACACTGTACAAGTTGGAACAAAAATGTTTTATAGCCCAGAAAATACATTACATTATGACTTTGTTTAAAGGCATGATCATTACTGAAGTGAAGTTAATGAGCTTTTTATACTGTTTAGGTTACAAGACACTTATTCTAGTTCAAAAGCCATCACATAATTGCACTTCAATGTATAAAGTGAACTTGTTAATAAACAAAGGCACAGTACGTCCTGATCATTTACCTGCCACGCCTCCACCTTGCGAATATCAGCACATGATCCATTAGCGAAGAGTCCTCTCCCAGGAGTACACGTGAGGATGTCCTGCAGTGCCTCAGCTATGGCGTAAATTGCCACGTAAACGTTATAGGAGATTCTCAGGTCATTGTAGTCCAGGTAAGGAGTCTCCACGCTTGTGATGTCCTCGTCGCCCGTGCAAAGCGGCCTAAACCCTGCACTGCCGTTCTCACTGTCCTCCTTCCTGACACTGTCCACCAGGTAACAGTTAAACGTTTCTTCCCAAAACTCTCGCACAAACTCGTTATGCAGGGATTTTTTCGGATGTACATGCTGCAGGAATTCCTTGAATCCAGGGATCTGACCTGCTTGCAGCGCAAAGCCGATGGTGCCACCCATGACGTCCAGGTACTCGGGTTTGGCCACAAGGCTTGACAGAGTCCACGCTTCACTCGCTAACCACACGCGATCCGTGATATTACGTCTTACCATTTCCTTAACCAGCGGCTCAACGTCGGGCCCGCTAGCAAACACAACAATGACTTTAGCGGTGGAGTTCTGGATTTGGTCTGCAATGTGAATAATCTCAGCTTCTTCCAGATACTGAGAGATCAGCACGTTGAGGTCGATGCAGATGTCCCTCTCAAACATCTCATTCTCGAATTTCTCTATCCCAGGACGGCCGTATTCATCGTCCGAAGCGATCGCAATGACCCAGTTCCACTGGAAGTAATCTATGATGGCCGCCATTGCGATCGCTTGGTGCTCATCAGTCGGAATTGTCCTCATGAAGGACTTGTACTGGTTCTTGTTGCTCAGAAGGCGACTTGAAGAAGCATAGCTGATCTGATGGAACAAAACAAAAAGCTAAAAAAAAATTTACACCAGGAAAAAAAATTCACCTCTTTACAGAAAAGCCTCTACTCACCTGCGGGATGTAGAAGAGACTGACTAGATCGGCCACTGCTGTCGAAACCGCTGATCCGCAAGCTCCAACCACGGCGATGGTGGACGGGATGTTCCCAGTGCAGTTACAGAACCCATCCAAGTTCAGAGAGTCGATCTTATTCTGAGCCACGAAGCTGAGAGAGGCCTCCAGGGCTTTGGAGACGGTATTACAGGTGTCAAATATACGGTACCCCAGAGTGATGTTGGGTAAAAGTGTAGAACTGTTGTTGATTTCCTCTATGGCAAAAATCATGGCCTGGAGCCATCGAAATCCACGAAAATTATACCTAAGAAACCACAAAGACACGTTCATGGAGCTCAGCAGAAACCTGTGTTTTTTATTTATAAAGTTTGATTAAAAATGTTTTTTTTTCCTGTTTAAATTTTTAAAGCTCACATTTGCCCATGCGAAGTCTGAGAACACCCGTTAATCTGTGTTTGGACCACAGCACTGTTCTGTACAGTTCATTTTCTTTTTCCCCCCCAACGTACCTCACACACTCTGTAGATTCTGGTTTAGCAGCCAAGTCCTGGTCGTTTGAAGCGACTCCGAAGTGTATTGGGAACAAACCCCCCAACAGTATGTCCCCCGTTTTCTGAGCTCTCTGACGAGGGCCGTATGAAAGAACTCCACAGTTCAAAGCCAACAGCACCAAGTAGTGCACATAGAAATCGAAATAAAACCTCATATTCTCAGTGTTGTGAAGGTTTTATGGCCATAAACAGCGGTAGATCAGCAGCTGATTGACTGACAAAAGAAGGTTGTACGTTCCCGGGACGCCCAGGGATCCAAGCTTTTATTCTGAGTATGATTTCAGTAAATCGGGGTAGAACATAGAATCCTGGTTCATTAAAACAGAAAATGCATATTTTATAAAACTCATGTTTAAAAGATATAATGCTACAGCAAATAAAGCTTATCACAATTGTTTGGATGAAACAATTAAGAGAAACAGTCTGAACCCTTGAAAATCTTTCACCAGGGATCAATCTGAGGAGCGATCAGTCTCTTCGTCCTGTCCTTCGTCAGGCTCATCTTCAACCCTCATGCAGTTTGTCTGTGCAATGAGTTAAAGACAAAAAGTTCAAAGATGCAGGAATTTGACAACAGTAAAGGGTGTAGCCCTCAAAGCTCAGATCATTTGAGTCATTATTTGTTTTGCTGTTTTTTTTTAATAAACATATATAGAGCTTATGACTGTGCAGTTCCCTACACTTTTGTCCTACAGTTTTGTGATGTCATTCCCATATTCCGGTAGTGGTAAAATGTACCTTTATAAAAGTAATGATAACTTTTGTTCTACCCGACATACAGTATCGCACATTGTCAAATAGACAGTTTGAAGTCTGCAGCCCTGTTAACACATCGGCAAGGCTTCCATATAAGCAATTTTTTTTTTTTGTAATTGACCTACAGTATTCTGTGTTGCCGGCACGAATCTGTGCCGCTTGAGTTTTAAGGGTTTTAAGCTAAAGCTGTGAATCAGAGGCAGATTTTCAATTCCATTTGATTTTTGGGCCTTGTGGTTTTCAATTCAAGTCAGTTCAATGGAATAATGTTTATTATCTTATTTGTCTCAAGCAGCTACTGTATATTTCTTGCTGGATTTAAAGTATTAAAATGTCTCAGAGTTTTCAATAAACCCTGAAATGTAAAATTATAGATAAATAAGGGTGTGACCAATTTGAGTGAAAGCTGTATTGCAGATGTAAAACCACTAGCTGAATGCTACGCATCACTAATCAGCTGGCTGTGAAAACTTTCTAGTTGAACTTACAATGTAAGAGTTACAAGTGCAAAGTAACATTTGGATATAAATTAACGTTAGCCTCCGTAGCATTTTAGCTAAAACAAGTTAAAACAAAGCTAGTTACCTTGTGGTAACTCAGGTAAGTAGGTGTGGTCTAGTCAGCAGCCAGACTCTGTAACATTGGACCATTTACCTATTAACCGGGGATTAGCAGAGTCAACTCCTGCCAAGATCGCGACAACCAAAGTGCAAATCAGTTCTGAACTGGAAACTGACAATTCGTTGAATTAATTAAAACTTTATTTATGTAGCACCCAACAAATACCAGGTGGAACCTAGGTGCTGAACAAAGTGCAAAATGCAATGTGCAAATTGAATTTGAAGTTAACATAAAAATAATAAATTATAGAAATATCATAAAAGTAAATAATAAAAACTAAAACAGGAAAAATGAGGAGCTAAGAGATTAGTTGTTGCCACTGAGAAAGCATGGTCACCCCACGTTTCATATCTTGTTCTAGGCTCTTCTAGACCATGGGTGTGCAGATGGATAAGTTCGCTTAAAGAGGTTAGGGCCATACCAGACAGAGATTTAAAAACAAACAATACGATTTTCTACTGAATTTTTAAGACTTTTAGAAAATTACTAGCCAACCAATGTTTAATGTCAGTTAAACAGCTGGACAAGGACTGGAGTGCACTAAGTGAATCTGGTTTTAACAGAACATATAACTGGATGTCGTCATCAGCGTAGAATCGACCAAATCAATCAATAAAAGATCAGTTGAATCACACCGCTCTAATTTTAACAATCCTGTTGTTAGAAACCTCAGTTTAAAGAGGCTAAACTCTATTCCTTGATAATATAAACCTTTATTGCCCCTTAACCCCCCAAAATCTTGCCCTATAATAAATCCCATAGAGAACTACATATAAAATAAAAGATCCAGGAACAATGGGTTCAATTAGGTCACAGTTTTCAAATCTTCTCCAGAAACAGTCGGTGTGTAAATAATAAAACATTTTCATTATTTGTGCAGGGTTTCATTCCAACAAAGAAGAATCCACACCTGATTTTACCTGTTTAATTAGTTGTTTTTGGCTTTCAATAGACTACAAGGTGTGGCTTCTGTTTTGTTGGAATGAAAACCTGCACGCGCACCCACCCACACACACACACACACACACACACACACACACACACACACACACACACACACACACACACACACACACACACACACAAACACACACACACACAAACACAAACACACACACACACACACACACACACACACACACACACACACACACACACACACACACACACACACGCACACACACACACACACACAAGCCCTTTCTGGAGCAGATTTGACACCTCTGAATTAAAGATTTATAACGCTTCATCATTCAAGCTATAATTTAAGTCGATATGATGCTGAATTTGGCCGAAATGCTGAGGATCTTCAGTAGGGATGTATTCATATTGAGTATCAGGAATGACTCCAGTACTGTGTTGATTTCCTGTCAGTCCAGGTGTCTACCAAGATAATAAACAGGCACAACAACAATGAAACCTGTTTCTGCAATACACGCAACAATATAAAGCATCTTAACAATGCAAAGCAGTGTTAGCTAGTGTGGAAATAAAAATAAGTAAGATGCTGTGAATTACGCACATGAGCGGTGAAGTAAGAGAAAGGGTTTAATGTGTGTAAGAGAGATAGAGCCCCGAAACAAAACTGCCATACTGTGTCAGTGGTTAAGGCATTGGTATACGGTTCAAACCACACGTCCACCAAGTTACCACATGAGCAAGGCCCAGTTAACCTGCAACTGCTCAGGTGTATAATGAAATAAAAATGTAAGTTGATCTGGATAAGGGCGTCTGGAAAATGCTATAATGTAAATGTAACAGGATACCGCAGCAACAAACATGTCTGTGACCCGTGATTGATAAACACTTCATAATCACTTTTATCAGATCCAGCACTGAAAAGTACAAGGACAAATATGACAAAAAATTGTATTCTTGCATTCCTAAGTATAAGCAAAAAACTATATATAAAGCAAGAACAACACTGGACCCAAAACGGAGCCTTGAGGGACAACAAACTGTACTTTTTAAATATCTTTGAAACAATCAAAATTAATGCAAACAAAGTTGCAGGAGATTAAAAAACAAGTAAAAACTATTTTCTCTGTTTAGATAAAACATGTTTTCAGAGATATTGAGCTAATGAGGCTGATCTTTTAAAATGAGAAGTTAGTATTTTTGTGATTTGTATATGAATGAAACTGGTAAAATTGCAAATATGCTTTAAATTTTTTCTGTGCAACACTAAAGGATGAGCTGTCAAGTTGAACATACAAACATATAATGACTTTATAATAAAACTTTTTTTTTCTTTTAACAAAACCCATACAGAAAGCTGACTGAGTTGAAGACAAGAAAATCTGCAGTAGAGAATGATTGGTTTCACATCACTGACCTCCAAACTGCAGGTACAGCTTCGGTCAAAGCAACCTTCCTTTCTCTCTAACTGCGGTGCAATAACGGTTCACCATCAGGATAATTAACTCTGGAAATATGCAGCAGCAGGGCCGAGCGATTCCACTGCAAAGCCCCGGTCAGTTCCCTGGAAAAAGATGGAGAGCTGATTATACACCAGAGGGGAAAGTTAACCTGGCTCTGAACACAGTGGACATTTAATACACTGGAATTTAAAATTATATAATTTTTTTAAATACTATTTAATTATTTTTCTGGTTATACTGACAGCTGGCGTGTGAACATATGAAAACATAGACGTTCGACCGCCATTTTATGAACTGCACTTGAATTTTGTTGTAAATATTTGTTACAATCCATGTACTATCACAATGATAGTAAATTAATTATTCCTTCACTTCAGATCAGTACTGGGATCAATACTACACAAACTAATTTACAAAGTCTGTGGACTCGTCCTGAATTTTAATACAAATGAAGATATCTACAAAGAGCTTTGAAATGCAGAATATCAACATCATATTTTGAAACAGGAATTTTAATTATAAAATGCAAATAATTGTATTATTGTATTTTATAATAATTATAAAAAACTAAAAAAATTATAATTTATATTTGGCATGCATTTAATTTCTTAACTTAGGTAGAAAAAACAGTGACTAATCCAAAATTTTTAATGCTTTTAAAAACGTGACCATGCTTCACGTTGTAACAGAAACATGTTAAAAATTTAATAACCGTATTCTGAAAAAAAAAAAAAAAAAAAAAAGCTTTACAATAGTTTAGCACTTCTAACCAAAGCTTTCTGAGTACTGTACAGGGATAAGTGTTAGTAGTGGCAGTCATTCATGCTATTAAAAAGAAATGTTAAAAACTGGAAACGATAGCTAAAAATAAACTGGACCCAATAAACTGGCAGTTGTGCCTAAAAAAAATTAATGTACTTACCAAATCCAGCATCCATCCATCAAATTTGAAAAAGTAAAAAAAAAAAAGTGCAATTTAAACAAAATTAAAAAAAACTATTTATGCCAGTTGCATGTTTTCCTCTTTGCTCGTCTCAGCTTGAACAAAAATGTCTTTCGTGTTGGTGAATTAATTGTGAGCAGGCCTGGTGAGTGCGTCGCTCTCTGCTCCAGAGTTAATGAAACATTAACCTGAGGTGGTCGGGTTATTTCCGCTGCTCGCTCCTGTTTCACCCCACAGTGTTTCTTACACACCTCCTTATCAGAGGACGAGTGCTGCTCAGCTTCCGAGCTTTTAAACACAGCTTGGCATTCATGCGGCTGTATATAATACAACTTAAATGTCCACGGACCTACTACACTGCACTGTCCCCCACGTCTTGTGTGAAGACATGCTGAAAAGGATGAAGCTTTGGATATGGATGATATGTAAAGGTGGCATGGTGGGTAGCACAGTGGGCTCACACTTTCAGGGTTGAGGGTTCTGCCTTCAGGTCTGGGTACATGGCAGTTGAATGTTCTCTCGCTGCTTGCCGGGTTTCCTCACACAGTCCAAAACATGCACATTAGGCTAATTGGTGTTTCCTAATTGCCCATTGTTTGCGGGCATGCTTGCTTGTACCCGGCCCAGATACCCTCCCCATACAGGACTAGAGAGTGGGAGCTTTACAGCAAATTTTAAACAGCCCCTCAAGAGAAACCACCCAAAACTCCGGTCAAATTACATTAGTTTCTCTGTATAATAGTGCCGTACAATTGCTAATGAATTTCTTTCATAGGAAGCATTTTGTAAACTCAAGAATTTCTTTAAAACTGTTCCTTTTTCTGTTTTAGCTGGCTTAAAATTAATTTCTCCCATTTCTACCTCCAAGAGACATGAAAGTTTAAAAAAAAAATACGTACATCTGGGTTCCTAGCAGATTTAAGAAGCCTATTCATCTCAGTCATTGTGAAAGGATGACCATAATTGCATCAAGACCAAACATGGACAAATTTTATTATGGGAAGGGAAAAAACTGAAATGACAAGACATAAGGCAAGCACCAATAAATAAAAATCCCTCATACAGACAAATAAATACAAACTTCATAGATCAAATACTCCCCCCCAAAAAAGCAAAGTGAAATCATGTGAGGACAAGCTGGAGTGATGCTTCAGTTCAGACGACAAACTTGTTCTTGGTGATGGAGTTGCTCTTGGTGGCCGTGTCGGCGTGGGCCTGATATCCGATCACAAGCTTCACCGGGAGACCCAGACTCTCTTTATACTTCCGGCTACAATAAGACAAGATCACAAAAAGGTGTCACGTCATTGTAAGAAACGCTATGCTCATGTCAGAAAACGAACTTTAATTTTACCCCCGCTTGCTTCAAAATACTGAAACTAGAGACTCCTTGCATAAACAGCTACGTACTAAGGAAAGATGTACCAATACATCATAGTAATAGCACATTTGGGGGGGGGGGGGGGGGGGGGGCTTTCTGAATGCAGTACTGTACATGTAAGCCCTGTGGTTGAAAGGCTTTCCATTAGTAGCTACGCGAGAGGCTTTTAATGCTACATAATGCGGCTTTAGTGTCTGACAAACTCCAAGGCTATAGCACATATCCAAGCAACGCTGGAGTGCATAAAGTATCCTACACTCTCCGCTCTGATGGGTAATTAGCTTCGTTAGGGTTGCTATGCACTAATCTGTTTTCTCTGATCATTATTTATAGCACAATAAACAATGAACTGCACACATCTGGCTGGAACTCGAAACCCTAACCTCATAAATACAGGAAAAATAGCATAAAGTGTAATAGCACAAATTAAAACATCCATGCACACTGTATATATACACACATTTATTTATTTTTTTATTTATACATTTTTTTAACATGCAGCATACAGTAAATAAGACGTCACTGAATCGGACACCATCTCACCCGATGCATGTTACTGCTTCAGCGTTCTCGGTGTTCGTCGTCCAGATGGCGATCTTGTCTCCTTTGGCACGAACGTTAATGACGGCACCGCAGACATCGCGACTGTACGGGCCGAAACCCTCGCCGATCAGACACAACAGCTGCAGGAGGAACAGTTTAAACTTAAATGTCAGCAGAAGAGAGATAAACCTGAAGGTCAAATCTTGGCTGCAAGGTTAAGCCTACATCTGTATAACTGCCTTATTTTACAGTCTGTTTATTTTAGAGATTTTCAGTTTTTTTTTTTTTTTTTTTAGAAATTCAAGGCAGAGTAGTCAGTCTCTCTCACAAATCTCTTTTACAGAGATCTTTTACAGAGATTTTACACACACAAAGATGAACATGATCATGTATAATTATCCACACTCCTGTTACGTTAAAACTTTTGTTGTCCACATTGTAGGTGTGAACGCGTTACATCAGTTCAACTGATAACTGCTCTCCGGTGCGAGCAAAACTGGACGCCCCACTTGTGATTTGCACAAAACAGCATCGTGCAGCGATTACTAGTGTTTTTTTTTTTTTTGTGGTCTGAGGGTGTACCTGGTGCCAAAAAGCATAAACAAAAGCGTTTGGCCGTCTACAAACGTCTGGATAAGAGTGTCTGCCAAATGCCTAAATGTAAATGTACAAACATGCAAATCTCCAAAATGTGGAGCAATATTGTAAGGAAGGTGAAAGTTTCTTAAAAATAATTACTGGTGATGAGACACAGATTCATCACTACGAGTCTGAGAGTAAACGGGAGAGTGTGGAACGGAAATGTCCTCGATCACAGACCGAAGAAAAGCTCAAAAGTCGACCATCAGCTGGAAAATTCATCAACACTTACAGTTGTCTAGGATTCTCAAGGGCCCGAAGTATTGGAACATTCAGGGAAAGCGTTCAACAAATCGACAGCGCTCGTTACAGCGAGATGCTTATTGAAGAACTGAAGACAGCGGTGCATTCGTGGCTCGCAGCTCAGACTAAAACATTTTTTTTTTAATAGAGGCAGCACGAAAGCTTGTCGACAGATGGACAGTGTACTATAAATCAATAAATACATTTTTAATAATAAAAAAAAAAAACATAAATCTACAGCCAGAGTGCAGATAGTTCTTGACACATCCAACTTACATGTGCAGAAAACGTACATCAATATTAAGCTTAAATATAAACATTAAAAAGGATTAAAAACCAGTCAGAGACGGATCAGAAAGTTTGTTAAATTTATGACCTTTCTTGCATGTGATTTTCTAAGGTTTGTGCAACACTGATTATGCTGGTTTGCATCTGAAGAAGAATAAAACCGCAGCTATGAACTAATATGTAGATACAGTAGATTTGTAATACGAGTGCGCGCGAGTTATTGTGCATCACAGACCGTCTCCAGCCAAAAGCGGTCGAGCTCTGAATGTCTCTGCTGTTTGGAAAGTGTAATGAGCCAACGGCCTCCGCATTTATTGCTCCTGTCCTCCCACATGGGCGCGATTCCATCCTGCATCAAAAACAGTCATAGGCTGTAAATTATAAGTGTACTGTACAGCAAACTTTAAAGCCATTTAAAGGCATTTCAGTAAAACAATAAAAATTTATTCTACAAAACAACAAAAGCTACCACCGCAATTAAATTAATGATGTAAAACTTAGCATAATAAAAGATGCATTTTCCGAAGGGTTGACCCATCCTGCTACAAGTCATTCACCTTGAACACTGAATAGTCGCATCCGGATGAGAGTTTGCTAGCCTTCTGAATGTTATGGTACAACCTGCAGGAAAGAAAGACAGAAAAAAAAAAAAAAAAAAAAAGGAGATTTGAGAACTCGGCACCCACTTCACACTGCGAATTAAAAACCGTAAGGTTTTCTCTTTACCTCCTCCACAGAGTGTAAACTGAAACCCGACACTGCGTTTAATGCCAGGAACAAGTGATCTAAACAGCCGAGTCGGTGCCAGACTGCTGGTGTTAATGCGCTAATTCGCTCCTGCCTTATGGTGCTACACCACCTCCGCATGAGGGGACTCGCTCTTGTTGAATGTGCAAGTTGAGCGCGTGTGCGATCGACACGTGAAGAAAGATCTGATGTAGGAAAACTACATTTACGCCAGCCAACAAAGTGATACGAACTGAGAAGGAGCTGTCTCAGAGCCAGGATTCGCTACATCTGACTCATCAGAGAGACGTTTTGAACAGATTCCTCTGAACTGATCAGTTTAACCTGTTCAGACATGCATGCCTCCCGAACCAAACCTGGTGTGAGGTCTCCGCAGGGTTAGCATTATTCATGTGCGCATCACCCCCGAGCCAAAAATTACACAATCCAAGATCGAAAAGATCCATCACTACCTGAAAGAGCAAAAACGGTGCTGAGCAGTTGGGCAAACAACAAACCTTAGGCTCCTACTCAACAAACTCAAGAGCTGACCGCGTAGGCCACTGTGAGGACTGGCTTGACGGAGCTTGCTTATAAAATGTGCACTTAGACTACAGTCTCTGAACAAATGAAAGACATCTATAAAACACGTTTACCAAAAATATCCTTCATATAAATTAAAGGCTCATCATTTAAAGCGACAAATCATTGTATGACTAAAATATACGCAACAAAAACAGTTAGGACGGTCCATCAGTACCAGATACCCCTTTTCCACTCAGGTGGTTCCTGAACTATTTCACGGCTAGTGCACAATTTTGAACCAGTTTTGTTTTCAGCGAAATCAAGTGTCAGACAGACAAACTGGTTCCATTGTGACACTGGGCTAGCACACAGAACCACTGGTAAGACCAAATAAAAGTTTATAACTGCCATCTTTACATTAAAAGAAAATAAACAAAGCCCAGCCTCAATCAACAAGACAGCTCAAATGCTTTAGAGTAATTATGGCTTAATCCTAAAGTACACTTGAAGAGCCAGAAAAACAGCTCGCAATGCAGTGTTGAAGTTCACCATTGTTGTGTTTGCATCTAGTATTAATGGGAAAGTAGAGACGTACACAGTGTTGTAATGACGTGACTCTCTAACCCATACAAATACGAAGACTTTAAGAGGTTCATTATTGAACCGCCTGTGAACTAGCACCAACACCAGACATAAACTAGCACCTGGTTCACTTTGGTGAGAAAGGGGTTAATGATAAAGTTTTAAGGACTTCACTCAAGACGTGGACATCATTATTGCATTCAGGTGTGTTAGTGTTTGCTCAGACTGCCAGTCCATATCTGACTGGAACCAGTTTGGAATCAAATTGCATTCATGTAGACTGAACAGTTAAAAATGCATTGAATCTAATTTGAACTACATCCAGAGGTCGTTTGGGATCAAAATCCAATTGCATTCCTAAAGATGTGTCCGAGTCTGGAAGCTCTAACGGCTCCAACTGGATTTCAAACATTATGTCAGACACAACACAACCCAGTACAGGTCCGCATGATCTTGTGTTATGGACATGGGAGCAGGGCGAGTATGGACAAAAAGGAGACAATTCGAATTTTGTAATTAGTGAAGTTGCTGTGCTTGCTGCAAGCAAGGGTCCCCTTGCAGAGGGTCCCCCCCCCCCACCCGCCATGCAGATAGGCAGAGAAGGTGTCAGATTTGGGCTGCCAGTCTGAACAGGGCCAAATCTGATCTTATCACTACCTGGACTACCGGTCCTGAAGATTGGATTTGCCCGCAGTCTAAACAAAGCCCAAGGACAGAAACCCGACAGGAAATCAGTTTGAAGAGGGTTTCTAGATCATTTGGAAAAATCCTTCATTAAAACACACACACAAAAAAAGTGTGACATCCTTACACTCATCCTCAGCCAGTTTATCATTAAGGGCTTGCCGTGTTACCCACTCCTTCCTTACATGCAAACTTCAAATTCATCCAGCATGGTTCTACAATCCTAACCCTCAACTGCTCAGATGTATAATGAGAAAAAAGTCGTTCTACCAAACGCTGAAATGGAAAAAGGCCAGGAAGCCATGGGAGAATGAGACCTGGAGTTGGCTATTGGACTCCAACCAAGTCAAATAAGCATCCCTTCAACCATATACAGTCAGTACACAGTGAAATTAAACATTGTTCCTCCAGGACCAAAGCGCTACGTAGAACATAAATTAACAACACCATCTAAGAACTATGAAAAGACAATAATTTGCACGTACCAATGTGTAAACAAGAGCAACAACATGACAATGCAATACAATAGTGATAATGAGTTGAGGTCGTGCACCTGAAGTCCATGAGATGATGGATGAAAAACAAAGTTCTTGTTGACCAGCAGAAAATATTAAAATAAACAAACAAAAAAGCGCAATTGCTTCTTTTTAGTTTAACCACCATTAAACAACAAAAGCAGAAAATGTAGATTAGTGATTATTTTAAACCTGAAGCTCAAATGAAACTCACCCCCAAAAATCCTCAACAGTATCGAACTTGGTGATGAGTCTCAGATTGTCCTGCCACATTTTGCTCTTATCATTCTTATAGAACCATAAGGCCCAGCTGAGTGAGAGATCACAAGATTAAGACAAAAGACTTCAGGGCCACACAACAGACCAGAGGACAAACAGAAAAGCAGAGGGAATACTTAATTTCTTATAGTATTAAGAAATACTTTCTCAAAAAAGTATATTCACTTTATGATTTTAAATCAGACTGAAAGGTAAAACATTCAAGTGTTTTAACAAACCGGTTTTGTAACGGATGCTTTGCATGCAGCTCTTTCCTCACAATTACCACATGGGTCTCTTTTTTCTCAATTAATTTCCTGGGCCGTTTGTCAATCTGTCAAATAAAACAACAACAAGCAAACAAGTAATTAATTAATTAATGTCCAATTAAATCACTTAACCTATTAAGACTCTTTTTTGCTGGCCAAAAACACAACAAACTGAGTGTATTGTTTGTTAAAATCAGCTTTTTGTTCTCAACACGCTGAGTGGAGAATTTTTAGTTGAACCCCCCTCTCCTCACACCCAGCCCCTCCTCACCAGCTGAACTGCGCAGGCCGCCATATTGGACCGGGTGAGGGCACGCGCGCCATTCGCGCCAATTTAGCGGCTCGCGCCGGTCGGCGTCACAAACAGCGCCCTGCCCTAGTGAGGTAGGGGTTAGGGGGCAGAAGACTTCTGGATTATGACGGATATTTGTATTTGTCCCTGTTTATTGCACTAATCTGATAAAATCGCCCGCGATTTAAATCGCTTTTAGGCCGAAAAACATAAAGTACAGTAATATAGTATCTTTATATCCATATTGTTGAAGTAAGTAACTTAAATATTTAAGGCGGATATTTTATATATACAGTACATAAAAAGACTAAAAACCAAATATGTAAATAATAATAATAATATGAATTGTGTAACAATACAAATAAAGAGACAGTCTATTAAACATGGATGTATAACTACTGCAATATTGTGACAGAATAATAATATCAGGCTTTCACGACAATGTTCTGCTAAATTTACCTAAAATATTTCCGATGACGTATTTCACAACATCCTCAAATGACCACAAGGAGGCGACATTTAGACGTTTTATAATCAATATAAATAAAAGAAAGATTTTGTCTGCACATTAGACAGAACTCACTCTTTCAGGCATATACATTCGTTTCATACATTAAGGGACCAGAAACAAGGCTCAGAAAAAATCCATCTATATGTATTTAATCCATCTATATGTACACACGTGGACAAAATTGTTGGTACCCTTCGGTCAATGAAAGAAAAACTCACAATGGTCACATAAATAACTTTAATCTGACAAAAGTAATAAAAAAATAAATTCTATGAATGTTAACCAATGAAAGTCAGACTTTGCTTTTCAACCATGCTTCAACATAATTATTTAAAAAAATAAACTCATGGAACAGGCCTGGACAAAAATGATGGTACCCCTAGAAAATACTGAAAATAATGTGACCAAAGGGACATGTTAATTCAAGGTGTGTCCACTAATTAGCATCACAGGTGTCTACAATCAGTCAGTGGGCCTATATATAGGGCTCCAGGTAGTCACTGTGTTGTTTGGTGACATGGTATGTACCACACTCAACATGGACCAGAGGAAGCGAAGGAAAGAGTTGTCTCAGGAGATTCGAAAGAAAATTATAGACAAGCATGTTAAAGGTAAAGGCTATAAGACCATTTCCAAGCAGCTAGATGTTCCTGTGACTACAGTTGCACATATTATTCAGAAATGTAAGATCCATGGGACCGTAGCCAACCTACCTGGACGTGGCCGCAGGAGGAAAATTGATGACAAATCAAAGAGACGGATAATCCGAATGGTAACAAAAGAGCCCAGAAAGACTTCTAAAGAGATCCAAGGTGAACTTCATGCTCAAGGAACATCAGTGTCAGATCGCACCATCCGTCGTTGTTTGAGCCAAAGTGGACTACATGGGAGACGACCAAGGAGGACACCATTGTTGAAAGCAAAACATAAAAAAGCCAGACTGGAATATGCCAAACTACATGTTGACAAGCCACAAAGCTTCTGGGAGAATGTCCTATGGACAGATGAAACAAAAAAGGAATGGAATCAGCTCTATGTTCACAGACGGAAAAATGAAGCATATCAAGAAAAGAACACTGTCCCTACTGTGAAACATGGAGGAGGCTCTGTTATGTTCTGGGGCTGCTTTGCTGCATCTGGCACAGGGTGTCTTGAATCTGTGCAGGGTACAATGAAATCTCAAGACTATCAAGGGATTCTAGAGAGAAATGTGCTGGCCAGTGTCAGAAAGCTGGGTCTCAGTCGCAGGTCATGGGTCTTGCAACAGGACAATGACCCAAAACACACAGCTAAAAACACCCAAGAATGGCTAAGAGGAAAACATTGGACTATTCTAAAGTGGCCTTCTATGAGCCCTGACCTCAATCCTATTGAGCATTTTTGGAAGGAGCTGAAACATACTGTCTGGAAAAGGCGCCCTTCAAACTGGAAACAACTGGAGCAGCTTGCTCATGAGGAGTGGGCCAAAATACCTGCAGAGAGCTGCAGAAGTCTCATTGACCGTTACAGGAATCGTTTGATTGCAGTGATTGCCTCAAAAGTTTGTGCAACAAACTATTAAGTTAGGGGTACCATCATTTTTGTCCAGGCCTGTTCCATGAGTAAATTTTTTTTATAATTCTGTTGAAGCATGGTTGAAAAGCAATGTCTGACTTTCATTGGTTAACATTCATAGAATTCTTATTTATTATTACTTTTGTCAGATTAAAGTTATTTCTGTGACAATTGTGAGTTTTTCTTTCATTGACCGAAGGGTACCAACAATTTTGTCCACGTGTGTATGTATTATATACATTATTTATATATATATATTCTCTCAAAAAATTAATATGTACAAAAAATTAATCGTGTAAAAATCAGATTAAACAGATAAAATATAAAACATACATGTATAATTACTACAGTGTTGTCACAGAATAAACTAATATCACTTTTTCAAGACGATAGTCTGCCTAATTTACCGGAACTCTTTCCAATGAAATATTTCACAACATCCACAAATGACCACAAGGAGACGACATTTGGACATTTTTGCATTTGTTTTGCATCCGTCTGTCCAGACAAATTTTGTCACATTATGTGAAACTGTCTGGACAGAATTTAATGAAACTTTTGCAGTACTTTAATGTTATGAACAGTTATGAGCCAGATTTAATAATCTATGTTATAATGAGCTACTCGCTCAGTGTAAAGAAACATCTGCACCTCTAAGTGTTATGGGTCTTGCTCAAGGGCCCAAGAGTGGAAACCGTGCTAGTAAGGTTTGAACCTGGGAACGAACCATAGTCCAATGCCTTAACCCGACCCCTGACCTGAACAACAATGAGCCTAGTCTGCAGTCTTTGGACTGTGGAAGGAAACTGGAGTGCCTGGAAAAAACCCACCAAGCACGGGGAGAAGATGCAAACTCCATGCACACAGACACAGAGTCAGGAATCGAACCCGGACCCCGGAGGTGCAAGGAGACTGTGCTGACCAATAAGCCACTCTGATGCCACTATTGGTTAGCACTGTCGCCTTGCACCGCCAGGGTCCGGGTTCGATCCCTGGCCAGGCTCGATTCCCGTCTCTGTGTGCATGGAGTTTGCGTGTTCTCCCCGTGCTTGGTGGGTTTCCTCCGGGTACTCCGGTTTCCTCCCACAGTCCAAAGACATGTAGGTTAGGCTAATTGGTGTTCCCAAATTGCCCGTAGTGTGTGTGTCTGTGCCCTGCAATGGATTGGCACCCTGTCCAGGGTGTACCCTGCCATGTGCCTTGTCTCCTGGGATAGGCTCCAGGCCCCCCGGAATACAGGATTAAGCGGTATAGATGATGAGTGAGTGAGAGAGTGAGTGATGCCACTATCCAATATACTGTATCTGGATAAAACGAATAGATTAATTTCACTCAGACAGTTAGCACGCTAATAAACTGGTTCTGTCTAGCATTAAGAGCAAAGGAAAAGAGAGTGCACAATAAAACTTCAGCTACACTGGTCTGGTGTGAAACTTAATGTAAATGGAAGTTGTACATAGTGACCAAAGTTACAGACAACTTTTCTGTTTTTTTTTTTAAAGAAAGTTTTCATTAATACATCCTGTTCATTCTCTTTACATAATTGCTGCTGCAGAACCAGAACCAGCTTAAACAGAAGAAATTGCAAACTTCTTGTAGATAAAGTTAATAAAACCACATTGCTATTGAACTTCTACTTTTTTCTATAACCTGCAGCTCTGCTTGGTTAATTTAATGCCTTGGTTTCTATAGTAACGTCTCATTCAGTACTGGTCTGGTGTAAGAGGAATAAAACACTCAGGGATTTCCTGTTATTGGAAAACATTCAACTTCAGAGTGATCACAGCTTCATTTATAACTTAAATCTTTTAGTCTGGTTTGCTGTTTCCAGTTGCACTTTACTTCCTCGCTGCTTATCAGCTCTATCCATTTTACAGCTCCGTACATTCCTTTAATGAATAATCTATTAGTCCAAAACAACAGACATCTGCTTAAACAACTGCTTAAACAGCCCAGCACAAGGAGTGTGTGTGTGTGTGTGTGTATGTGTGTGTGGTTATTAGTCATCTGCTTAGTCATTTCTAACTCTTAATAACTAAAGCGAGTGAACACATTACACACGCCATTTACAGCACAGCCTCATCGTTTCCTCTGAGAGATCTGAGATGTGTGTGTGTGTGTGTGTGTGTGTGGATCACTGCAGGGTTTACTGCTATTAAAATAATGAAAGGCTCACACACTGAAGAATGTTAGGGACGAGATGAGGTAATGTCTCCATGATAAGATAATGAAGACGTCAGACAAAATGTCTGCTCAGTGCGTTAAAACGTTCATCTTAATGTACAGTATAATGTATTTAAAGCAGCTTGGTTTTGGGGTCCCCTTGTGCCATCGGAGTGGCTCCACAGGGCCTTTAGGGGCGCGCTATAATGTGATGCTGGATCAGGCTTGTTTTTCCGGGGGCATCACATTGGCGCTGGATCGGGTTGGGATCTGGCAGTCTGGAGGCCGCGGGGGGATGGGGGGTGGGGGGGGAGTGCCTAGTGCTCTTTGTCTGGTGGGCCCGTGTGTTGCGTCTGTCATACACTGGGTGTTCTGGTGTCTTTCTTTTGTGACAATCATTAACTTTTTTCAGTGCTGCATTGGTCGGACCGGACAGGCTGGACTTTGGTTCCCGCAGACATGGGCGAGTCTCGGGTGCCCAGTTTACTGCAATATAACTGATAATCAATGTGTATGTGTTAATATTATGGCTGATTGGAGTATATAGATCATAATGTATTGGCTGTATAATCTGCTTAAATATTAATTATGTTAATGAAGAGTTGGGCATTCTGGAAAGATGGATAAATGAGAATGAAGAAATATAAAAGTGAAAGGAAGACTGAATAACAGAGGATAGAAGAGGAACGAGGAGAAATGCAGAACAAAATGAGAGAGAAAGAGTGATAGAAAACAGGGAGAAAAGGACAAAAGGTGAAATGAGTAAGGAAGAGAAAGGAAGTGAGAAAAGAGATAATAAAAAGGGAAGAAGGGAGAAGATAAGGGGAGCTGGGTGACATTGGGGAGGAGTGGGAGTGGTCTACTGTATGTGTGGACCTGCTCTGCAAAATTGCTGATGGGTCCCCTCATGACATCATCAATCTGGAATCTATCTATCTATCTATCTATCTATCTATCTATCTATCTATCTATCTATCTATCTATCTATCTATCAGATGGCAGTTGAGACTAAAATTCCTGGACATTCAATCTGAGACAAGCTTATGTTTTTCAGTCTTTCATTATTCTTTTCATTATTCTTTTCATTATTCTTTTCAATAATTCTCACAGCAGATTTCACCATACGGTTTCACCTTTAACCCCAATAAATCACTGCAAATATTCTAAAACCAATGTTTGTCCTGAAACATGAACAAAAAAACAGGTTTGTAATGTAATAATCAACGGCTCACGGGTTCATTGGTCTGATGAGCAGCGAGGTCATGAACTTTCATTAAAAGGGGCTGAGTGTGACTAGCAGTTCAACCTTTAATCTGTCGTCAGCGTTTTTTAAAGCAGCGGCTTTGCCTCGTTCAGCAAATACCACTTCCTGTCACCTCACACGCATACAGCAACGCGGCGATGATTAATTCTCCATTCTGATTGGCCAGAGTGTATTGATTAGGGTTTGTTTTAATGCACTTGTCCCTGATTCGTTACCGTTTCTCCAGAATGTAACGTATGGAAGGAGCCTCCAGTGTCAGCAGGTTCAGCTTTAATAATCAGCTTAAGGAAGGGAAGAGTGACTCTGCTCCATCTCACCATCCATCACTGGAGTGTCTCCCTCCGAACTGACTGTACCAGGAAATAAAGCGGAAACAGGAAATAGTTCTGCTGATAGTGACGTGCTGCAGCGCTGATGCGAGAAAGCATTAAAGACCCGGCGTGATGGGTTGGACGATGTGCGCAGGGCGTTCGCTCACATATTAAGACTATAAAGTCATTAACGTTATGGTGCGCGTAGGATTTCAGGCTTGTTGCTCATTTACAGCAGCCAATAAAGGAACGAATTCATAAAGCCGTTTTCTTTAGCTGTGATAATGATCTCGTGATTCAGTCTCCTTACTGAGAACCAAACAGATGAATAATTAATGTTTAATGAAGTGAACCCTGGTGACTGTCAGTTCGTCACATCAGCAGAATCTCGCTCACTCGGTGTGTACATCTAATCTGATATCTGATTACTGATATATTTTACTGCCTATCAGTTTTACGTCATGTAACACACACACACACACACACACACACACACACACACACACACACACACACACACACACACACACACACACACACATACACACACACTGCTGTAAAGAGACAACGTCTTACACCAGTTAGAGTCCTCTTATTATATACAGTATCTTGTTATATTCATCTCCAGGAATTTAGTGAATTCTTGTTGTCACGTACGTTACAGAAGCTATAAACAATCATTCCCCCATCAGCCTCACGTCCTCTCCTCTCTTGAAGCTAATTAGATTTCACTATTTCTGAAACTAAATGAAACAGAGAGGTAACATTACAGCACTGGGTGATGCGTGAGGTACACACACTGAGTCTC
>CM059212.1:23569669-23757169 GCA_030347435.1 Clarias fuscus
ATAACGGCTGCGGCGCCGCTGCTGCGACGTGTCTCAGATTTGCTCCTTCTTACTTTTATCTGTTTTTTACATGCCACATAAAATCAGTGTGATGAATGTGATGAATCAGGAGATTCATCACATTCATCACATGATTTTCATACACACTACTGTATGTTACAATGACTCTTATGATGTAATATTTTCTAAATGACAAAAAAAAACAAAAAAAACATCTTCTCTGGAACGCTGTTCAGTAACTCATGGCTCCTGAATTATTATTCTGAGATCAGGACGAACATGTTTTCTCACTCTGCTCAGACGTAACCAGTGACGGACATTTCTTTCTCCTCACTTTTTTATGGGGTTATAAAAACTGCTGAATTTGTACATATGGGTGATAGTACATATGGGCCGGTACACCCCACTGTAATAGGATCCCATGCTAAATCTCACAGGTTCTGATTAAAGTCTGGTCATTTATTTGACTTTGAGGTCGAAACCTGACATCTGAAGCGCCAACTCAGATGTCGACTCACTACAGTGTTAAGAAACCACGCAGTTGTTTTTATGGTGGTTGTGGAGTGGTTAGCACTGTGGCTACCACTTACCTCCAGGTTCCAGGTTCAATTCCCATCTTGGGTCTGTGTGCACGAACCGGGCGCTGCGCTTTCCTCCCGCAGTCCAAAGACATGCAGGTTAGATGAACTGGCATTGCCAAATTGCCCATGTCCTATGATGGATGGTCACTCTGTACTCAATGTTGCGACAGCAGTTCTGGTAGTAGTTTATATTACCGTTTCTATAGTAACAGCTCATTCACAGAGGACATTTAGTTTTTTTTTTTTGTCTGATTGACCTAAGAGAGAAAAAAGGTATAATGAGTATTTATTATATTATAAGTAAAAACAGGAACTAATTGTTAGCAAACTGTTGTGGTGTAAGAGGAATCCAACACTCTAGACATGATATTATAGGAAAATAATCAACTACACGAAGGTGAGAGTGACTTTGCTTTATCACGTTACATGAATAATTTATTAACTAAATGAAACATCAATTTTTTCTTCATCCCAGGATGGGTTGCTCAAAGCTGCTCTCCTGCCTGAAGGGCCTGTCCCGGGTGAAGCCCCTGGAGCCGGACGGCGAGAGCTCCAATTTCAGGCGCTGTTTGACCACGCTGGACCTGGTGGCGCTGGGTGTGGGAAGCACACTGGGCGCTGGCGTCTACGTGCTCTCGGGCGAGGTGGCGCGCACCGTATCCGGCCCCAGCATCATCATCTCCTTCTTCATCGCCGCCGTGGCCTCAGTATTCGCTGGGCTGTGTTACGCCGAGTTTGGTGCCCGTGTGCCCAAAACGGGTTCTGCGTACCTGTACAGCTACGTGACTGTGGGTGAAGTGTGGGCCTTTATTACTGGATGGAACCTGCTGCTGTCCTACATCATAGGCAAGAAAACTCAACACATAATGTTTAGATTCAGATTAAACGAAAAATGTGGTTAAAAAAAAATAACATCTAAATATATCACTATATTAATTAATTTATGATTAAGGTCCATATGAGCCGATTATATCTGCTCTGAGAACATAGCCATAGAGACCTGGAATATAGGACCTAAAGGCATCGACACTAGGAAACTGTTACATTGGGAGGCTTTGAGTGCAGTCGTGGCTCAGATGGTTACGGCTCTGAGGTACTGATCAGTTAGTTAATGGTTCAAGGCCCATCTCCACCAAGCTGCCACTGGTGAGCGTGTAACCCTGTCTGCTCCAGGGTGTGTCTAGTGAGACAGATGATTCTGCTGTAGTTTTTTTTTTCTGTCCATATAAATGCAGTTACACCATTCAGTAAGCAGAATAACATTATCGATTTAGATTTAACGATATACAGTACTGTGCAAAAGTCTTTGACTCCTTTAGACTCCTGGGTTTGGCATGAAAATAATAGGAGCGAGTGTGACGAAGTTACCAAAACAACTCATATTCTCCAGCATATGCTCAATTAAACCTAACAGCTGTTTTATTTAGAATACTGCACACATCTGTATCGAACACTACTGCTTACGTTCAAGCAAAGAGTTTCCACACCAAATATTGACCGTTTATTGTCTATGTTATTACTTAGTGCTTTTTATAAAAGTTTCTTTTAATGTAGAAATGTTTTCAGAAGCATCATTGCATATGGCTTTTGTTTGGATGTTCATAAGAACTTTTGCACAGTACTGTAAATAAAACAGCTGTTAGGTTTTACTGAGCATGCTGGAGAATACGAGTTCTTTTGGTAACTTCGTCACACTCGCTCCTTTCTACTTTCATGCAAAACCCAGGAGTCTACAATGTTTTTTTTTCCCCATCTGAAAACGGGTCTGTCATGTAATATGTCGCTTTCTTTACAGGCATGCAAATATTCTTATATAACACAATTTGTACTACAGATAATATGGCGTCTAAGCCTTTTGCACAGTACTGTATGTGAAAAAAACTAAATCAGTAATCAATACATGCATGATATGACTGAAAAAAATTTACCTGCACACCACCCTTCCTTGTCACCCCTTCGCCATTCTATGTAAAAATTTCCAGATCCACCTCTGTTAGGGGAAAAGAACTTCCTTTCCTAGGGAATGCAGAACCCTGAAACGTTAAGATTCCAGATCCTGGAAATACAAGGAAGTGAGAAGATAGAGTTATGAAAACTATTAAGTAGACCAAACAGCCGAATAACTGTAGAAGATGAGAGACCTGGGAACATGTGGATGTTGGGATGGAGACATATCGCACTGGGAATAGAAATCTTTGGGAATATTGTTTAATAATCACTAAGATCTATAAAAACAGCACTCAGGCAACCTCGCCAGCACAGATCATTCACCTCTATAAATAACCGTGTGTACATGGCGAGTAGACCAGTTTTCTGACTGTATGACGGTTTTATAACGTGCCGTATTTACGCAGGTACTTCCAGCGTTGCTCGGGCCTGGAGCGGAACGTTTGATGACCTTATCGGGAAAGTCATTGATTCTTGTTTGAGTGAAAATGTAGCCATGAACTTGCCAGGTCTCGCTCCTTACCCAGACTTCTTTTCAGCTATACTCATCATGATCCTGGCAGGTGAGTTAGACCGAGTCCTGAAGTTTGCAAAGCCACACACACATAGTATGTGTGAATTTGCATTGTTCTTATTTCTGTCTAAATCTTTCTCAGGTATCCTTGCCTTTGGAGTGAAGGAGTCTGCGATGGTCAACAAGATCTTCACCTGCGTGAACATCATCGTGCTGCTGTTTGTCATCGTCGCCGGGTTTATCAAAGGTGACATAAAGAACTGGCAGATAACCGAGGAGGATATCTTCAACAGCACCACATCTGTGTAAGACCCGCCATGACCTCGGAGAACTTTAGCTTTAATGGTTGGTTTTGGGAGACTCTTGATTCAGGAACATGTTCAGTACAGTTCAGTGCAAAAGTTTGCATCCCCTTTGGGACAAAATGAAGAATGCAAAGTATATAATTAATATTTTCTGCATTTTCCCCTATCCAGAAACCATGGAGGTATTTAATATGCTGTTATTGTAGTATATATTTTCATATTTGTATTTTATAAAATAGTATTTTGTGTTAAACAGATTCCCCGTACAAACATAAGGACGTTCTGTATTACAGTATAAACCACACAATTTTATTTCCACTACTATTATTAACCAGTATATTCCTCCTTAATCCATTAGTTTCCATGAGTGTAAAGTTTTTCCATTAATGTTTTAAATGGAGAAAATCCACCTATGAACGGATTAACTGATTTCCTTTCTATCTTACGACGAACAGAAACCCAAACAGCACCACTGATAATTACAATTACGGGATCGGAGGATTTTTTCCTTTTGGATTTGAAGGAACGTTGGCCGGGGCTGCGACCTGCTTCTACGCTTTTGTGGGATTCGATTGTATCGCCACTACAGGTGCATCGACTTACTGTATTAGACGTGTGTGTGTGTGTGTGTGTGTGTGTGTGTGTGTGTGTGTGTGTGTGGGTGGGTGTTTATCAGTTACAAGATTTAATCTGTGATTATTTTCACTTTAGTCCCAAAACCATTGTAACTCACATCCCTCAGTCTTTGTGCTGACGCAGCTGATAATAAAACCAGTTGTGACAATCTAGAAGTTGATTTTTACTTTTACTGGGTTATGAATTAAAATATAAACCCAAAGTATCATGGCGTAAAGGCAATTATTCTGTGTTTTAATGTAATGAAATGTGATATTGCTGCTGATGTTAACTTTTGGCTCAAAATGCAAATTTGCACAAATATGCAGGTTTTGGCCATTTAAAAAAAAAAATATATATAAAAAATACTAAAAAAAAACCAGTATTTAAATGACAGTATATTCTATGAGGTGTGCAATGTGGCGTAGTTGTTAGCCCTGCACACCAACGTCCTGGTTTGCATATTCTCACTGTGTTTGCTGGGTTTCCTCCGGGTTCTCTGGGTTTCCTCCCACAGTCCAAAAACATGCAGATTAGTCTAATTTTATGTTCCCAAATTGTCCACAGTGTGAGTGTGTGTATGTGTATGTGTGTACCGCGCGATGGCTTGGCACTGTGTTCAGGGTGTAGGTCTCCTGGTATCGGCTCCAGACCCCCGCGAGACTATAAACAGGATAAAGCGGTATAGCCGATGAGTGAGTGAGTGAGTGAGTGAGTATGTTCTATGACAACACACAAAGTGTGATCTGTACAGAATTAGACACCATTTTATTCTCTAACATACCTACTGTATGCAGCATTTGTTTTATTATTTTTTTCACTTTCACTCTAAGACTCCAGCCTTGCCATTACTCACTCCGGATGTTCCATTCTAGGAGAGGAAGTTCGCAACCCTCAGAAGTCGATCCCTGTGGGTATCGTGGCGTCGCTCCTGATCTGTTTTCTAGCTTACTTTGGTGTTTCGGCTGCTCTCACGCTCATGATGCCGTACTACCAGCTGAGCATCCAGAGCCCGCTCCCCGAGGCCTTCACACACGTGGGCTGGGAACCGGCGAAGTATGTCGTGGCTGTCGGCTCTCTGTGCGCGCTCTCTACGAGGTAGGACGCTCTCTCGTTCTGTGCACTGCCACACCCCTTTTTTATTTAATTTAATTACAAATGCTTAAAACCTCTGATCTATCTTTTATTCATTATAAAATTCATAGACATGTGGAACAAAGGTCGTTCCCATACATGTAACAGGTGTGTGTGTGTGTGTGTACTTACAGATGATGGACCTAATCATCTGTGTAACATGAATATGATTTTAAATGGGTCATTTGACTTCAGAGATAATTTAAGACATAACAACGGGCCATAATTCACCTCGTTGTCATTTTCTCAAATGACGAAATGAATTACACTTGCAGGCAGATGGGGATTGATGTGTTTGGTGATGAAACTGAAACCCATAAAAGCTATGATAATTCCAAATCCAATGTAAAAAAAAAATAGTTGAGGAACCTGAATAAATGAACAGCCAAGTGTTAAACATTTACTAGATTTAATGGTTAATGCTGCACTTCCTAGAATTTATTTTCTCAAAAATAAAAAATTATGGCACAAAAAAAAAGTACATTTCCTTGAGGTGGTATTTTCCCATCATTATAATTAATTACAGCTGGAAATGTGGATACGGTACCTTTCAGTGTTACACTCTAAACAAAAACACCTTTCTGGTTCAGAAATACTACAGGTACTAAAGGTGTACATTTCCATCAACAAGGAATGGTACCTGAAGTTCAGTAAATTCTTTGTGTAATAGTGTTGAAATCAAAAGTCACATATTTCACTTTTTTTTATATATATATATATAGTCTTTCATACCTCACACTCCTTCTGGTTCACTGCTTCTCCACTGTTTCAGTGTCTGTGTAAAGATACTAGTAATAGATAGATAGATAGATAGATAGATAGATAGATAGATAGATAGATAGATAGATAGATAGATAGCCACGCCCCTCCAGAGTAATGAGGAGAGATGAGCAACAAGGCAGGGGAGGGGCTCTTCTTATATGAGGTCACATTAGGGGGGAAATTTAATTTGCTTATTTAAACCCGACCAATACAAAAATGGTCAAAGGTGTACACTGGAGACCCGTCTGAATGTCTTTAAAGGAAATTTAGCAAAAAATGTGCCCTTCAAAGAGAACCTCAGGGATCAAAGCTGGGCAACCAAAATTCAGAAATTAAAAAATAACAGAGTGGTGACTCAGTGTGTTAAGGCTCTCAGTTCCTGAACAGAAGGTCGGTGGTTCGAGCCCCAACTCAGCCATGTTGGACCCTTAACCCTGCCTCCAGGGGGCACTATATCATGTCTGACCCTGCGCTCTGACCCCATCTATGCTGGAGTAACAGTAAAGTACTGTAGGATATATAGAGTATAAGCCACATGTATACAGCTTATGATTTCCGGTGCTATAATTATAGTGCTCCGCTTCAAGAACTGACAACTTGTTCCTTTTACAAGACAATTCAACTCACCCACTCCTTATTAAAGAATCTATAAAAAGCGCAAATGCATAGAGTGCAGGGAATGAGATATTTTTTTTCATATATTTGTAATGCATACAGTATATATTTTTACATGTAACCTGCGTTTTTTATTACTTTTATATTCAGAGTGAAGTTATTTTAATTTCAAGAAATAAGTTTGAGTTATGTCATCTAGAAGTAGATACATCGATATACAGTACAGTTATGTAGGGCTGCATGATTTGGTAAAAAATAAATCACATTGTGATTATGTTAACACGTACAGTATAGTGACTGTGATAAAAACTGCAATATCTAACTATTAAAAAAAGCATTTTGTGTTCAAACGTAACAGCAAATAATAGCACAAATGATGTCATTAAGTGAACGTTTGCCAGTATTTATTTGTTAACTAAGGTTATAAGTATTTAAACAATAAACAAATACTTAAATTACAGCTTTTTTTTTTTTGCAATTAAATATTTGCCACAGGTCCACGTTGTACAGTATATAGAGTTTCATGTGATTAATTGTGCAGCACTACATTACAGATAGATATAGTGGGGTGAGAAATGTGAAATGAGAAATGTTTGCGAAGATATTTTATTGGGAAAACCCCTAGCTCTAGCTGGAAATGGTTGATCTGGATAATAACAGCAATGAGTAAACTATAATGAAGGACGAACCAAAAACCAACAGCTTATGACTTTTTACTAAGTGTATAGTTTCATCATGATCATCCTCATCACTTTCAGCTTTTACACACACACAGTTTCAGCAGCCGCATTCATAGCAAACTGTAAACACTATACATCCAGGTCTATGATTTGATGTGAATATCTACAAAACAAACCCACGTTAAATGAATAGACTGTATAGTTTTACTGACGGAGTACGTTTGTAATAAGGTGTGATAATTGCATTATTTTTTCGATGAAGTATTTTTGTGATTGTTAAATAATCTATGCATCTTGTTCCAGTTTGCTGGGCGCGATGTTCCCGATGCCACGTGTCCTGTTTGCCATGGCCCGGGACGGACTTCTCTTTAAATTCCTGAGTCGACTCAGCTCCAGGCAGAGTCCCATCTACGCCACGCTGGCATCAGGAATAGTGGCAGGTAAAGTAGCAAAACACATGCCTGAAGTTTAATTTAGAATGAAAGATTTTTAGTCCATGGAAGTTGAGTGAAAAAGGATCATTATTATATGGAAGTGCACTGCATTTATAAAAAAAAAGAAGAAAAAAAAAGTCACACAGTGAGTCACCAGATCAATAAATGAGATATAATTTATTTTATCTTTAGTGCTTTTGTATTAAAAAAAAAAAAAAAAAGGAAAGACAGAACCCCAGTAATCAGCGCAGGTGCGCCGGATAAACCAGACTGTTATAGATTATTTACATTATCACAGCATTATCAGAAAAACATCACTCCTGTCACATGATTATACACAAAGCAGCTGAAAGCAGAGTGTGCATTTTTATCAGTCTGCCCCTGTGCTGTTTCATGGCATCTTCTTGTGTGTAAATAAGAAAGTCCTGATCTGACACATGTGTGTGTGTTGTTTTACAGCCATCATGGCACTTTTGTTCGATCTAAAGGCTCTAGTGGACATGATGTCTATCGGTACGCTGTTTGCCTACACGCTGGTGGCTATCTGCATCCTCTTCCTCAGGTACACCAGTAATCAGAGATGATCCTCACTTTGCCGCTGCACTTCTCATCTAACTTCAACCTCCCTCTAACTATTTCATACAGTGTATATATCAAACAGAAATAAATACTGTATATTGGCAGCAAGGTGGCCTGGCAGCTCCAGAGCTGAGGGTTCGATTCCTGTGTGCATGGAGTTTGCATGTTGCGTGTTTTAATATTTAATGTTGTTTTCACTTCATGGTGTAGCTGCTATAAAAGGCCGCTCCCGCACCAGTCTCTTTTTTTTCACACACAACTTGTGATATTAGAAACTGAAAAGAATTGCAAACTCCTCTGTCCTGAAAATGTCAGGAAACTTAACGCTACAGCTTTACCTTTGTTACAAAATGCTGACACTGGAGACTCCTTCCTTGCTTTATCATATCAACATAAACTTTACAATGAGCAGTGAATGAGTGTATACACTAATATGAGTGTGTGTAACACAGATACCAAGGGGATTCAGACAAGCTGAGCGAGAAGGAGAAGTGGAGTTTAATACGACCGCCATCTTCCCCTACACGCACCAGCACTAAAGTCGTCTCCATACTGACCATCATCATCAGTGAGTCTTCTGTTTATAAGAACTTAATTCAAAAAATCTAATGTTTTATTTGTTCGTCATAGCCATCCGAGTGTAGATATAATTGTGATGTTATTAAAAAGAAATAAAATTTCCATCTCTTTTATTCACCTTACTGTAACCATGTGATTGTACTGCGAAATAATGTTCTCCCTATAAATATTTAAAAATCAATTCTGAGCAATTTCAGACAAATCAGTAATATGCTTACCGAAAGCACATAATTTAGAAATAGTCAACGTTTCCTTCAATTTCCATTCACTATACGGTAGCAGTTCCTGGTGATGTTCAGGAAAACAAGAAGGAAACGAAACGGAAGAAGATACGGTTATAAAGTCTAGCCCTTAAAACCCTGAGTATTTCAGCCATTATTGGTTATGCTGTGTTTTTGTATCACACATCCTGTATATATGGCTCAGGATTGTGCAGTATTAGTATAAGTGATGTATCCTTTTTTTTCAGCACAAAATAGGAAATATGATAACTGAATTTTAGTTTATTTTAACCAACTACCCAAATAAGACTGAGCAACACATAAAAAAAAATGGTTCACACAGGCAAAGAAACTGCACAGGTACACATGACCACATGTTTCACTGATTGTTTTTGGTTGTTTCTATGACCAAAAATGTATTATTATATGCTCATTTTTAAAGGTTCTACATATTTGTGATGTCATTCTCATATTCCAGTAGTGGTAAATATTTACATGTTTTAAACGTAATGATAACTTTAATTCTATCGGACATATCCAAAAACCCAGACGCAATGTTTGATGTCAGAAGCCACACCGTTAACACACACATTGGCAAGGTGTCCATATAAACCCATATCCCTGTTTTAAATCGTCGTTGACCTACGCTGTGTTGCCGGCGCTGATCTGTGCCGCTTGGGTTTTAAGGTTAAAAAGAAACTAGACAACATTTATGGAACAATTACATCTTCTGTACAGCTATGTCGCCTTACACCTCCAGGGTCCGGGTTCGATTCCCGGCCAGGCTTGATTCCTGTCTCTTTGTGCATGGAGTTTGCATGTTCTCCCTGTGTTTGGTGGGTTTCCTCCGGTTTCCTCCCACAGTCCAAAGACATGTAGGTTAGGCTAATTGGCAATCCCAAATTGGCCATAGTGTGTGAATGAGTATGTGAGTGTATATGTGTGTGTCCTGTGATGGATTGGCACCCTGTCCAGTTTGTACCCCTGCCTTGTGCCCTAAGTCTCCTGGGATAGGCTCCAGGCCCCCGTGACCCTGAATACAGGATTAAGTGGTATAGACGATGAGTGAGTGAGTGAGTGAATGTTTGTGTGAATAGTTTGTTAGCATTAGGATACTTCATATCAAAGGAATAAAGCACAGGTATATACAGGAAGTCAATGTGAACGAGTTGTTACTGCAGAACTGACTGTATACACTGTGAATAAACTTGCAGCTGCACTGATGTCAGAAAATGAGCCTCTGACAGATTCAACACCCTCATGATCGTTAGGTGATCTGTGTGTGTGTGTGTGTGTTTTAGTCATGCTGATAGTGGCTCTGAGTGTGATTCTGACGAAGGGGGTGGAGTCAGGCCTGGTGGGGACGTGGTGGATGATTGTGATCATCTGCATACTCGCGCTGCTTTTACTCACCGCCATCATCATCATCTGGAGGCAGCCGCAGAACAGCAGAAAGGCCGCCTTCATGGTGAGACTCTAAGCTAGAACATTCATCACACTTTACTTACAACTTTCTACAGTGGCTAAAAGCTAATAAATACGTCCTGGGTGCAGGTTCCTTTTGTGCCAGTGCTTCCCATCCTCAGCACTTTTGTGAATATTTATTTGATGGTTCAGCTGGGAGGAGAGACATGGATCCGTTACGCAGTGTGGATGGCAATAGGTAAGACGAACAGTGGTGGCTCATTGTTAATCTTATTAAAAATCCTCATTTACATCTTCATACGTTTTAATTCTGCTGAAAAATTAACATTAAAATATGTCATTGTTTGATATTTAATTTCATTAGATTGTGGTTCTACACGTTGTGCGATTCTGCTATTGTGTTAATGTAAAGTGCAAAGTGTTAATGTAGACAGTATTTCATTGTATTGTAATATATTTTATTATAAAAGAAAGTTTAAATAATGGCGTGGGTAATGTATGATCAGAAGAAATGCACAGGGAAAAACTAAAATGTTTTGGGACAGTTTTGGGCCTTTTATGTGGTTTGTGAGATGCAGTTTGGCTGAAACATGACAACCACATCTATTGTTATAAAAACAGCTGCTGAAAAAGGGGGACTATTAAACCATTTGAAATGAGCAGCCTGACTGCACACATGATGTCTGTGATGCGCTGATTGCAGAGTTACTTTACTGATAGATGACAGCGTGAGACAGGTGTACTAGGCTCTTTACTTCATTTTGTTTTAAGAAATCAGAGTGGAATTCGTCTGACATGATTCCTCAGTCCAATGGATGGTGCTTGTGGTGTCTCGTCATATATTCATACATCCTAGAGTGAACTCATGCCACTAATGATCATTTTTTCTATTTGTGTTCTCAACAAACTATAACTCGAATAATCTGCCACTCAGGCCTGCTGATCTATTTCTCCTACGGCGTCTGGCACAGCGTCCAGAAGAAACGTGACGAGTCCTGTGATCACGTCGAGCCGAAAACTCCCTGCGCTCAAACGGAGGAAAAGAAAGACGATGACGTTTCACTACGTCAAACCAAGCTCTAAAGTTTTACCCAATGTCTTATTAATACTGAGCCTTATTAATACAGATACTATATATACAGTACATATATATATATATAAAACTGGATTTTGGAAGACTGTGTGTGTTTGTGTGTGTGTGTGTTTAGCAGGATGTATGCATTAGTACAATTACTTTTACAAGACAGACCTTATTTTTATTGACTTGATCACCAAAATAGGGCTTTATACACATATTATTATTTATTTTATTATGTAGCATCATTTATTAGTTCAGCTGAAAGAATACTGACTAAATGAATATCAGGATTGATATAATGAAAGAAAGTGGCCAAATTTCATTTCTATTTTTGGTTATGATATTTTGCATATGGGAATATCTAAATATTATCAGTGTTTTTAATTGGAAGATGTCAAGCAGATCATAAAGCAAAAATCATATTTTAGGTTATATACTTTTTAGTTCTTTGTGGAAAGCTACCATTAAAGTTTTTCTTAGGATATGATTCTTTAAGGTCATGTGTTATACTATGCTTTTATTATATCTGTAATAAAATGTATATTTTTCCCCCATCCTTGCCTCCAAGCTCTGTTATTAATAGTTATTAAGCATACAATAGGAGTAGGACATTGGTGGCTCACTGGTAGGTTTCATGCCTACCATGCCATATTCACTTCGCAGCCACTGCCCAAACCCCATCTTCTGGGGGCAGTGCCGATCCCAAGCCCTGATAAAATAAAGGAGCTCTGCGTCATGGAGTGGATCCTGCATAAAACCTGTGCCAACCTTGTTTTACAGGTCGGAAGGTCTGCTGTGGCGACCCCTTGGCAAAAGCAGCCGAAAGACAAGCATCTAGTAGGAGAACTAGTAAAAATATTGAAAGTAATTAGATACTGAATTAAAAAAAAAACTTTATCAGGTGTACAGTTTGCACGTCATAACGTGTTTGTGTTAATGAACAGGCTGGTAGCTGTAAGTGAATTATTTTTCTTCCATTTTTCCTGTCTCTACAGTGGAACCTCGGCATATGTATTCAGGATTTTCACCTTAAGAACTGAAATTTTGCAAGCAATGTGCCTTGGCATACCTGTGAATGAACCGAGCCGAACCATATGCCATCTAAGTCTCGCTTACTTCTGTGAGCTGCTCAAAACTTGTTTGTATCAATGGAAAGCCAAGCATATCGACTTTGTGTTTATTTTTGTAGGTTTATTTTTTTGCATTTTGTGCAAAATTTAGTGAAGACATAGCATCATGGGTGCCAAGAATGCTAGCAAGAAAAAGGAGCCACTTTCAGTTTCATTTTCAAAGCACCCAGAGCCAAGAGGTATCATATATTAAGGTAAAACCCTTAAAGCTCAGAGCATTTTTGCCGTTTGGCAGTTTTTAAAAAATAAGGTTCTACATTTTTGTGACATCATTCCCATATTCCAGTAGTGGTAAAATGTACCTTTTATAAACGTAATGTTAACTTTTGTTCTACCTGACATATCAGGAAACCCAAATACACAGTTTGAAGTCTGAAGCCTGGCACCAGCAAGACTTCCATATGAGCACGTATAAATATTTTTAAATTCATTGACCTGGGCTGTGTTGCCGTCACGAGTTTTAAAAGTTAAGCAAGCTTTAATCTCTATTTATTCCATATTTTACTTAATTTACACGTTTTCTTAATGTTTTGATAATTTTCATATGCAAAAATCTGATTATAGTGTTGTAAATACCGAATTGTATTTGACGAAAGGTAATATCTGGAAGGAATTATCTGCCTTCACATTATTTCCTATTAATATATACAGTATCGACAGCGGCGCTCTCTCTATCGCCAGTACCGGTAGCTCGGTGCGGATCAGCGCAGCCCTGTGAGAGACAGTCCGGCCCTCTTTGCACAAAAACATGGCGGAGTGACGATTTCAGCTGCGTGGGTATTAGCAGAGTCCATTCGTTCGTCGAAAAACAGAAGGATTCATCAAATTCAATTCGGTATTTATGCACAGATTTAAAAAGAGAGAGAGAGAGAGAGAGAATGCATTTCTGACGCTTGCACGAACGCGGCTAGTTCACTGTTTACACTCTGGCCAGTTCTAGCTTAGCCAGTTAGCGTTGATTAGCGTAGCATAGCTTAGATAACGTCAGCTATACTAATAACTCCGCATAACGCAGTCTGTTATAAAATATCGAGGAGATATTCGTGATCGTTTGTCAACGATTGGTGTTTAAACCGTGCAGAACTAAAAAAAACTTTTCACAATTTTCAAGGCTGATATGTAAAACAATGTGTGTCCGTATCCCGAACGGAGCGCTTACCCCTACACAAGAGCACTACATAGTGCGTCAAATAATCCCGTCCCGATCCCTACCTAGGGGACTAGGTGATGAACACGGGGCGATTTGGGTCACGCTGGCTCGCGTGCTGTTTTCCTTTTTGTATACTCTACATTAGCTAATGCTAACTACTCGGTCTCGCTTAAAATAATAGAAGTTTTAAAATAATTTACGAATGTATTCAATAGCGCTTAATTTGACTTTTTGATAATGAACAAGATTGTGAATTAATGTAACGCGGAAGCAATAATAACTAATGTTTAGGTTCAAGATTAGCAGCTAGCCAGCTAGTCAGTGTGTTTGCACTACCGTCAACTAGCTGCGGAAAACTTGCAGATATTTAAAGCATTTAACGACAAAAGTGTGAAAATTGTGGATAGTTTAGACAGTCTTCAGTAGTCAGTGGAAGTTTATGCATATAAACCCACCATGTGTCTTAATTAACTAGCACAGTATAGTACTGTTTTTATTGTTGTTTACATTCAGATCTCAATTATAGTTGGTTGTTAAATTTGTATAACATATAAATATACACCAATGTTTAATGCTGGGTTAGTAGTTAAGAAGACTGAAATTATAAATTACTATTATTAATTTATTTAGTTTATCTTTAAACATTTTGTAATAATATTTTGTACAAAATTACAATAATAAAAAATATAAATATTAAATATTTTGTATTGTATACTTGTTAATCTTTGTTTTTTGGTTTGTTTGGTCTTTGTTGCTGCAGAGTAAAAAACGTGAGAGGATTTACTCTTCATTCCAGCGTCCTGATTTAAACATGGAGTCTTCGGACAACGCGGGTGACGAGACGCCCATGAGCGCCCAGAACGTGTACTCGGCTCTGGGTCTGAGCCCAGAGGACGTCGAGGCTTTGGCTCAAATCCCTGAGAACGAGATTAGCGTGGAAACATTACCGTATCTCATCATGCAACTCAAAGCCAAGCGGGCAGAAAAGGCAGCCGCCGCCGCTGCTACTCCTGCCGCCGACGCCGCCACCACTACTACTACCACCACCGCCGCTACTCCTGCTACCGCTGCCGCTACAGACACGGATTCTAGCGACAAACCAGAGGCGGAGTCTAAACAGGCAGATGAAGATATGGAAACATCAGAAAAAAAGAATGAAAAAGGTGAAAGCCCGCCATCTGCGAGTGCATCACGTCAAGAGTCCGGTCAGGAACACGAGCAACACGGGAAGGAGGACAGCCACAAGAAGAGTGACCGATCGAGTTCAGGAGGACGAAGGGACTCCAAATCGAGGAAGTCATCTCGAGAGAGACAGAGTGGAGACGGTGCGCCGGCAGAGGAAAACGAGTACGATGACAAGCCGACAGTTTTCCCGCATATCTGTACGCTCTGCAAGACGGAGAGCAATGGCTCCAAGGTAACATGCACTGGGTTTACACTTTATACTGGGTTTATGACTTCTACAGTGGACGACAGTCAGAGAAATGAGTTGCTTAGAGACGGTAACGTCAAACCGGTGGAATCAAATAGAATGTCTGTTAGCTGACGTAACTGCATAAAAATATAATTTGGTAAAAACGCTCTGACAGTGCCACGTGATGTTGTGTCAGACATGGCTTGTTGTCTCGGTTTGAGAGATTTTTACGGCTGATCTCGAAGTGTGAACTAAATTGATGGGACGCTCATTTAAAATCCCCCAATAGGAGAACGACGTCGGACTCGTGTGTCAAGGCTACAAACACACAGCGGCAGCTAGGGAGAAACGTAAACATTGCATCCTAAGAAAAGTCAATCTCTTCTTGTGTACAACAAAAGTTGTCAAAACAATCACACACTAACCATAAAAAACAAACTAACTTTATGTAAGTTATCTGGTAATTTAATCTTAAAATATTGCTCGATGACACAGTCTGAAAGCAGCTGTAGACCAGAATGGAGATTCTAGTTGCAATTCACCTGTTTGACAACTAAACAGGAAACATTTCAAAATGTAAAGATATATTTTTTTAATCTCTCAAACCCGCCTACTAGTTCGAGCCACAACTTCCTTATATAGTCTATGCTGATGGCAGAGTTCAGTCAGCTGACTGATGATGTTATATTTTGTGATACATGTTTTTTTTTTTTCATATCTCAACGTATTTTTGTAGCGTATTCATTTCTGAACAGATCGGGGTCGAATAAAGGTACATCTGGGTGCTTGTTTATAATAATTAAGCCATCCACTAGGTGCGGCAACCACCAGGGACCAGCAGATACAATATTATCACTTTTCCCAGGTGCTGATTACGATTCTGTTATCAGTATCATGATTTTTAACAAAAATATCCAATATTTACAATACACTTATTTTTTTAGTTTTTAATTTTGTTGCAATTCTTAACAACTGTAACAAATATTTTGCTCCTACTACACAAGAGGCTGTGCCACCTGCCAATGTGTGAATAGTTTATATCCTGTAGGATGATGGAGGAACTGCAATGTTTAACCACCTCTAATGAAAACATATATAAATGTAAATTTTTTTATTTATTTTTTTTTTTTTGTTGAGTCACTGTGATGATGCAGGAATCGTCACAAAGTTTAAAGTAGGATTGAAGCGTTGTGCTGTTGTAGGAAAATAATCATCAGCGGAGGGGTGTGACGGTGCGTTGTCCATTCTGAAGCTGTATTTTATGTATTTATTAATTTTTATTTTTGTGGATATGCTGTTATGCACAGCACTGTTTATTGTCTTACATCTCAGCTGTCCACTTTAATAGAAACACCTGCTGGTTCATGCAGTTATTTAATCAGCTAATCAAAACGCATAAGATCATACACATCCAGGTGAAGCGCTTCATGTTCACATCAATGTGACTTTAACCGTGGTGTGGTTGTTGGTGTGAGTATTTGACTTGTACTACTGAGTAGGGCTGCAACTAACGATTATTTTGATAATCTTTATTTTTTCGATTAATCGGATAAAAACTAAACGCTTCTTTAATTTGATGTTTTGCTTATAACTATATAAAACCATAAATCAGGGTATTAGTTATGTATAAAAAAAAACTTTAAAAAATGCAAAAGCCACATATAGAGTAGCATTTTAACAATAGTTGCAGATAGTGCCAGCTGATAGAGAAGGAACAGCCAATCAGAAGTAGTGTGTGGACGTCTGTGATTGGCTGGTTTTGTGGCAGTTTTTTAACACTGGACAAAGTTGAGCGAGCGTACAGGCAGAGTCGAGCGCGCACAGAAAATAAATGTTGCTTGCACGTGAAGGCAGAGTCGAGCGCGCACAGAATCGAGAGCACGCGCATATAGTGCATAGAGTGCTTTGTCTGCTCTTAAAATGTCAAACCGCACGTCCAGAATTGTGGCGGGAATATAATGCAATAGGCGCACACTTTTCCCTGCGGACGCTTCTGTAACCTCCATTGCGCGAGCGGCTGTGTATCTCTGTGTATTCGTGCATCTTGTGGTCACGCTCCTCAGTAACGTGAGCAGTCCAACTAATCGATAACGGCATTTGTTGACAACGAATTTCATTATCGATAATTATCGATTTTATCGATTAGTTGTTGCAGCCCTACTACTGAGGAACTCCTGGGAATCCTTTCTCTCACCGGTGTCTTCTGTTTCTCTGCTGGTGTTAACTGTAAGAAAAAAAGCAATAAGTAATAACTTTGTTTTTCATGATATCGGAAAACTCTGATACAGCTTTACCCCTGACTGACCCTGCAGGAACGTCTTACCATATAAACGAGCACTCATGTTTGCATGACGCATTTGCCGCACCATTCGCTGTGCATGAGCCGTTCCCATGGAAACCATAGCATAGTAATATACCGTAATATGAGCACAATGTAGAAGGTTAAGCACCACATTCTGACCGGTTAGAGTCCGTATCTGAGCAGCGCAGCAGTGTAGAACACGCAGCCGAGTGCAGACAGGAAGCTCTGAGTGACCGAAGACTGTCGGGTGGATGATTCTTACACGTCACTGCTCATCACTTTAATGCTTTTATTACCAATCAAAGCTTCTTTTCCAGTGATGGTGACTTCTGTATGTGTGTGTGTGTGTGTGTGTGGTTTTTTTTGTTTGTTCATTATTCAGGCATGGCAGAGTCACATCCGGGGCTTCCGGCACACCAAAGCACGTAGAGAGCAGATGCTGTAAGTGTGTCCGAGCTGCTGAGCGACACGAGCTCCAGCAGATTCATTCATTGTGTTTTACTGAACACAGCTTCGGGAGAAACTCTCTTTATTATTTATAAACCATGACTGTTTGCTAGCAGCTATTAAGAAATCATGCTTTTGGATTTTTTTTTTAATGGTATAAACTATGGTTTATATTATAATCTGTGGTTTGGTCGACACTAACAGTAAAAAAAAAAAAAAATCGTAAGCTGTGTGCATTTAATTTTAGTAAATTTTGTATATTGTAAGTAATTTATGAATTATTTTAATATTATGGTAATATTTAGTTAAATACGCCAAAATAACTTTTATGCAATATAAAATTTCACAGAAAAATATTAAAATAAAAAAAGTAATGTTTTCAGTCACTGTCAACTTATCAGTTACATTTCTATTGGTCCATTGTTGGTCTGTCTCGCTTTCAGTCTCTTTTTAGTCTGTCTGTCTGTCCGCCTGTCTTTCCCGCTAAGAAAATAAAATGAAAATGTATTTTTTAAGATAAAAAAAGGATGATTTCACAGATGGTCAGTTTATTATAGTTACATTTCTGTCTGTCCATTTGAGTGTCTGATTATGTTTTTGTCAGTCTGTGTCCATTTATCTGTCTCTGTCTATCAGTCATTTCATTTTCTACTGAAAATCTTTAGTGAAAACAGGTAAAATTTCAGATTTTTTTTTTCAAGATTTAAAATTGATATGATTTCAGTCATGTTCAGTTTATCCCGTTTTGTTTCTGTCGATCTAACGCCAGTATAAAAATCCTCTACTCGTTTTTGCACCTGTATAGAACAAATATACCAAGAATATTTTCTTGCCTTGCTCTCAGTAATGGTTTTGTATACAGTGTAGGGTCGCTAGTCAGCTAGCTGTCTCAGCTTATACACCAGTGTGTGTGTGTGTGTGTGTGTGTGTGTGTGTGTGTGTGTGTGTAATAAATTTCCCACCATGCCGTGTTGTTCCTGCAGGTCCAGCTCAACGGACGACTCTCACTCGTCTCGTCGAGGTTCTCGATCGTCACAGCCCAGTAAACGCTCCTACAGTTCAGAGCGGAGCTCAGGTACGACACCAATCTCTAACACAAATAAATTACTGTGAACCGGAAGCCGATATCAGTCCCTTCCAGTTTCCTTTTCTTGAATTTCCTTTCTTTGATTAATTTTTATTTACTCTCTGTTCTTAGTTTCTTTATATTAATAAATTTTTCTTGTTATTTCTTTCATTCTTCAGTTTTTTTCTATATACGTTGTTATTCTTTTTTTCTAATTTATAAACGAGTATTCAGTGTTCGTTGTCTTCTTGTCTTTCCGTAAGAATTTTTTTTTATATCATGCTAATTCACATATTTTGTGTGTATTTAGGAGACCTGTCTTCACCCTCTGAACGTTTTTATCACCCTCCTAAGGTACATGATGATGATGATGTACTAATGTACATCATAAGAATTAATCATGATTCCTGTATATTTTCACTGATGATGCTCATGCGTCTGACTCTCTGTTGATAACTTCAGCCGTTCACAAAAGTGGTGGTGGCCAAATATCCAATGGGCAGCATGGCCGTGGCGGACATGTTGGAGCTGGGAAAGCCGTTTGGAACCATAGTTAAGCATCTCATCTTCCCTTTTAAGGTAATAACACACAAATGAATCATTCTAGATGATAAAAAAAATGGCATGTCGCATGTCATTTCCTGTCATTTTGCTAAAAAACTGCTCTTATTGCATTCTTTTGCTATTTTTATTTGTTTTTTTTTGGTTGGGACTTATCCTCATTTGGGCAATACCAGATAGCGAGACCATAAATAAACCCAGAAGGTGCCAGGACCACTTGTAGCCCAGGAGTAGCATGTGTAGCTCAACAAAGAGAGGGACAGAAAGGGGAACAGATTATTAGTTATGTATTCGCATAAACATTTTGTGAAGAGAACAAGCAGGACTAGCTATGAAAGGACAACTGAAAGAGAGAACCAGAAGGGAAAAACATGCATGAGGGCTTCCTGGGACATAAAAAAGCATGAATTGGAAGACTGTTCTTAGAAACCCTCAGAGTTATAGAATAACCATATACAAGGTACCAACAAATACCCTGCACTTTCGCATATTCCTCAACTTTATTAAGATGGTATTTCTCATCTAGCTTTGCTGAGAGATATAACTGGTAACACCATGCTTACGAATTGTATTAGCTAGAGGAACACCTTGTGGAACACCAAACTTCACTTTGGAACATGCAGAATAGTCACCTTTTACAACTACAAACTGGTAACGATCAGTCAAATAAGGCCTGAGCCACAAGACGGCTGTTCTCTTAGCTCCCATTACCTATTCTAATCTGTCAATCTGAATAAGATGGTCAATGGTGTCAAACGTTGCACGAAGGACAAGTAACACAAGCAAATGCACAATCCTGATCAGAGGCCAATAGGTGGTCATAATCAGCGGTGTCTCTGTGCCGTGATGAGGCCTAAATCCTGACTGATATATTTCATGAATGCTATTCCTTTGTAGGTATGAGCATAACGGCTGTGCTACAACGTTTTCAGGGAGCTTTAAGATAAGGGGTGGAGAGGGTTTGATCGTTAGACAGCGGATAGGGATTAGAGTCAGGATTTGTATTCAGCAGTTTAATAATGCAAGTTATAAACATTTGGGTGTGTGGCCAGTACTTATGGAGGAACTGATGATTTTTACAAGATTTTGAGTTTTGTCTGGATTATCTATAAGAGAAAATGTTTAGGTATGGGATTTAGTCTACAAGTTGATGATTTTAAAGAGGGAGTTAGTGAAATTAGTTCTAATCACTGATCTGGTCTAGTTATATTCTTGTATAAAGGTTTTGTATTAATATATTTAGGGCCCAAGCACTATAGGGTGCGCAGGACCCTCTTGTCTTCCTAAGGTTTATTATTTTTTTTCCCACCCTTTTAGACTTTTCAGGGTTTTAACATGCTCAAAAACTCATGAGACAGGTTGGAATCTGCCACCATTCGGATGCCTGGGAGTCTCAGGGGCCCTCACAAGAGCTTTTGCTCCCTAGCTCATACACAATCTCATGTAGGCATATGAAACTCTGTACACATTTAGAGCTCATTGAGCCGAACAACTTTCGCACTGCGTGTCCTGGGCTCAACTTAACAGGAGGCCGAGTATTTTGAGTCGTTCCCAAAAACACACCTGATGGATTTTGATATATTCCTCCTAGGGAATTTATACAATCGCCACCAAACCAGGCCAATGTGATCTAAAGACATTGTGGATGCAAAATTGCGGAGGGATTTTTGATATCAAACGGTTCAGCCGTGATAATGCCTTAAACTTAAAATGAAAAATGATGAATAACTTTGTGTGGCATTATATTGAGTGGCATTGTATTCAGTGGCATTGTATTCAGTGACGCGTTCAGTGACATCATTGTTTGATGCTTATTTTCCAGCATCTGCGACCTATTGTGTACACACACAAACATCACAAATGTTAACACACACACGCATCACACATATACTAACGCACACACACTAATGTTAATACACAGACTCATACACCATACACACAAACATGCACAAACACAAGCACATTTACTCATCACACACAGACTGACACATCCACACGCCACACACCTCTCCCTCATTCTCACGCACACTAACCCTCACACACACTAACGCACTCAACAAATATTTAGGGCCCAAACTGAGCTTAGCCCTGTATAATGTGTGATTTGTGCAAGTTGTGCAGTGCAACCGGGTGGCCATGGCTTTTTCGAGGTCTTGACACACTTTAATAACACACAGGTTGTGCGGTGCCCCCGTGGGGGGGTTGTCGTTGGTTGTAACTATATTTTTTCTTGTGTTTCAGGGATTTTTGGAGTTCAGCTCTCATACAGAAGCGAAGGAAATGGTCGCTCACTATCAGACTAAACCCGCCTTCATTAAGGGTCAGCGCATCAGTCTGTGTTTATCCCCAACCGTCGAGGTCATTCATGTACGTACATTATAAACAAAACACAATGCCAAGGGTTTGAGACATTCCCTGCTCAAGTAATACAGAAAAGTTTAGATTTTTGATCACTTTAAACTCGCATAAACTGCTGAAATGTCATTTTTAATTAGTAGTTTGTTTGTGTGTAATCGATCACCTGAGATTGTTAAACGATAAGGATTTTGCTAGCGATATAAAGTTAGATTTTTTTGACACGTATTATTATATTTATCTAATAATTTTTATATACATTATATATTATATTATTGAATTATGATGAATTAATCAAGGATTTATATTGTCAATAAATTTAAAAAAATTTTTTTTAGTATAAGTAAGATGTCTTGATGCTACTGTAAACTGTGATGTTTTACATCATAAGACAAAATTACAGACAGACATTAACACGGCAAAATGTAAAGGTTTATTAGTTGATCCATACTGAGATCTGTTTAATGATTTAAATAATACATAACAAATCCCAAAAGAATAAAAGATCTGCCTACAGATATGGAGCAAGTTGTGTTTGTCTCATTGTGTGTACATCACTGTTAATGTTAATTTGCTGTGCTGATATTTGTGTGTGTGTGTGTGTGTGCGCGCATCGATGGTTAACAGCCTCCAGAGGCATACGAGCCAGCGTCGAAGCGCTCGAAGCCGTCCTCCCAGTCTGTGGTGTGTTTTTCGCGTCTGCCTCCAGGGAAGGAGACGGAGGACAAGGTGCTGGAACTCGCAGGTTTATTCGGGGATGTTCGCTATTCCAAATTCACTGAAGACAAGGTACAGTGTGTGGACACTTCACTTCACAATGTTGAGATTTTAATTCAATATTTTTTCCTGCTTTATTTTCTGAGTTTTTCTTGTAACCTCTTCCTTATGCTCTGTGCCTGTTAGGCTCTGATAGAGATGGCGGATTGGCATGATGCGGACATAATGGTGAAGTACTATCACTTCAACCCACTGAGGATTCAAGACAGGAGCATCAAAGTGTCCATGTCTTCCCGAACCAACCTCCGGTAGGAGTCACACTGATGTCTGTAACCCTGACCACATTATACATGTTTTTATTATTTTTACTAAATTATTATACCATTTAATGTCTAAATGGACCTCTATGGTCAAGGGGATCCTTTCACTTCCCTATTATTTACATGGCATGTTCAGATAGCGCCACCTTGTGGGAATGTTCTGCGATAATGGAAGGAATGGCTTATAATCTGACAACTGAGTTCTCACTGCAACATTACTCTGTGTTTTTATAAATTACGATCATTGTTTTGTGTCAATTTCAGAGACAGCAGCCCCGAGCGTTCTTCCAACAAAAAGTCAGACTCTAGCAAAAGCCGCAGCAGCAGACAGAGAAGCGAGTCCTCCTCCTCTAAGAGTGCGTCCCACTCCAGCAGCAAAGACAAGGAGAAGACTGAGGAGAAGAAGGAGGGAGAGATAAAGCAGGAGAAGGAGGGAGAGACAAAAGAAGAGAAGGAGAAAGTAGGTGAGAAAAAAGAGGAGAAGGAGGCAGAGAAGAAAGAGGGCGAGGAGACCGAGATGAAGGAGGAAGAGGTGGGGAACGAGGAAGGGGTTCAGGAGGAGGAGGAGGAAGAGCACAGACTGGTGGAAAAAGGTGGAGCGGAGGTCGACGCCATGGAAACGGAAGAAGTACTAGAGAAGGATGAGGAGGTGGAGAAGGAAGGAGCAGATGAGGCTGATGCTGAGGAGAAGGAAGAGGCGAGGAAAGAGGAAGATCAAATTCACGGAGAGAAAGACGAGAGACACGGAGAGCGAGGATCGGAGGAGGAAGCCGAGGAACAGGTTTGTTTAAAATGCCTTTTCGGTGCGGATTGGTGCAGAAGGCGTGGTCTGTGTTTCTTGTGATGAAGGGGGCGTGGTCTCGGGGGGGTTCTTGTAATGAAGGGGGTGTAGTCTCAAAGGCTTTTGTGTTGAAGGGGGCGTGGTCGCTGGTGTTATTGTGACAAGGGGCGTGATCTCAGGATTCTTGTAGCGAAAGGGGCGTGGATGGAGGGGGGGCATGGCCTCTGGGTTTCTCATTATGGATGAGGAGTGGCTTATTTGGCCTGTCGGTTGGTGAAGGCTCTATATTCATGTGTTCACTATGTTCACTATATCACATAAATGCCATGGCCTTAAGGCTTCTTAACACATTTAATGTATTGTGGAACAAAATAATCTATATAAACCTGTCTGTTTGTTCTTTGCTCTGCAGGATGACATAGAGGACATGGATTTCCCAGAGAACATGGACGACTTTGTCACTCTGGACGAGCTGGGCGAGCTGGACAACACAGCCGGAGACTCGTTAGGTAATTAAATTAGCTACAGTACACATCCTCATCCACTTCCTCTCACGACTCCTGAGTGTGTGTGAAAACCTCCTGAGCCTCGGACTCTACTGTTGTGTTCATCACATTTACTTCTCACTGTTTTACTTTATTAGCCCCTGACAACAGTGAAATTAATCAGTGTCTTCAGACAGACATTATTTTGGCAAAAGAATTATATGTAATTGTCTTCGTATGACGGTCGTACAAGGATGTGAAGACAATGTAAGCTGCAGGAAAATTTCATGTCACATTCGAGTCACGAGGTTAACGCCGTCTCACTCGTGAGTAGCTGCTGCTCTGAGAAGGATCACAGACTGGGGGGATTCGCCCAAGTGGAAAGAACAAAGGAAGTTGGATTAGGGTGCAATAATGTGGCTTTGGAGTGAGTGTATGTGTTTATAATTTATTTGGGATTATTATTTATTGTTTTTTTTTTTCCTCCTGCTAGGTTCCTCTGAACCCCAGGTCAGTATTAAAAGTCCTTTATTTTATTAGAAAAACGTCTTTCTTTTTTTTCTTTTCTTCCATAACTAAATGCTTAAAAATGTAATGTGAAGAAAACCTAAGAGTGTTAATCTATTTGACTGTAATTCCCTCTTTTGTATGTGTGCATGAAGGGGGGTAAGGTGGTTGTTGTGAGACCCATCAGGAACGAATTTAAAGAATCCCGCAAGAAATACATGAAAGAAGCTCTGTTCAAGATGGCTGCCCAGTTTGGCAAAGTCGTCAACTTCGCCATCTCCTACTACAGACATGAGGTGTGTGTGTTTATCACATAACTTCAACTCTCAAACATGAAAGCACAATAATATTATACCTCAGTAGTGTGATCTGCTGGCATTAGTACAGTACTGTTAATCTAAAATTAATTATTAAGCATTAATGTTCTCTGCTCCTGACTTCCCCTTGTTTGATCTCTCCGTTCGCTCCTCAGGCGCTGATTGAACTGGAATCGGTGGAGAAGGCTCGTGAGATGGTCGATTTCTATAAAAGCAGAAAGCGGTCGAGGCTGTGCGGGAGACCAGTGTCCGTGACGCTGTGTATGACCTTTGACTCCATCGAGGTGTGAACACGGAAACCGCTCAGCCCATTGTCTTATATTTATTATCTGTCTATGTAGCGTGGTAACTGTGTGTGTGTGTGTGTGTGTGTGTGTGTGTAGGGTCCCAGTGGGAGGACGTTGTTTATCAGCATGCTCCCTTTTTTCAAGTATTCAGACAAGTCTCTTCTCAGACTCGCACGGCCTTTTGGGAAAATCACCGCCTACTGCTTCAACAGGGTGTACGGAACGGTGTGTAATGGACACAAACGCACTTCTTTGTTTTTTATTAATGCCATGATTTATCTGCAACAAACCCTATAGGGGAAAAATAAAGACAGAGAAACTGAGTTATGAAAATTAACGTGTTCATGTTCATAAAACATGAAAAATTATAATGATGTATACAGTAATGAAGTAAGAATAACAGTAATGCATGATTCTCTCTCTCTCTCGCTCACTCAGTGTTACATCCAAATGGAGTCAGTGGAAGCAGCTGACAGAATGATCCAGAAGTATTTACCCTGGCCGCTGAAATTATACGGCACTCCTCTGAAGATCACTAAGTGCAGGAAAGGAGACTCTCTGATTCCCTGGTGAGTTTTTAAATATCGTTTTAAATGTCGAACTTTGTGGTTAACTTTAACCTGTCCTGCCTTGCTTAAATCCAAAGTCACACCTTCACCTCCCTGCACTGGTCTTGACAAGTCTTGATGAGTCATTGTTGTGGGGTGTACTAGGTACTTCAGAGGTGAATCGTGTAAGTTTGTAATTGGTTTATGACAACTTGGCACGGTTTATATTGGTTACATTTGATACCATATCCCGTTTCATAACTAATAGATGAGGCATTTCTTAATTAAAGTTAATTATGTCATGTGAGTTGAGCAACCAGAAACAAGAATTTCAGTCTGGCCCAGTCTGTCTAACAGTGCAGGGATGTAGGAAAGGGGGCTTAAGACTGCGCGCAAGTTATGTACACTGTAATATTAACTTATTTCCGTAACAAACTGTTAAATTGTCTTAAATTTCAGAAATGAAGTCCGTAATTAATTAATTTATTTATTTTTGAGATTTCTTACATTTATCCGAATACAAAGGAGAGTGAACATGACTGCCTTTTTGTGTAGCTTGGGAGTGCTTTATTTAAAGAAAAAAAAATGTCTTCAATGAGGAATTAAATACTGTATATTGTTATTATTTTTGTTAAAATATAATAACTAATGTGCAGTTTTGTAATTCATTTCAGAACAAAAAACACTTCTTTTTTTTTTTTTTAGTGTTAGTATCGACTGCCGTGACCGTGCGGGTGCATTTCTCCATGCAGTAGAGTTTTTCTAAGCAAGTGTGTGTTTCTGTCTTTCAGGACTACAGCGGATAAGTTTGAGCTCTGGTACGATTCGAAGATGGGGACAAGCTTGGACGAGAGGAGAGAGAACGGCCAGGCGGTTAAAAACAGCAGTGGAGAGGTACAGTACATTGAATACGCTTGAATATAAAATGTGCTGTTTTTAAAATGAACATATTTAAATGCTTATGGCATTGGTGTATAGCTTGTAGTATGTGTGTTTGTGTATGCAGGACCGTCACAGTCCTGTTTCCAGCTCTGAAGGTGTGTGTGGAGATCCTGCAGATGAAGGAGAAGATTCAGAAGAAGAAGAGAAAGATCAGACCCCCCTCGGACCCTACCAACCCGACAACCCTGTGGGTGAGTAAGAGACACTCAGCGGAGGCACTTCAGGGTTTGTGTTAACTCAGCTAGTTCATTAGTGAGCCCAGGTGCTGATGTCAGGATGTTGAAGAAGCTCCAGTTCATCCCAAAGGTTCAGTCAGGACACTTGACGGAGTTGGTTCTGTGCATCTCACAGAGGTGTCATCATTCCAGTGAAAGGAAAGTGTAAGTCTGCGAGATAGAAAGACATTCTATAAAATTGTGGCAGCAGGTTGGGGAACAACCACATACGGTCCCATATGGAATGTGCATACCTCTGGCCATTTAGTGTGTTTTTAACAGGGAACAGGAGAGAGAATATTATGGTTGAGGTAATATAACATTGTTAGTGAGTATTCATTAAAAATCATATGTATGTATAAAGCAGTACCATAAATCAGGCACTAAGTGTCACTGTTGCACTTCCTGCCGTTTGTCCCTTACAGGACACCGTGGTATTGACCTTTGTTTCGTGCAGGACACCATTTTATATATATATATATATATATATATATATATTCTTTATTGTTTACTTTGCGATATTACAGAATTCCACTATAGATCAGCAAGTGAGAGCTGTCACTGTGCCAATGAACAGAAGCTAAAGTCTCAAACACAGTCCAGAACGCTTCATCCTTTCCTCAACGCTACTCCCCACCACACATCAGAAACCCAGCGCAGGGTACCGGCATAGGGAGAGGGCTATAGCGGATTTAAAAAGGGTCTCAAGTCATAGGCCGGTCACAATGCCGTGATAAAACATTGACAGGAAAAAAACAAAACAGAAATTAATCACATTTTTAAAAATATTTTCTATAAACAAAGTTGGGTAATGCAGTTACTCCAGTGCTGCAGTTCATTTTAGTTTAATTGAAATCTTTTACATAATCACTCTGTCCTGTAGATCACCTGATTTTATTATGATTTTTTTGTTGTTGTTTCTCCTGCTCAGGTATCAGCTACGTCGTCCCCAAGAGTGGCTTCTTCTGCAAGCTCTGTAACATTTTTTACACGGATGAGAAAAAGGCCAAATCGGAGCACTGCAGCAGCCTGGAACATTATACCTTGCTGAAGGTGAGTACCTCCACCTCCTGACCCCTCCACCTCCCTGAGGAACCTAGGCTTGAGGCTTCATCTTTTATAAATCTGTTTCGCAGAAGAAGCGTGGAGAGGCAACTGAGGAAGAGGAGGAGGAAGAGGAGGAAGGACAGACGGATGGCCAGACAGAAGGATGAACGAATCAACGACCGATGGAGATCAAACACCTGATTTCACTGCAGATTTTTTTTTTCTAAAAAAAAGGGGAAAAAAAGAACTAGGGCAACATTCCAACCTTCGTGTTTCAGTCTTCTTTTTGTTACATATACTTCGTTTCGTTTTATTTGACAAACCACAACACAGAGAGAGAGAAATGCTCATCAGATGATCAGAAAACAAAACTAATTGCTTCTAAATTGTTTCAGGTGGTGTGTGTGAGAGCAGATTAGGGGTTCACAGTCATCGTAGCTTCTTAATAAACAAAAGTCTGTTTGAACAAAAGCTTGTTTTTTTTTTTAAACTCCTCATATTCACTCGCTCTTTGAGTGTGTTCATGTATACGGTTACCCCCAGAATGGTATGTGTTACTGTACGTAGTGATGTTGCTTCATTCATTGGTAGCTAGAGGAAGACTTTGTTAAACAATTAATGTTCTTAAGTAAATAAGAACTCGCAGGTTATAAGAATGCAACAAAACCCCATCACAAGTACACAAGTATAGTTCTAGAGTGGCAGCAAAGAAAATAATCTGATTAGTGCCACCTAGGGTACACTTACAAAGCTGCATGAAAAGCAGTAGAAATTAAAACAGATTTATTGATATTTAACAAAGCATTTATATCTGTACAGTTATATGAAGTAATGATAACTTCAAATTAATAACAATGCAGCAAAATATCTTTTTAAATATATATATTTTTATTATTTATCACACACGATGCACCAATCTGATACTGTACACCAGCTGTTTTGGGTCTGAAATGGCAAAATGTAATTATGTGCCCTTCACATTAAGTGACTGCTGTACTAAAGCAGACAGAATTCCTACAGTATAGAGAATCAACGCATCCCCACTGTGACAACATTAAACGGTACTCCTTTAACATGTAAAATCACAATCATTTAAAATATTACATCACTGTTTCCTTACATTTAAAGGAAAAAAAGTATTAAAAGACAAATACGTGGGCTGGTATGTGAGTATAATTATAAAAGGAAATCTTGTCAACTATTGTTGGGGAAGAGTAATAAAAAATAAAGAGCAAATGTACATATGATCAACACTGATATACATATACTACCAGTCAAAGGTTTGGAACATTTTTAAATTCCATGTACCTTCCTGATTTTTATTTCTTTCTACACTGTAAAACAAAATATGCCTCCAAAATATGCATTAATCTCCTTTGAATAGTTGATATTGAGATGTATCTGCTACTTCTGCTCTGTAATGCCTTCATAATGCCTCTAATCTGAGGTGCTGTTTGTTAATTGGTGATTTTCTGTGTTGGGAATCAAAACTTGTCCAAACTTTTGACTGGTACTGTATCCACTCTGTAGATAGATAGTTTGGCAATGACAGCTACACTTAAATAACATATGGGATATGGCGAACGAGCAATTTGAAGGCCTGGTCAACATCCTTTAACTCCTTGCATGCTTGCATAGACCCCGTGTGCAGTGGGTTGTGGTGTACTGGATGTTCTGGTGCCTTTCTATTGTGGCCAGCATTTACTTATTACCTTAGTTTTAATTACATTGGCTTTTCTTTGGTTCCAATGAGCATGGATGAGCCTTTTGTGACCGTGATCCTGTGACCACTTTATAAATGGCATATAATTGGCGGTGGGGTTAATGTTGTAGCTAATTAATTAATTTGTGGCTAAAACAATTAAGCATGTATATACCTGAAAAGATCATATCCACATTTGCAATGGGGTTTATGTGACGGAACGTGTCTGCACCCAATCCATTACTCACACAGTTCCCTACATTGGGCTACATACACTGGCACTTGTAAACTACTAGCACAGGGAACAGTGAGTGAAACGTGTCATTCCAAGTCCACGATCGCAGACTCACATCCATCACTGTGACATCATAACAATCTGTTTTGGAATGTTGGAAAAACTCAGACATTTAACAGGTTCTGGGTTCAAAGAACGAAACTACAGTAAATGAAGACTGATGATTATAGAGTAAGAGACGTGTGAGCGTAATAATAGGGTTCATCAAGCGTTCTTTGGATAGATTTTCTGTTCTAAGGGTTGTTTTTTTTCCTCCTTGTAATCTGGTCAAATAGTTGACAAAACCTTTAATGACTTCTATTCAAGGACACAATATAGAAGACTTAAGATATAACCGATTTATAATTATAATGCATAACTAAATTTTCCAATTTTCTTTTTTACAGTTCTAGCACTCATTCATGTTTTAATATGCCACTAAGCTAATCTCTTACAAAACGGACACCAAAGGATCTCGCTACTAGCTAACTGAAATTACTAGCAAATTCTACTCCTAGTTAGCTAATGGTATTGGAGGAGTTTTAAACGTTTCACTTGTATCCCTTTCATACAGGGCAATATAATTGGCGGTGGGGTCACCTCAGAAAAACAAAAAATATATATTATTTTCTAGGTTCTAGGATTTTCCCCCCCCCACATTAGCAGTAAAATCCTATGGTAACTTTAGTTAGCCCTCTAGCATAAAAAGAGCTCACTTTCTGATGCTCATCGTCTGTACCGCTTTATCATGTATAAAGGGTCATGGGGGGCCTGGAGCCTATCCCAGGAGACTTAGGGCACAATGCAGGGTACACCCTGGGCAGGGTGCCAGTTATCACAAGGGACACATACTACTGGCAACTTTGTAACACCAATTAGCCTAATCTTCGTCCCGCAAACGTTTGGACGGCAGGAGGAAACCCACCAAGCACGGGGAAAACAGGGAATCGAACCTGGTTGGGAATCCAACCCAGCCACTGGGGGTGCCACCCAAGCTAGAACAATTAGAAGCGGAATTCAAAATGACTTTAGTTAGCCAGTGGTAAAATCCTGTGGTAACTTTAGTTAGGTAGCTAGAATATATATATAAAAAGAAATCTACATTAAAATTATCTTACAAGGAGCAGAATCCTCTGGTGACTTAGCGAGTTAGCGAGCAGTAAAGTCGTATGGTAACTGTAGCTATGTCACAGTAAATTCCTTTGACAATTTTGGCAAACTAGTTTCATGATACTGTGGTAACTTTAGCAAGTTAGTACCTAAACTATTTGAGAGACAGCGTGACATTGTTTGTTGATTTGGAATTAGACACAAAAATGTGAATCTCCAACTAAAAACAAATGTATGACAGCAATATCTATCTGATGAAGAAGTTTAAAGATGGCAATTATAATACTGATGATATCGTTTGCAATAAAACACAGCTCCAGAGTGCAACAGCTTCATATGGCTTCTATTACAGAATTAATTAAAACGCTATGGCTTTGTAATATATTGAAGCCATTATTTTCCAGTGCCATGTAGAAGTACAAATGAATATTACAAAACCACGGATTAATACTGTGAGGAAACACTATCGGTTTAGCCTTAAGTATTCTATCTCAAGGCCACGTATCGAAGATTCTATACCTGGTTACTTCTACATATTTAAAAACAGAAAGTGAAAAAAAAAAAATAATAATAATAATAATAAAAATAATAAAGTCCCAACACTAATATTCTGTGGTAATTGTAACTAGCTAGCAGTAGTGACGAATAAAGATATCAAGATGCTGTCTCACAATAAGCTTCATTCAACTATCGATAACTTTATCTAGCAACTTCATGTGGTATTTTTAAGACAGCAGATTATAACTTGAGATTTATTTTCTGGCTAGCAGTGAATATTTGTATTATGTTTAGCTACCAATATCTTGCAGTACCTTTAGACAGCTAACAATGACTACTTGTGGCTAATGAAGCTAGCTGGTATTAAATATTTTGGAATACATAGCTAGGAAATGACTTGTGGTGGTGGATTTAGATGGCTAATAGTAACTACATATTTTTACTTTAGCCTTTTGGCAATAAACTCCTACTGGTAAGGTATCCAATTAGCACTGAGCCTGTGATAACTTCAGCTAGCATGTTAGACCCTATTACTTCCACTTGACATACAATCAATAACCTTGTGGTAACTTTAGCTAGCATGTACCTCGTGGTAAATTTAGTAAAAACCCTACTTTGCTAACTTTAGCCACAACAAGCTCCTGTGATTTTTTTTTTGAAGCCTCTAGCACTAAAGGTGTTAATTTTGTCTTTATTTGTTTCTCATTCCCCTGAGCTGTAGTAAAAAAAAAATATGGTGTTGATTGTTAGCTAGGAGGCCATGTTGTTAGACAGTTCAAGTTGGATTTTCCTTTTTTTATGCATTCATTACTATTTTGTGGTAAATGCTTCATGCACAGTTGTATTTTTAAAAATCTTTTCTGCCTCTTTAATCCTTTTACATTTTTGTTTTAATTTTACATTTCTGTTTTCTTTTTATTATTTATATATATATTGCTAACAAAACCCTTCTTTTTTCTGAAGAGAAAAAAATGAAGGACAATCTTTTGCTTCATTAAATTGAAGTGCAAAGAGAGCAGGTCACTGACTAGCATGTGAACAGATTTCGCCAATTAGCGAGCTACTTAACAACTCGGTGTTAAACACATGGCAACTAAAAAAATGCTAAATATTGCTGTTCATTAAAATACAGTGGTCTGTATCTTGTCAGTGCTGAACAGACAAGTGTAGCGCACATCTTTGTCTAGCTTTGTGGTTAACTACAAGCATGTGTTGGTTAGCGAAGATGTGTTTTGTATTTCTCGATATAATTGAAGGAACGTAAAGGAAGGAATTTAGGGAATTGAAGGAAAACAAGGTGTGAATCGTTAGTAAAAAAAAAAGAAACATAAAGGAAGAGCTCTGTATCTGATTTGGGGTTCAGGATTATACCATTGTGAGCGAGGTTTTAGGGGGAGCTCGGTTCTCCATTGCGTCGTGGTGAGTCATAGCGCATTATCTGTCGAGGTGTGCCGTAGCCTGTCATGCCAGCCTGAGACGCGCCGCGGTTACTGCCCATCTGCAGGCTGATCAGAGTGCGACCCTGGCGAAGCTGTTCCTCTGAGAACTCCCTCCTGTGGCCTTTGGCTTTCCTACAAACACACACAAATGGATAAGCTGGTAGAAGTACTGCATTATGCATATTCTGAAATATTCATATTCTGTCACTTAGACATAAAATGATATCCTAAAATAGTGCACTACATTATAGTGGACATGATGCAAATTTTTACATGCATTTTTACCACCTGTTATTTTATGTTTCATTCTGGTCAGTATTACAGGGAGTCTACTGTACGCTAGCACTGCATTATGGGTAACACCTGTGAAACCAGTCCTTGTTGCCATGGTAATGACCATCGTCTTTGGTGAGAGCTTCACTTCCCAGAGCCATGAGTGTCCTCTGGACGGCAGCCATGTCCTTCCCTGCGACACACACATCACACACATCACAGATGATTATACACACTGCATCTTACACACACACACACACACACACACACAGAACAAAGAATAAAGCTTCTGATTAAAGCATGTGTGTGATCTTGACATGCAGAGGTGAAGCTTCTGCTCATTTAAAACGCTTCAACTACAATATTAAAATTGAACTGAGCAACATAACTGACAAACAGTTAAACTCTAGTCGTTATGAAAATGACCTGAAGTGACTCAGAACTTGAAGGGTTTTTTAATGTTTCAGGTCCATCTGTACTCTGATCAGGATTAAACGCTTGAAAATGACGGAATGAATCTGTATGCCGGTTTGGATTAAGGGTGTTAATTATAAGAGAAATAATTATATATTAAACGTAGAACACATCCACTACTCTAAACGCGAGTTATGCAACCTCCAACTGCTTCTCTTGGTCATGCAGTAGTTAGCATCATGATCCTGCAGCTGTTGGGTCAAACCCCACCCATGATACTCTGAGCATGAGTACATAAAATAACCTTTATTACTAATTAAAAATGTAAAAATGTGTCCCTTCTTTTCCCTGCATTTGGAATATTCTGACACAAAATGTTTAACAATCCATACATATAAAGATGGAAACTATTTAGGATGCAGTAAGCACACAGGGACACAACACTAGATCAGTTCATCAGAAATCAGTTTGTTTCTCTCAAAGATACAACTGTTGCTTCCTGCACATGAAAGCTGTCTACCATTCCGGGCTGAGAAGAACAACTGTCTCTGCTTCCACTAAACACTTCATAATCATCTCTCTTTGACTTGTGCATGTTGAGCCATTTATGAAGACAAAAGTCAAATAAGCCACATCCCTCAGTGGTCATGGTCCCTGGTGTGGAAGTACTATGGTTCAACATGAAACCACTTTCATGTATGTGATCCATATGGATGAATGTTGTTCTATAGCTATAAATCAGGTGTACGTATTGTATATAAAGGTCTCTAAAACTGCCCAAATACAATATCCTCTAGCTCATATGTACAGTATAGGCAATCTCTGCTGGATTGTGAGGTTGCTGTTTTTTTTTTTAAAACAAGACACCACAATACGATCCTGTAGCTCATGTGGATGAGCAATCGTTGCTGGTTGGTTAGTTTGACCCCCAGGCTCCTGTACTAAACATGCTCTTGTGTTGTTAGTTCAAGACAATCCAAGCACCACCAAGTCATATGATGTAGTGGTTTGTGTGATTCTGGTTGCTGTTTTCCCTGGTTTGACTCCACATGTTTAACTTCAACTGTAGATCAGTGTTACCTATATGAAGGTAAATAGATCTACAAAACAGAGAAAACGCAAAGTGTTGTACCTCACTTGCCCCTGGGTTGTGAGATTGCTGGTTTGAACCTGACTGTTTTACTTTAGCTGAAGCTCAGGGTTTTATATATATAAACAGACAGCAGATATTACTCATGCAGCTTACGTTGTTGAGTGCTTGCCCTCTGGGTGAAGAGCTTGCTGGTTCAAATCTGATATTTAATTTAGCTGTAGTTCAGGGTTATATGTATGAAGCTGAAAAGCTTTATAAAACCTGTAGCTCATGTGAATGAGTGCTTTCAGATGTTGCTGTTTCAAATCCATAGGTTTTACTTTAGCAGTAGTTCAAATTTAGCCTTACAAAGGTGAAAAACTCTAAAAGTGTGCGTCAGCACAATATCCTGTAGCTCATGTGGGTGACCGTCTGATGCTGGTTTGGTTCAAATCTGTGTATTTTTACTTTAGCTGTAATGCAGGGTTACATAAATTAAAGTAAAAAACTGTATGAAAGTGTATAACTGTACATTCCTAGAGAGATCACAGACATGACTCTTTTAAACACTCTTATGTATTGTGTTGGGTTCTTTATTAAAAATAAAAGTCTAATAAGCTCCTGTAGTCCTGTAGTGGTTAGTGTCATGGCTTCTGTTGTCTGACTGCCCTTGCTTGACTCCATGGATTTCACTTTATCTACAGCATAGCGTTACTTATAGGAAGGTAAAAAGCTTTACAAAACAAAAGACAACAGCTCATTGGGATGATCAAGCATTAGCTATGTGAAGGTGAAAAGCTCTGGGCAAAAACAAAATCCTATAGCTCAAGTGGATGAATGTTGGTCTCTGGGTTTTAATTTAGCTGGTTTTAACCAATGGCTTTCACTTTACCTGTAGGTCAGGGTTGCACAGATGAAGGTTAGGCAAGTGAAGGTGCTGTGAAGGGGGTGGGGGGGGGGGGGGGGGGGGGGATTTCTCATACTTGTTTTGAGAGTATAAACTGATTAATCCAAACCTACAGGGAAACTGCGCATACAGTATAGAAGTACAGAGAAACTTTACAGTTTGATTTAAACAAACTACACAGCTCGATGTGGTTGTATGATTCGGGTCAATTTCTTGACAAAATAGCCTCCTTTTGGTGAAGTAATAACCTCAGAGGCAGATTAGGCTGGAGTAAAAGACATCCTAATGATATAACTGAATTTCAAACAGGACAGAATCATCACTGCAGGACTTTCTCGTGTTTAATCCGCTTTTTACACCAAACACAATGCCAGTAAAAGTTCATATTTGGGCCCATCTGTATACACAAACAGGTAACGGAGAAAGTAACAATCGTTTTACCTTTTTTTAAAAAAAACAAAACAAAGAATATCATACATTAATCTTTTTTTTTTTAATTCAAAGGAGAAAAACAACAGTGTGATTTGACGTTAATGTCAGCCCTGTTTTGAGCCACATGTGTGCTTTCTGTAAAGAGGAATTAATTACACCATCCATGCATCAAACTAAATAGGAATCAAATTCTGCTGATGCACAGTAACCTGAAACGCCTGCCTTGTGTTTGACCTCGTGGTTTTGCGCCGGGGTCGGCCAGAGATCCTGCAGGTTTCTACAGGAGTGTGAGGATGATGGGAGTTATCACAAACATCACAATTTCCACTGTTCTCTGTTTGCATGCAGTCAGGAAAGACAACTGTGGTCAAACAGGGCGTGTGTGTTTGCGTGCGTGTGCAGGCATGTGTACTGTATGTGTGTTTGTAGTACCTTCCCACAGGTCAACAGTCTGGAAAATGTCTCCTCTGGTAACACCATAAGCTTCTGTAGCCTGCAAAAACTGAGAGATTTTCTCCATCTGCTTAAAAGCCATCTTGGTTTCAGGAATTTTCCTTATGGGCTGCATGTCGCCCGGATAGAGACTGTTAATGAGTCGGCAAAGAATCTGCACAGAGAACGACGGTCATGTTAGTGTTAATCAACATTAACTATAAAAATCACCAAGTCACCCATGTTTGTGCAGCTTAGACCTGCACTACCATCTCATTCTCAAGACTCAGGAAAAGCAGCTGAAATCTGGTCAGGAATAGGTATGTGTGGGTGTGTGTATGGTTCTGGAACCATTTGAGGACCCCTAGTGTAGAACCAAACCTGAAGATAACTCAGCATAATAAAGTTCCTGTTATTAACAGCAAACAGTGGTTGTGATTTTAGCAGGAATCCGCGTGGGGTTTTGCTCTGGAGGACGGCGAGCAGTTTATAATCAGCTGTATTTGTTGAGGTTAAGAAAAAGGATGAAAACCAGACACCACTCTTTAGCTATTTTAGCAGTTGTTGCTAGCACTGTTATGAAATTCCCACGCTGCTGGTGCTGACTGATGACATCAGCGAGCGCTGTCTCTGACCACATGCGCAGAGACAAAAAGTCGCACAAATTCGGGTCTGTCTGTTCTTAAATCACATGACCACGCATCTGATTGGCTAAAAAATTAGATCTGTGTCACATTGGGGTTAAAACACAAGATGTGCGTGACTTCAGACAGGTAATGATACGTAGCCTTTGTGCGTTATTAGAAACATGGAAACTTTGCTGATCTTTTTTGTTCCACTTTTATAAATTATGTAATTAAATAATAATAATAATAATAATAATAATAATACATGTAACACTCTACACGCTGTCTCTAATATAAAGAAGGCAGGTTAATAAACCAGCCTGGTGTTGCTCCTGCTTGATGATTCCACTAGCAGTCAGAGGTGATTCCTGATCTGGACGCTTCTCAATCGGAACTAAACAAACAAACAAAACAAAAACAGCTTCCTGAAACTAAACACAGCTCAAAGGTTCTATGAAGTTTCCTGTAGTGAAGAGCATCCTGCCTCGACTCACTGCTCCTGCACGTGTCAAAATGCCTGATACGGACACGGCTGCCCGAGGATCCTCTCCCTCACCGTGCCGTCCATGAGCCAGGTTTGGAAGTTCTGTTTGCCAGGCAGCGGGCGCTGCAGTTCGCCTCCACACTGAGCCACGATCCAGTCCACGAGTCGAGCCTCCAGCTCCACGTCATACTTCTGATCAATCTTCTCCTGCACCTCACGGCTCAGGCCGTAACTCGGCCCTCGGTTCGCCATCGGCTCTGAGTAGCACTGATCTGCAGTACGGACACAAGGAGGACTGCTGGGGGATAAAAACAAACAAACAAACAAACAAACATGCAGCCATGAAATGATGACATGTCAGCACAGACACACACACAAACGGTAACACAATTTAAAAAGCAGGCAGATTTATGGATTTTTTGGCGTCATCCATCAGCTCTCTCCTGCTGTGTGTGTGCGTGCGTATGTGTGTGTGTGTGTGTGTGTGTGCGCGTGTTACACTCTTCATAATTAGAAGTGGCGCTCTGCATGGCGTCCAGCGCGCGCGCCTCCACACCAACAACAGCTTTGATCTTTAATGAACAAAGGCGCGTGAGCGCAGTGCATCATCTCGTGCTGATTATCAAATATAAACACACGCGCGCGTCGCACGACGCTTAAACCCATCATCACGGTAATGTAACAGTGAACACATCAAAGCATTCTTTACAGAAAAATAAAGCGACGTGATGCACAGAGATCAAACACCAGACCCAAAGCTCTTTGAATAATAACAATAATAATAATAATAATGATAATAATAAAAGATAAATGATTGTTTAAAATGAGAATCATTAATGCACAAGATGTGAAAGAGGGGGATGAAGGAAGGCGGGACGTTTGCACTCACCCTGCGGTCCGCTCCGTCTGTTTCACTTGGCACAGCGAGGAGACAGAGCTCTCCATCACGAGTCACTTCACTGAGTCGACTCCTCTGAACCAATGCGTTTTTACCCGAACCGACACATGCAAGATGATTCACTGTTCACAATCTGTACACTAAAATACAGTGCAGAATTGCAATTCTTTGTGCTGGAGTTATTGCACTCCTTCAAGCTAATTCTAAGATTAGTCCTAAAGCTAATTTTACATCTTGTGAAAATCTTCATCAGTCAGAACTCGCACTTCCAATGATATCTTTACGTTTCATATTTTGGAGGACCAGAAACCAGTCTCCGAAAGAAATTCTGTCTGTCTGTATGTCTGTCCAGTCAGATTTTGTCACAGCACTACGCAAAACTGTCTGGACAGAAAGTAAGGAAACTTTGGCAGTCCTTAGATATCTGCCTGATCTGGCGTAAGATACTCAACCTTACAGAATGTGATTTCTGTGTATTAATAAGTTAGACAGAGAGTTCTGCTGTACAGAAAGACACACAGACATGTACAAGGGTTTCCCCCTGAAATAATAATAATATTATTTTTAGCTTTTTAACTATTTCAACAAACCTTTTTAATGATGGGTACCTATGCTAGGCTGTACATTAAAATATAATGTAAAATGCAATTCTTTGTAATTTGGTTGCATGAATTTAGAGGTATTGTACACCTTCAAGATACATCCTAAAACTACTTTTACATTTGAAAATCTTAAATTCATTATTTAAAATATATATTAAATAGAAATGCAGAAGTAAATACAGTAGAACCTCGGATTGCGAGTAACACGGTTTGGATTTTTAATAAATTTGAAAAACTAACAAGTCTTGGTTTACGAGTACTGAGTGTCATGTATCACGGATGCACTTCTTGTTTTGACGCAGAGTGTCACGTGATCACAACCGAGCCAAGAATTTTTCTCTCTCTTGCACAGCAGAATTGTGGGTAATCATCTCCCATGCTGGGTCTTAGTGCTCGTCTCTCACTGGTATAACCAACATCCATGCATGTGTGCGTTTGTGTTTGTATGTATGTGTACAGTGCGCGTGTACTGTTTCTTATAACACATGTGTGTGCGCGTGTAAAGCACAAGAAAGTCTCATTAGAGAGGATAAAGAGCCATTTTCTCTCTCTGTGTCAGCCTGCACTTTGTGCATGCCTTCACCACAAACGAACACCTGTACGCACAAACGGAAAGACTTATCTGTCGGGATTTATTTTGACTTTTTTTTTAGGTAAAGTGGAGGTTAATTTGTTTTATTTTTACTTTATATTTTGTATAAATGATTTTTATGTATTTATTTTTTTGGGCTGTGGAATGAATAATTTGAGTTTCCATTATTTCTTGTGGGAAAATTCGGTTTACGAGTGTTTTGATATACAAGCCCACATTCGGAATGAATTATGTTTGTAATCCAAGGTTCCAGTGTATATTAGTAGGCACTAATATATTAGAGGCGTAGGGGTTAGCTGTCTGCATGGCGTTCTCCCTGTGCTTAGTGTGTTTATTCCGGGCACTCCGGATTCCAAAGACATGCAGATTAGGCTAATTGGCGTTCCCAAATTGCCCGTGGTGTGTGAATGTTGAGCAGAGGACCTACCATGGTAGTAAAAAAATGGGAATAATTCCAATGGTCACCACTGGGATAGGCTAAATCTGATCTCGTGTCTGCCACATGCATGTGTCTTTGTGTCGCCGTTTTTACCAAACAAATTCATTCAAATTGGTTCAAAGAACTGATTCATTTGGGAACCGATTCACCATCACAGAAGGGGATCCTTTTTAGCATCCTTTTAGTGGATTAAGCCAGATCTGCCTCCCGACACCAGAGGGAGCCAGGGGAGGGTGTACATAGGGCCAAATGGTCAACTAGAGTCTCAAAAATAGCCCTGCTACTGCGAACAGTTTTCAATTGGAATTGTGATGTGCATTCAGTAAAAAACATAAACAAAAGGCTTCACACACTGTGTTCAGGCAGACAATAGGAATTTATTATGTTCTTGTCTAAAAGTGTTACCTAACCAAAACGCCAGAGAATCTCAATTAATTTTCATCAGTTCCAGCTCTGAACAGGTGCGTAAGGTAAACCAGGGTCTCAGGTGTGTGAGGGAATGAAACAGAATAAAATGATGCACTGATTGAGCTTCTATTAGTTTCTGAGGCTTAAAATGTCTGCACTTCTAAACTAGAAAAGCATCCAACAAAGAGCAGCTCCACCACCGGGCGCAGAATCAGCAGAGCCATCAGTCATTGGATCATCCATCACTGTCCGATCAGGGTAATCTGTCTGATCTATTGCTGTCAGCTCGCGATCGTGTCGAGATGTGCTCTTTGGTTCCTCAGCATTTCCGTGCACATCCTGTAGTTCTCACCGCAATAGAAGAGGAGAGAAGCACGGGCAGTGTGAACAGAGAAATATCTCGGAGTAAAGTGCTTCTGAAATCTAAACATACGTACAGTAAAAGGGATTTTTTTTGTTTGTGACACAGATGAGAGTATCTCTGGGTCAGTGTAAGAAGTGAGCTGCTCAACAATTTCCAAAATCATGTTTTTATAAATAATCATTATTTCATTCTAACCGAAATAAAACAGAATGACTCTCAATCTGTTAGCAAGCTAATGTAACATTAGGTTTGTTGTACTTCCTGAATTATTCGGACTAATCCCTGTTTTGTGAGATTTCGCTATGATTCTACGATTTGTTAGATTTCGCAATGTAGCAACGCTTTGTCATGAAGATTAACTCATTAAATTACAGCATGAGGCTTTAACACATTAATGTATCAGTTTAAGTTATTTTTAAATAAGACTGTCATTACTGATGAGGATTACTGTCCTGGTGTAATCCAGGTTCGGTTTAGAACAAAGATTTCCATCTTTGTTCCAATTAATCCCGCCTCTGCATTATGACTGATTATAAGAGTTCATCCTCATCTATGATTGGATTGTTGTTCACCAAATATGAAAGCGAGCCAATCGTCCATGCCATGAGCTTTTATTAATTATTACTCTTATCTCAGTGTCTGAGTGAGACGCTAATGCGTTTATGTATACATTTTCGATTATTAATGATGAAGATTATTTAACTAATCTTTTTTTGTAAAATAAATAAATAAATAAAAAAATCTTTGCATTTATTTTCTCTTTAGGGGCTCTGTAGAAATCCAAATGGGTGTCTCAAAGCTTTCTCTACCCAGGCCTTTTTTAAGCAGTTTAAAAATAATTTTCATTTTATATAAAAACATAATTCTTGCTAATTCATAATTGATTATACCTTTGTGATCGAAGTCTCACTCCACAGAATCAGCTTGTCTGTGTGTTTGCCTTTTCCATCCAGCACTTGTTCACAATGTGGAGGAGCTGCTTCTGACGCTGAGAGTGCAGGGCAGTGTGCAAACTCCTCAGAGCGTAATGATGGACAGGGAGGGAGGATTATCTGCCACCTTCCACCCAATCAGGGTACAATGATCATTAAAGGACTGCTATTATGCAAAATTCACTTCATTTGTCATTTATAGACATTTAGATGGGTCTACACTCTGCAGGAAGACACAAATAATATGAGAAAAGAACAAATATCGCTGCTGCGTCAGAGAACCTGTCTTCTTGTTGTTCACCTACAGTTGGCATCCACTATGTTGCGTTACTGCCACCTTCTGGCCTTGATCTCACTAATCTTCTTTCGTTTAATTCCTCTTTTCAAGTCCAGTCACCATTAAGAAACCCAGTAAATACTTTCTTCCTTGTCTTCTTTCTCCATTTTATAAAATACTTCTCACAACGTTACTCATCCTTTCCAAATTTATGGCCGGTGTGCTGCGGCAGCACCGCAGCCCACGATGTGGGTGGTTCAACAGGATGCTCAATCGGATTTCCTTCTTTCATTATTCTTGTTTTACAGTGGTTGCATCCAATAAGTTGCATCACCATCTTGATCTCCCTCATCTATCATCTCTCTCAATTCCTCAAAATGAAGGAGAAGGAGCTGAAGGAGTTGTTAATACTGGTCAAATTGCACTATACTACAAGCACAATCATTTTTTATATATCTAAAAAGGTTGAGTACACTGTAAGAAGTAAATTAGAAAATGAAGAAAAAGGACAAGGAAGAAAATATTTGATAACAGAGGATCTAAACTGAATGTAAGATGAGGGAGAGATAAAGACCAGAAGGTGGCGGTAATGCAAATGCAATCTTAACACACATTTTTAGAGGTCTAAGACTCTTGTATTAACTTTGAGATAAAAATGAGTATAGTAACGTGACTCTGAACTAGCTACGTGGGTTTGGACGGTGACCAACTCTGTCACATGACGCTGGCCTCGATGGATTTCACAGACTTGTGTACACGTGGGAGAAATTCCTTCAGGACCGGGTGCGACTGAAACATGAACACTCCTGCGTGAGTGAGGGTAAAATCAGATTCAGCACTTTCTACCACCTGACAAGCGGACATCCGCGCAGTTGTGAATATGTTTCACTGTGTCTACTCTCTAAACAGTGCAGTGTTCCAACTGCACTGAATCCAACACTGAATCATAAACTGTCCGGCTAAAATAAGCTTCAATTTTAGATGGATCAAGTTTTTGCCAGAATCAAAAAAGATGATATTACAAAGACAGGAATTGGGTTAGGAACTGTCCAAGACATTATTAAACCCTAAGCTTAACCATTAACTGAATGTATTCAGAAACACATATACCAAAGAAACACCTGAAGTTGCATGGTAAAACATCTAAACAGGACTAAACAGCTGTCCATAAGAAAACCACTCATTAGTGAGACTCCAGAAAAAAGGCTTCAATTTGCTCAGGAGCATAAAGACTGGACTTTGGAGTGATAGAAAAAGGTGATGTGACCTGATGAGTCCAGACTGAGTCTATTCCAGAGTGGTGGGCGTGTCAGGGTAAGAAGGGAAGCTCATGAAGCGATGCACCCATCATGCATAGTGTCCACTGTACAAGCCTCTGGAGACAGTGTTATGATCTGGGGTTGCTTCAGTCGCTCAGGTCTAGACTCAGCAACGTTATGTGGCAATAAAATGAAGTCAGCTGACCACCTGAATGTACTGAATTACCAGGACATCACATCTATGGAGGGTTTCCTCCCTGATGGCACGCGCCGTATCCAGAGTGTGAGAGAGCGGCTCTGGGACACTGTAGTGCAACTCATAGTGTGTGTGTGTGTGTGAGAGACTTATTTTGTTGTTTGGCCAGGCAGTGTTTTAAAAACAACACTGTATTGTGTGCATTACTTTATACCACTTTATACAACACATATAAGATATTAGAAATAAAGGCTCATAAATTGTTTATAAAAAAATAAATAATATACTGGACTAAGTAATACAATTAAGTAAACAACAACAACAACAACAACAACAATAAATGTGCATATTTTGGTCAGAAATTGAAATAAATAAAAATAATAATAAATTTTTTTTTATAAAATGAAATTCAATTAACTTAGTAATGTTTGCGTAGTGAGTAATTCATAGATACACAAAACAAACACACACACACACACACACACACACACACACACACACAATAAACTGATCGTAAATCGTTCAAGTTATAGTGAAATATATTTACTTCTAATTTTTAGAATACACACTTTTTAAAAGAAAAGGAAGATATTTTTTTACTTTTAATTAAAGAAATGACAGAAGTGCAACAATGTTTCTTCTGAAAAAGCAATACAAGAACATTTATATATAAAAATAAAGTACATAAATCTTGTACATGATGAAATAACATATTAAAGAGAGACACACGGCAACCAACCCTGCGCTTTTATTGCTGAACCGCCTCGTCATACCGACGTTCGCTTAAAAAAATTAATAAAGCTGGAAAACCCTCACCGCTTTACACCTGGTGTATAAAACTAACTTGTTTGAAATTTGTCTACTCACACACACACAAACACAGACACACACACATTCACATCGAGTCACACACGAGCATTTCCTCAACACTGATCTGAAACCAGGCAACATGACGCCATGAAGCGAACGCAGACGTGACATTAGCTAGTCAGGCGTTTTGTTTGTTCCAAATGTTTTGTCCAAATGCTTTGTCACAAAACCAAGGATGGAGAATTCACAGGTCAAAGGTTTCCTTAATAAAGTATTTAGGTCCCTGTGTGTCAACAAAAGGACATCATGATATTTTTTATTCTGGTATTTTATTTCCTGAGCAGATTAGCGCAAAAAAGCTAGCGAGATACACAGAAACGAAACAGATAAACATTACCATATGTGCTGATCAGCTAGCAACCTGTGAATCCTGCGCCATGCTAGCAAGTGTTGCTTTTGCCAGTGCTCATGTTTAACACTATCCAACATGTGTATTATTAAACGTGAATAAAGTGTTTCTGACATTTGTATAAACAAGCCAGATTTTGAAGCTAGCTATGGGATGGAATTTTTCCCATAATTCCTGATTGGATCTGTCGTTGTGTTTCACCCCTGACTGGTGAGCTTGTCGATGAGGTCGTCGATGGTGTAGACGAGGAGCTTGATGTCATCCTTCTGGGACATGCGATGGCAGCCGTGTTTGCGCAGGATGACGTCGACGTCGCTGCTGACAACGTGCTCGGCCACCTGCATGGACACGTGCCAGGGGACGTCGGAGTCCTGCAGGCAGTGGATGAGCCGCACGGGGCAGGACACGGGGATGGGGCTCTGCAGCACGCAGTGAGACTGCGCCTCCTGCAGGAAGTCCACGCTCAGGGTGTACGACCCCTCGTCGCTGTAGCGACTGGGGAACGACCAGAACCCGCGCTCCTCCACCTCCTTCCTCGTCTGCGGGACATACGTCAATATTATACACTGATCGCGAGCTGGACGGCTAGTACTTACTCACAGTACAGGGTGGGCCATTTATATGGATACACCTTAATAAAATGGGAATGGCTGTTTGTGGCACATTAGTATATGTGAAGGGGCAAACTTTTCAAGATGGGTGGTGACCATGGTGGCCATTTGGAAGTCGGCCATCTTGAATCCAACTTTTGTTTTTTCAATAGGAAGAGGGTCATGTGACATCAAACTTATTGGGAATTTCACAAGAAAAACAATGGTGTGCTTGGTTTTAACGTAACTTTATTCTTTCATGAGTTATTTACAAGTTTCTGATCACGTATAAAATGTGTTCAATGTGCTGCCCATTGTGATGGATTGTCAATGCAACCCTCTTCTCCCACTCTTCACACACTGATAGCAACACCGCAGGAGAAATGCCAGCACAGGCTTCCAGTATCCGTAGTTTCAGGTGCTGCACATCTCGTATCTTCACACCATAGACAATTGCCTTCAGATGACCCCAAAGATAAAAGTCTAAGGGGGTCAGATCGGGAGACCTTGGGGGCCATTCAACTGGCCCACAACGAACAATCCACTTTTCAGGAAACTGTTCATCTAGGAATGCTCGGACCTGACACCCATAATGTGGTGGTGCTCCATCTTGCTGGAAAAACTCAGGGAACGTGCCAGCTTCAGTGCATAAAGAGGGAAACACATCATCATGTAGCAATTTCAAATATCCAGTGGCCTTGAGGTTTCCATTGATGAAGAATGGCCCCACTATCTTTGTACCCCATATACCACACCATACCATCACTTTTTTGTTCTAACAGTCTTGGAGGGATCTATCCAATGTGGGTTAGTGTCAGACCAATAGCGGTGGTTTTGTTTGTTAACTTCACCATTCACATAAAAGTTTGCCTCATCACTGAACAAAATCTTCTGCGTGAGGGTCCTGTTCCAATTTTTGTTTTGCCCATTCTGCAAATTGTGTGCGCCGATCTGGGTCATCCTCGTTGAGATGCTGCAGTAGCTGGAGTTTGTAAGGATGCCATTTGTGAGTAGCTAATATCCGCTGAAGGGATGTTCGACTAATACCACTCTCCAGTGACATGCGGCGAGTGCTACGCTGTGGGCTCTTGCTGAATGAAGCTAGGACAGCCACTGATGTTTGTTCATTAGTGACAGTTTTCATGCGTCCACATTTTGGCAAATCCAACACTGAACCAGTTTCACGAAACTTAGCAAGCAGTTTGCTAACTGTAGCATGGGAGATGGGTGGTCTCGTAGGGTGTCTTGCATTGAAATCTGCTGCAATGACCCGGTTACTGCGTTCACCAGATATCAACACAATTTCGATCCGCTCATCACGTGTTAACCTCTTCGACATGTCAATGGCTGTGAACAAAGAGAAACTTGTAAATAACTCATGAAAGAATAATGTTACGTTAAAACCAAGCACACCATTGTTTTTCTTGTGAAATTCCCAATAAGTTTGATGTGTCACATGACCCTCTTCCTATTCCTATTCTTCGACTTCCAAATGGCCACCATGGTCACCACCCATCTTGAAAAGTTTGCCCCCTCACATATACTAATGTGCCACAAACAGGGCGTTAACATCACCAACCATTCCCATTTTATTAAGGTGTATCCATATAAATGGCCCACCCTGTACATCAAATAGAGATCACAAACTCTATACGGTTAAATTCTCTAAGTAAGTGTGTGAAGACGTGGCAGAAAAGCTCTGAAAAACGATTTGCGATTAAAGGAATTACAGCATCTGAAGGTGAGGTCTTGAGGTGAAAATTTGTAAAGTTTGTAAACTTGCTTCGCTTGGCTCAAGTTTTGAACGGCTCTCGGACGGACATGCAATTTAGCCGGCGTTCGTTCGTATGTTGAAAATGCTTCGTATCCCGATGCAAATTTCTTGGAAAATCAAAATTCTTAAAAAATCGTGAGGGAGGGGATTCGTATGCAGAGGTTCCACTATACTACGTTCTTCTTACAAACACCAGCAAGTGCTCGGCTTCATAGAGTCTTCAAATAGTCTAATTAGCAAATTGCAATTCATTCTTCATTTTTTTGTCTTTTTTGACTCATTCATGATAAATACACTCTCTTCTTTATTTTAAATTCTTCATTCATAGCGTTCTATTACAGTACCTCTAGTGTCCACAGTATCTAAAGCTAGCATATTCGTTATAATGCCATTCCTATGCTGTTCTCGGGTACATCGGCTGACACATATTTTGAACTAAAAAAAATAAAACACGTTACAAGATCACCATAATCTTCAAATTACATTAAAAAAAATAACAAATTAAAATTAAATAAATGTAAATTAAACACTCATTATATATATTTTATATATATTTTCCAAAACCACCGCAGAAGGATGAATCTAAATTCTCTAAATCCGTCCTCACCTGAACAGGAAGTCCATTGTAGGCTGTGACGAAGTGATCCGCGGCTGTGGAAATGCCCACAAGGGCGGCGACCTTATCAGGTCTCGCCAGAGCAGCTAGCAGCATCAGCCATCCGCCCAAACTGCAGCCGACCAAAATCTACAGTCAGGTGGCGGTCACGCAGCGGAGGGAGAAACACACCACAGACGTGAGATCTAATTCAATTGGCTGAAATACATTTGGGGTTTTGAAGTGGGATACGACATAACTGCACGGTCAGTGAAAAGTTTTATGTGAACATTAACACACACTCCGACCTGATCAGGCAAAACTTTATGGTCACTGCTGTCATGCTGCTTTATACAAAACCGATTTTTTTATTCGCTACTGTATATAGTGTAGGGATGTGTTTATTAAATCTCCATCTAAAAGCAGCAATAAAAAATGTAGACAGTGTGCAGTCTCACAAAGAACATTTGAAAAGCAGAAGGGAAGCAGAAGTGTGTATAACAATCAAATACACACATTTAATTTTAAAGTCAATTAAAATGCATAAAGTACAGCAAATAATGATAAACCAAATAATGATAAACCCATGATGTGTTCGTACTAGAGATGCAGGAAAAGATCTATTCAGTCACGTATCGCACAGGAAGACATTTAGATCTTGTTGTCAATGCACTTTCTGTCTCACCTGAGGTCCTTCCACCAACTCATCCAGCACGTACAGGACGTCCTTCTTCCACGAGCCGATGTTGTAGTCTGTTATTTTCCCCTCTGATTCTCCGCAGCCTGAATAATCGAACCTAAAAAAAAAATACACTTGCTACGTTTATTCCATAAATGACCCGATCCGAAGTATCAGATTCCAGAAGCGTCCTGTAGACGTCCTGTTTGTGTGTTTCACGATTCTTCTTTGTGCATAAGAACAGAGTGTTTTCTTTCTTTAACCTTGACACGCTGCACTATCAACAAACACGAACATAGATTAAACTAAGGAACAAGTCGTAAAACCATCTGAGGTTTCCAACGAACCATTCCAGGCCAGATGTAACCACTCCTGTACTCTCCTTTTGGTGCTTGTGTATGTGTGTGTGTGTGTGTGTGTGTGTGCATATATATATTTCTGTCTTCCACAATAAACTTTGAATCTCTCACTGAGCACTGACTTGTGTGTTTCATTGAGGGGTTCCCTAAGCTCAGGCGGGTCAGCAGAATATGAGCAGAGCACTGAGTAGACCAAAGGGGGTCTACCGAAAAACAAGAAATCCTTACACACGCTATCATTTAATAATGCTACAGCTTTACCTCTGACTGTTACAAAGCTGCTACATAAACACTGGAGACTCCGTCCGTTCATGAGTATACGTCTCCTCAGAAGACATCACATATCCATGTTAAACACATTTAGAGCTGTTGTTATAGAAACGCCATTAACAGAGTTAATTGGAAATCCTCTACAAGGGTTACCTGAGGTACGAGTGACCCAGAGATTTGCAGAACTCCTCGAGAGCTTCAGCTTTCCTGCCGTTCATGTTGGAGGCGAAGCCGGGGAGGAAGACGACTCCCGGGTTTTTCCCGTTCAGCTTTCTGTAGGCGAGTTTGGGCAGGTCGGGTCGAGTGGCATACTGGATCGTACTTATATTTCTGACGCCTAAGTAAATAAATAAAACAACAACAACACAGTGGCTCACATTGCATAAGAGAGAGAGAGACATAAGAGATTTTATTGCCAGTGTGGCAATACAACAAAATTTGTTTGGTAGCTCACGTAAGAATAAACAAAAGAAAAAACGAAATATAATTCTACTAGCAATATATACACTGTAATGTATGTGTAGTGGGACTTGAATCTTGGTACAAAAATTATTGTCCGGAATAGAAAAATAATGTGCAACATATACTAATCATAACTAATAATACAGGTTATATCTTCACGGTTAACACTTTAACATAATGAATATAAACCTTGCACCCGTGCTCTGTTCTTTCGTCTCACTCTGAACCTGCGTTTCTCTGCTCTCGAGGGACTCTTGCTCAGATTCCAGTTTGTCTCCAAAAGTCCAAGAGTGAAAGGTCACACTGGTGTAACTTACGTAATGATGTGTCTACACTCTCATTCTACTCGAATGTGGAAAAGAAAAATGTGTGCAGGACTGAAAACACCACGTGTCTCTACACCACTGGTTTTTATTTATTTTGATAAAAATAATTACAAATGAGCAGCGTTTCAGATCAGAGCTGCAACGAAGGGCGCCAAAACTTTTCTTTCCTATACTGAATTACAATGAAAAACCTCATGAAACGTAAATCCAAACACTGGCACAGTTTTATGTTCTACTTTTATACTTTATTAGTCTTCTAACTGCGTGTGAATTTCCTTTAAAGTCCAATGTTCTTTACAATATTTAAAACTGAGTAATTAAAACCAAATAAATTGTTAATAACAAACTAACCAAAATAGAACATACTTTCATACATAAATGTTTCAAACAAAAATACTTAAAAAATGGATTTATTATTTTTCACAGCATGTGTGCAGATTATGGGTCTAAATCATGAGGGGTTAAATGTATTAAATCTTCTTAATGTCACAATAAAATTATAATCAATGTACCCCAAATTAATATAAAACCAAATTTCTAGGAAATTCCTTGGTTTATTATTTTGTTTAAATTAAAAACCATGAACATTTTGCTGTTCTGCACTAATAAAGTCTTTATATGTCAACATTAACTTAATTTTTTCTTTATAATAAAACCTGAACTTTTCACTACCTTGACACATACAGCCCTGGAAAAAACAAGAAACAATCCTTTCCTAACTCATGATCTCTACATGCACAGCCGCTGCTCCATCCCAGTGTCTGCTGAATTCCAGCACGTGCAGACACTGTTCTGCTTCATGAGGTACTGATTAGCTGATCACCTGAATCAGATCTGGAGGGTAATACCAACGCCAGTACCTCAAAGGTCATTGGATTTCTTTTATGAAACATTGATTATGCCCAAAGAGTTGAAAAGAAGTTTTCAGTTAGGAAAAGAAGGCTTCCATGGTGGTTTCGATGTCACATCGATACAGCGAGTGTCTCAGGCTGCTTCTTTCCTTAAAAATTCCTTAAAATAAGAAAAATAAGATGGCAGGACACAAGAACAAGATCAAGCAGCAGACACTGAGGACAGACCAAGCTAGAGAGTCGAGGGATGAGTGCAAGCTCATCAAGTGACCTTCAGCATCAAACTGGAGCTGGGTGAAGCTCATGGCAAGGACATGCATGTAAAAAAAAAAACCTTCAGCAATGAGAAGTAAAGACGTGCCATGTTGAGGTTTGCAAAAGACCTTGAGAAACTGTAAAAAACTGTGGAGAAGGTCATCATCTCTGATGAGTCCAACTTTCAGCTTTGGACAACACCTGGTTGTCTTATGGTTAGACAGAGATCTGGAGAGACCTACAAGCCACAGTGTCTCACATCAAGTGTGAAATCTGGAGGAGGATTGGTGATGATCTGGAGGTGCTTCAGCACACCTGGACAGATGTGTCTTTTTGAAGGACGTGTGAATCAAGACATGTACAATATTTGCTTCCTTCTGATCTGACCCCGTTCCCAAACTTGGGGGATGGTTTTTCCGACAGGATAATGCTCCGTGCCACACAACCAGGTCAGTCAAGGTGTGGATGGATGAATGAATGGAGGACAAGAAGATCAGAACCCTGTCATAGCCGGCCCGATCTCCAGATCTGACCCACACTAGAAACTTCTGGAACATGGATGAAGACGAAGGGATATACGTCATCACACAAAGCTGAGCTGCTGGACTGTTTGCACTAGGAATGTTATAAATTTACCCAAGAGTGATATCAGAGCCGGGTGGAGACGTGCCGAGAAGCATAGAAGATCTGTGTTTGTGATTTCATGTTCTTTAAATAAATGCTCTAAATAACTAATGTTAGTTAGAGTTTGTAGAAATATATGAATGTTTAAAGGTAAAAATAATCTGCTGATCTTTAATGTAATGAGTGATATTATTATTGTTTCAGGTTGAAGTCCACGTACATGTCTGTGTGTCTTTCTGTACAGCAGAACTCTCTGTCTAACTTATTAATACACATAAATCACATTCTGTAAGGTTGAGTATCTTACGCCTTGTTTACACTAAGTTGTACTTCTTTGGTGGTCAGACAAATAGACTCCCTGTTCGGTAATCGGAGAGTGAATCACAGATGAGAAATGGAAAAAGTAGATCGGATAAAGATGAAGTTTTGTCTTAAAACGACTCCAGCGTGTTAAAATTGACTTCAGTCCTGTAATTTCAGCCAAAGTGAAAATATGAACTAATCCCAGTGAAAATATTCAGTGCAGGTTAAACTCCAGGCAAAACCCGAAGGACTGGCAAAAAAATTACATTCTGTCCAGACACTTTTGTGTGATGCTGTGACAAAAATCTCGCTGGACTGACAGACAGACAGACAGACAGAAAGACAGACAGACAGAAAATGTTTCTGAGACTGGTTTTGAGTCTTTCAATGCATGAAACGTACAGACAAAACATTTCATTTATTTATATAAATTAGATTTGGGAGAAATGGTGTCAGTGATTTACAGAATAGAACACACACGCGCGCGCGATACTGATATTACGCTCAGCCCTAATCACAGCTCCCTCACGGCGCGACGCTTCACATCACCATGGCAACAACACGGCGCGCGCGCGATACTGATATTACGCTCAGCCCTAATCACAGCTCCCTCACGGCGCGACGCTTCACATCACCATGGCAACAACACGACCTCCAAGCACCCCGTCTCGCGCTGCGCGTTTATCGGTCCAACAGCCTAAGCACGCGATTAAAACTCACCCGAGACCTGAGCCATGAAGGAACACGTCGTGCTGTTTATCCGGCGGAGTTTACAACAATTCCTGATCAACGCAGAAGCCATAATCACTTCATAATCACACAATTATAGAGAATACAGTTAAGCGCAAGAGTTTCTTCTTCTTCTTCCTCTTCTAACGGCTTGTGTTTCTTCTTCTACACTTTGAAGGTTGAATGCGCTCAACATCGCCCCCTACTGTCCTGATGAACACCCGGCCAGTCAGTTAGCATGCGTTTCAATAGAAAACGAGTCACAAGTACTGATTTCATCATCAATCTTCTATATTATATTAATCATATACATTAAAGCATGTTATTTTTTTATGAATACTAACACTCCTAAAAACACCTTTCTATCACAACCAGCACTAACCTTTCAGCAGTTTGATTTACACTAGCTCTTCTATAGGAACGGACTACACAGGCCAGCCTTCACGCCCCATGTGCACATACTGCATATCTGTGACTGGCTTAAATTACTCCCTGTAATTGTGCCCAGTCCTCTGTACAGTCTAATGTTGTTATATAATTCTTCTGAGCAAAACCTGTGGATTGCGGATAGTTATTCCAGGATAAATGTGTATGGAACTGTGATCCTGGACATTATATGCAGTGATTCTATACCTCCATGATCATTTATCATTGAATATCAAGATACATGTACAGTCTGGTGGCATTGGATTATTTAAACCTCACACACTTTATATGACTATAGAGATCATATTAGAATCATAGTGAACCCTCTATTATCCAAATGTTCACTCAGGAATGGTAATGTTCATAAATAATCTAAAATAGCAATTATTAGACCCCTAATTAAGAAACCTGACCTTGACCCCTGTCAACTGCACACAACTATAGGCTGATATCAAACCTCCACTTTATCCCCAAAATTCTATAAAAACATGTAGCGCAGAAGCTATGTTCATATTTACATCAGAAAAACAATCATGAAAGGTTTCAGTAAGGATTTAGGACTCATAAAGCACAGAGTAAGCGATGGTTAAACTGGTAAAACTCAGTGATCAGAGATCTGCCTCTCTGCTTGTGTTACTCGACTTAAGTACAATTTGTACTTTAAATGGTGAGTATTTTATGTGTACAAAAATGAAATTTGGTTGGTCAGGTTGGGTGGGAGGTCACCCAGCTTGCCAAGAGCACTAGATCTTCTATTGGTTTTTTACCACTGTCACAGATCAGCAGCATTGTGTGTTCTTGTGTCTGAAGTAAATGATTGTGTAATTCTCATCTTTTAGAGATGTTTATTTGTTTACCAGTGGAGGCTATTTGTGATTCTGATGGTCTGTAATGGTAATTTATTTGACTGTGTCAATCCTTATGACCCTATAGTATATGAATAATTGTACTGGGTAATGATATGTAACCTCCTGAGACCTGGACTGTTGTGTACAATGTTAATCCTCCTGAGCGGTTCCCTTTCTTAGCACCCGATAACTATCCACTTTATCAATGTCCTCAAACAGGAAAGAATTATACCACCATATAAGGATTGAACAAAGATATAGACCGTGGAGATGGGAGAAAACCATGATGTTCTCATATAAGGACAGATCTCAGGAGGTTAATCAGAATTTTGAACTGCTCAGAGCTCCACAGACACACACACACACACACACACACACACACACACACACACACACACACACACACACACACAGTTATATTCAAAGACTGTGTTTAAAGTGTTGTCATTGTGTTATGTTTTTTTTTTCTGTCTCTTATATGCTCACTGAGTTTTTTTTAACTTGCATGTCTATGAGACTGTACCTGTACCACATTCCTGCCAGCTGAGCGCAAAATCAGGAAAGATTAATATGCACTCCCATACAACAGGTAAGCTTGGAGCTTGGAATTTAAATAAAATTATTGTGTTTCACTGAATATCCGCCAAATGGCGCATGGAAGGACTTTATCTAAAAGCCAGACCAAGTACAACGAAGAATAGTGTATAATTAGTTAGCCTAAAACAATATTGTTTCTACTGCTGAAGCAAACATGAATTTTATTTTCTATTACAATAGATCTTTCATGATGAATGTGTGTATATGTGCTTCATATTATTTTCATAATAATGAAATGAGATGCCCAAAATCGTGCTTTAAAGTTCATGATAAAAAGTTTCTTATATAGTAGTCTTAGATAGTTTTTTCAGGGACAAAACAATGAAAGACATGACAATGCCTTGGTTTAAATGGTCTTAAAATTGAATTAAATTTCCTGATAGTAGGCTATCTGATAGTCTTAACTACGCGAATGTCCTGATTCGTGAATATGTCAACTTATCTTCGTTAAAATGTAAAAATGTGTCGACATTGAGCACCATCAGAAGACATGAGTGAACAAAAAAAACCTATATTTTTAGGTAAATATTCTTATATGCACACGTAGTGCTTCAGGCTTTTTATAATAATAATCATCATGCTTTTTTGCTGTTTGTGTCCAGCATTGAATAATTATTTCATCCATTATTCGACCACGACTGGAAATAATAGCTGGAATGTGATTGTGAATTTATGACTGAAATAAAGCTGTTCATCGGCGTGCGTGAACTCGTGGCTTGTACTTTCACTTTGAAAAAGGCAGTGTTTTGATCAAAAGGCTGATAAACAATGCATCAATAAAAAAATGCAGAAATACTCCCCCAGAAAGTCATCGCGGCTCGCAATAATGCAGATCAAACATAATACATCTGACCATAAATAAAAACAAATATTTAAGCATATCCGCAAAATGCATTTCACTTAAATATTACAGATGAAAAAAAGGAAAGTAGATGTGCTGAGCTTCAATTCATTGTGATGCAGACAAAAGTTCTAGGAAGGAAATGGGTTTCGCTACAATATCTGAATATATTCAGTAAATTTATGAATTACACTCAAATCCAGTATCAAATCCACCTATGAAGTCTGATTTAATTGCTACCATTAAACATTTTATTTCTATTTATTTTATGTTTTGCTGGCGAAATTTTAGGCAGAGATGTCTGCTCGGTCTTGTCAATTTGTTTTAAACCCCTCAATTCTGCCAATTCCCCCATCAGCGAAACTGTATGTCTGCATTTTTATTGATAAATTGCACACGTTTATCAGTTTTTTGATCGAAACGCTGCCTTTCGTAAAGTGAAAGTGTGAGCCACAGTTTTACACGCAATGATTTTAAATGAATTTTAAATGAATTTTAAAGCACGATTTAGGGCATCTCATTTCATGATTATGAACATAATTTATGAATTACACTTGGAAAAAATCTAATCCAACTATGAAGATGAACCGAGCAGACGGAAGCTCTGATTAGACTACGTAGGAAATAGGCTCAACATTCCGGAGCCCAAACCTCATTTAAATTACATTTTTAAATGAACAAATATTGTAATTAAACGGCATAGCACAAGTTTAAGAAAAAAATTAGACTATAAAAAAATAATTCGGTATTATTTTAGGTGTGCCAGCTGGCACTGTTCTTACATTGCTATTTTGTAGGGTAAATTTTCACGTACTGTAAAACAGGTACATCTGTATGAATAAACCAAGATGCGTGTTTCTTAGCCCCACCCCTGTGAAAACGGTGAATTCAGGGAAAGGCTCCGCGCGAGAGGTTGTGTGCGGACCACTGAGCTACGGATTCTAAAATTACTGTTTTTTAATCCGTGCAATGGAAGAGCCTGAGAATTTATTTACCATAACCTGTGTTGTATTGTTTTTAATCACGCTATACACAACCTACGATTTATTTATGCTATTTGACAAATTGAATATTTTTTACTCTAAAAACTGCTGGGTTAAATGTTTAGGTGCTGGGTTGATTATTTGATCCAACCAGTGAGTAAAGTAACACTCTTGGTGGGTTGACACATTCTATTTTCTTAAGTAGATAGAACCATTTTGTTTTCAAAAAAGTCCCAAAATGTGCCCAACTTCACATCATGTAAATACAGTAGATTGCCTGTTAGAAATACCCAAAAGAAATTAATCCGCTGTTTTAACCGCTGCAGAGAAAGTTAGCCAGCGGTAGTTTTCCGAGTTCGTTCCGAGGTCTGGCTGTGTTGGGGCGGGTACATGAGCTCAGAGCGCCTGGGGATTGTCTGGAGCTCAAATCTCTAAAAACATTGTGTTTTGAAACCAGCGAAAATTGCAGCGCTTCTAGATAAAACATAATACACCTGTCCATAAATAAAATGAATATTTAGGCCTATACACAAAATATATTTCACTTAAATATTACAGATTCAAACAAAGAAAGAAGACGCGCTGAGCTTCGGTTCATTGTAATGCAGACAAAAGGTCTCGGGAGGAAAATGAGACATTTCTTTTTCCGTTTTTTGCATTGAGTTTAATCATGTGGCACTGTGTGTGTGTGTGTGGTAAAAACAACCCAACAGTGTGATTAAAGTACCCGAAATAACCCAGAATTTTGACCCATAATAAACATCCCAATGATGTGTTTACAGAAACCCAGCATTTGTTAGAGCTTTGTTAGAGTGTACTACTACTAATAATAATGAATGGAGAAAGTGCAGTCAAAGCCCAGGGATTCTGCATGCTGTCGCGTTGTATTCAGCAAGTATCATATATTTTTGTGTTTGTTGCATTTCTGGGGGAGTATGTCTGCAGTTTTATTGATAAATCTGTTCATATCTGCATTTATTAGCCTTTTGATCAAAAAGCGCCCATATTCATCTAATGTTTGTTGAGAATTTGAAAAGGGGTGAATGTTTTGTATTAAATCCAGATGGAGCGCCGTATCCTGTTATCCCTCACATGTTAAATAGTAAGGTAAATTATTCAAAAATATACACTAAATTCATGTTCACGTTATGTATTTTTGTGTATTGACAAGAGAAAAAATGTTTTGCACATGTAGCTGTACGTCCTTAACAAAAATGCTCAACGTAAATGTTAGTTATATTGCAACACTAAGTGATGCTGTATAATCCATAGGTGGACCAACATGATGAGGATGATATCTGCAAAATATGGAGATGACTGGAGCACTGTTCCATGTTTTGTTCCTTGGGGATGAGACAAGAGGGACCTGACAGACCTTTTCCGTTGTTGGAGGCAATACTATTGATACAGACTCTTTGGTGAAGGCTGTTTTTTTTGTCATTGATGTTAAGAAGTGTCTTCTCACCTGGGAGTTTCTCCATCATATTGTAGATCAGATTGATGGACACGAGTACTCATCGCGTGTCATTAAATTTTTGAGGACAACAGTTTTTTTCAGCCAACATTTAATCAATAATATTTTAAAAAGTTTTATAATTTTTTAGGCTCAGGTAGACTTGTAATTGTAGGAAATTCCAGTCCTGAACTATCGAGCGACTGTAGCCAAGTCCGCAGTGAAACGGCCGTCAACATCATGCGAGGCCAGAACCGTCTTCCTAGTAGAGTGAAACCGTCCCCAGACATCGGATGCATTCCAAAGAGACACACGGGTCATCTATGTGACAAGAACTCCAACCAGAAGCGGGTCACCAGGATGAGTCAGGCCGGTCCAGAGGGCAGAGGGAGTCTGGATCAATGGCAGCTCAGGAACGACATGTGTAGCTCGACAGAGAGAGGGAAAGAGAGAGAGGGGGAGAGAGAACAGGAGAGGGGAGAGCAAAAGAGGAGAGATAACAGTTAGGTATGGTCACAGTCACATAATGTATAAGGTGAATGTATATTTAGTGTAGAGTGCAAGCAGGGACTCCGGCAGGACTAACTATAACAGCATAACTAAAAGGGAGAGCCAGAAGGAAACACAGACATGAGGGGGAACTGAGATGTAAAGCAACCAATCACTTCATCGTCAACAAACCTGAGTGATCAATGAGAGTGGGGAAGACAGCATCTAAACATACCAGTTCACCTTAATACTCTACATCCATGAGTCCCCCAGATCTGCTCCTTTACCTAAGGCTAATCTATTTACAAAAATGCTCCGCTAAATAAATAGGTTTTTAACATAGACTTAAACACTGAGACTGTGTCTGAGTCCCGAACATTAATAGGAAGACTATTCCATAACTTTGGGACTTTGTAAGAAAAAGCTCTGCCCCCTGCTGTAGTTTTTATAATATGCGGTACTGACAAGCAGCCTGCATCCTTTGATCGAAGTAGGCATGGCGGATCGTAAGACACTAGCAGTCACTAACAGTGACTTATACTCCTCCAATCACAATGTAAATCAGCCAGATGTAGACATCTTTCTAAACAACCTTAAACTGCCAACACTATCTCAGGAACATGCAAATAGTCTAGATGCATCCCTCACCCCAGATGAATATAAGGCACTAAATAAAATGCCCAACAACAAATCACCTGGACCTGATGGCTTTCCAGCAGAATTCTATAAAAAGTTCTGGCAATTTTTTTCACCTTTATTTCTCAGAGTAATCATAAAAATAACGCTACCCCAACAATACCAGCACTCATGAATACAGCCATCATGACGAAAACCCAAAGAGGTCTACTAAAACCCAATAAGGACCCAAACCACCCTTCCAGTTACCGTCCCCTTTTATTCATTAATACAGATAGAGTTAATGTTAATCTACCTAGACCAAACAGAATTAATAAAAAACAGGAATCCCTTTAGACAAGGTCCGTAGACAATTTAACAGTTACACACGTGGACAAAATTGTTGGTACCCTTCGGTCAATGAAAGTGTCACGCTCTCCACTAGGAGGGAAACACGCAGATCCAATAGCAGAGAATGAGAGAGAGAGAGATCAGGAAGGAGACTTACGGCCAGCAGAGGGCGTTCCGGCACGGAGAGGTAGGGGGGCGGTGCCCAAATCCACATCGGGGAAATATTGTCCCGTAATCCAAATAAACTCACGGAGTCAATGAGGAAGCGGATAAATAATCCACTGAAGTCTATAGCTTCCTTGTGAGGAGTAATCCCGAAGCATTACATGCGAGCAGGGATCAGAGCTGACAGGCGCATAAACATCCAGGGCAGACAATCTCGTAGTCAGACGTGAGCATAGGTCAAAAGCCGGTATTCCAAATAACATCAATCCGAAGCGCGAAGACGGAGCCGAAAACGGGAAGCAAAGCGGGGTCGTAACCGGAGAAACAGAGACATAAACAAAACGCGAGAATAAGGGCAATACGGCACAATAATCTGGCAACAGGTGGGTGTCTAGCAGCGTCTTAAATAAGCCGATCTGATCACTCCAAATCGGTAACAGGTGAGCTCGAGCCGTGACTGAGGCGGCAAAAACCAAGAGGCGGCGCGGCACTAGAACCGGAGTGATTTTGATTATTTTCAGAGGCGCTATGTTGTGGGCGAAATCCGGCGCATTGTGACAGAAAGAAAAACTCACAATGGTCACATAAATAACTTTAATCTGACAAAAGTAATAATTTAAAAAAGTTCTATGAATGTTAACCAATGAAAGTCAGACATTGCTTTTCAACCATGCTTCAACAGAATTATTAAAAAAAATAAACTCATGGAACAGGCCTGGACAAAAATGATGGTACCCTTAGAAAATACTGAAAATAATGTGACCAAAGGGACATGTTAATTCAAGGTGTGTCCACTAATTAGCATCACAGGTGTCTACAATCAGTCAGTGGGCCTATATATAGGGCTCCAGGTAGTCACTGTGTTGTTTGGTGACATGGTATGTACCACACTCAACATGGACCAGAGGAAGCAAAGGAAAGAGTTGTCTCAGTAGATTCGAAAGAAACTTATAGACAAGCATGTTAAAGGTAAAGGCTATAAGACCATCTCCAAGCAACTAGATGTTCCTGTGACTACAGTTGCACATATTATTCAGAAATTTAAGTTCCATGGGACTGTAGCCAACCTCCCTGGACGTGGCCGCAGGAGGAAAATTGATGACAAATCAAAGAGACGGATAATCCGAATGGTAACAAAAGAGCCCAGAAAGACTTCTAAAGAGATCCAAGGTGAACTTCATGCTCAAGGAACATCAGTGTCAGATCACACCATCCGTCGTTGTTTGAGCCAAAGTGGACTACATGGGAGACGACCAAGGAGGACACCATTGTTGAAAATAAATCATAAAAAAGCCAGACTGGAATATGCCAAACTACATGTTGACAAGCCACAAAGCTTCTGGGAGAATGTCCTATGGACAGATGAGACAAAAATGGAACTTTTTGCCAAGGCACATCAGCTCTATGTTCACAGACAGAAAAATTAAGCATATCAAGAAAAGAACACTGTCCCTACTGTGAAACATGGAGGAGGCTCTATTATGTTCTGGGGCTGCTTTGCTGATTCTGGCACAGGGTGTGTTGAATCTGTGCAGGGTACAATGAAATCTCAAGACTATCAAGGGACCCTTCAAACCGGAAACAACTGGAGCAGCTTGCTCATGAGGAGTGGGCCAAAATACCTGCAGAGAGTTGCAGAAGTCTCATTGACAGTTACAGGAATGATTTGTTTGCAGTCATTGCCTCAAAAGGTCGTGCAACAAACTAAGTTAGGGGTACCATCATTAAGTTCATTTTTTAAAATAATTCTGTTGAAGCATGGTTGAAAAGCAATATCTGACTTTCATTGGTTAACATTCATAGAATTCTTATTTATTATTACTTTAGTCAGATTAAAGTTATTTCTGTGACCATTGTGAGTTTTTCTTTCATTGACCGAAGGGTACCAACAATTTTGTCCACGTGTGTACATCATGTCTATTCTTATATTGCTCATTTTATTAAAAAAGTGTAATTTTTTATCGAAATCTTGTCATTTCATATATAAATATGTTAAAACAATCATTAAGATAGTTAATTACAATATTCATTTAATGTAAACATGTTTTATATTGACAAAATCCTGTAAAATAGGTTTTTATTTTTATTTTTACCTATTTTCCTATATTGCCCCATAGTCAAATTTAAAAGGCAGTCTTTTTAAAAGAATTGGGGGAAATTTGTTTCTAAAATGTTCTGCTCACTATATTACCTGTGTGTATGTGTGTATGTGTAAACACTCATATGAACAAACTGTGTATATATGTATATATATATATATATATATATATATATATATATATATATATATATAGTGGAACCTTTGATTACGAGCATAATTCGTTTCGGAAGTGGGCTCGTGATCCAAAACACTCATAAACCAAATCATAATTTCCCATAAGAAATAATGAAAACTCAAATTATTCATTCCACAGCCCCCAAAAATAAATACATAAAAATAATTAATACAATCTATAAAATGAAAATAAAACAAATTAATCTGCACTTTACCTTTAAAAAAAAGTACAAAGAAATCCTGACAGATAAGTGTTTCCGTTGGTACGCGCAGGCGCTGTGTGTGTGTGTGTGTGTGTATGTGTATGTGTGTGGAATTAGCCCCACACACACACACACACACACACACACACACACACACACACACACACACACAACGGAAACACTGTTTTAACAGGAAAAAAAGAAATCTCTCTGAGACTGCCATGAGTGCATATTAACGGAATCACTTTTTAAGTTTCACAAGAAACGCATAAACACAGCGGAAACCGAAAAAAGCGACACAGGCATGAGCGCATACTATCGGAATCACTTAAGTTTCACAACAAACGGACACACACATAAACACGGAAACACCGTTTTAACAGGGAAAAAAGACATCTCTGACACTGGCATGAGCGCATACTAAAGGAATCACTTTTTAAGTTTCACAATAAACAAACACACAACGGAAACACCGTTTTAACAGGGAAAAAAGAAATCTCTCTGACCTGGCGTGAGCGCATACTAAGAGAATCACTGCTGTAAAGTAAAAAAAAACAAAAAAACAAATGAACCAGCATCTTACCTTTGAAAAGAATTGCGACAGAGCAGAGTTTCTGTGTGTTTGTGAAGCTGGGGAGGGGGTGAAAAGAGCGTCTGTGTGTGTCGGTGTATATCTATATATATATATACAGTACAGACCAAAAGTTTGGGCACACCTTCTCATTCAAAGAGTTTTCTTTATTGTGTTCTTTAGCCCAAACAAGTCTCTTCTGCTTGTTGCCTGACATTAGCAGTGGTTTCCTAGCAGATATTCTACCATGAAGGCCTGATTCACACAGTCTCCTCTTAACAGTTGTTCTAGAGATGTGTCTGCTGCTAGAACTCTGTGTGGCATTGACCTGCTCTTTGATCTGAGCTGCTGTAACCTGCGATTTCTGAGGCCGGTGACTCGGATGAACTTATCCTCTGCAGCAGAGGTGACTCTTGGTCTTCCTTTCCTGGGGCGGTCCAAATGTGAGCCAGTTTCTTTGTAGCGCTTGATGGTTTTTGTGACTGCACTTGGGAACAAGTTTTCCCAATTTTTCAGACTGACTGACCTTCATTTCTTAAAGTAATGATGACCACTCGTTTTTCTTTACTTAGCTGCTTTTTTCTTGCCATAATACAAATTCAAACTTTTTGAATGAGAAGGTGTGTCCAAACTTTTGGTCTGTACTGTACCGTACATTCACCTTATACACTGTTTGACTGTGGCCCTACCTAACTGCCATCTCTCCTGCTGCCATTTCTTCTGCTCTCCTGTTCTGCTCTCTCCTCTCTCTCTCTCCCTCTCTCCTTTGACCTCTCCCTGTCTCTCTGTCGAGCTATACATGTTGCTCCTGAGCTGCCAATGATCCAGACCCCTCTGCCCTCTGGGCCTGTCTAACTTATCCTGGAGTCCTGCTTCTGGTTGGAGATCTCGTCCCATGGATGCCCCGTGTGGTCTGCCTGTGATGCGTGTGGTGGCTGGGGATGGTTCCACTTTTCCATGAAGACGGTCCTATCCTCGACTGATGCAGACAGCTGTTCTCTGGGGACCTGTGACTTCAGTCGCTCAATAGTTCAGGATTGGAATTTCCTACAGTCTACATGAGCCTCCAGGAACAAACTGGACTCCATTTAATTTAAACACATCTCCTGTTATACTGAACTTCCAGTCTTACACCGTATTATGCAGATCAATCCCTGCTATCTGTTTTCACCCAAAAGAGGATGCGTTCCCTGTTGAGTCTGGTTCCTGTCAAGGTTTCTTCCTATTACCATCTTAGGGAGTTTTTCCTTACCACCGTCGCCCTCGGCTTGCTCATCAGGGACAATCTTAACAATTTGATTCATACACATTCACATTACATACAAACTTAATTTTTTTGATTGTGTAAAGCTATTACACAATCAAAAAAAAAATTTTTTTTAATTAAAAAAATTTGCGACAATGTCAATTGTTAAAAGCGCTATACAAATAAAATTTAATTGAATTGAACTGAATTGATCAGAAGGCAGAAAATTCAGAGATTTAAAATATGAAATAAAAGATTGCCATTTATTAAGAAAGCTACTCCTCCCAGAGCATTTAATCTTTTCTAGTTTAAAAAAGAAAATGGTATCTACAAGCCATTGAGATGCACTGGGATGCTTGTCAGATTTTCAGTGGATCAGAATATTGCTATTAAAGAGGTAAATGCCAAAATATCCAGTAGTTTGGAACTGAACTGAGACCAGACCCATGGAACCCCAAAAATTACAATAGTAGGGCAAACATCAATACCAACCCTGAGCACCTTGGGCATCACTGTAAAGTAGTTAACCCAGTAATTTTGCAGAATATATTGCAGATAGGCGGGCCTTAGGAAAATGAATTCTGTGTAGTACAGGGTGGGCCATTTATATGGATACACAATGATATTAACGTCCTGTTTGTGGCACATTAGTATATGTGAGGGGGCAAACTTTTCAAGTTGGGTGGTGACCATGGTGGCAATTTGGAAGTCGGCCATCTTGGATTCAACTTTTGTTTTTTCAATAGGAAGAGGGTCATGTGACACATCAAACTTATTGGGAATTTCACAAGAAAAACAATGGTGTGCTTGGTTTTAACGTAACTTTATTCTCATTTAACTTGAGTTATTTACAAGTTTCTGACCACTTATAAAATGTGTTAAAATTTGCTGCCCATTGTGATGGATTGTCAATGCAACCCTCTTCTCCCACCCTTCACACACTGATAGCAACAACGCAGGAGAAATGCCAGCACAGGCTTCCAGTATCCATAGTTATATTCCATTTTATTAAGGTGTATCCATATAAATGGCCCACCCTGTACTTTAAATTGTATAAAGCTCAGACGAGCACATATTGTATGTACTAGAACATATTCTGTCCAATGCAGCGGCCCACCATTCCTCTTCAAAATCCTCTCCAAGCTCCCCCTCCCAGGCTCTTCTAATGTTATCAATAACACTCCCATCTAAAGATAATACCCGACCATAAATTCTTGAGTTTTGTGACTTATGATGAGGGTTAAACTTCAAGGAGGTAAAGAGGGGTAGCTAGGAAACAGAGTGGCAGCACAATGTCTTACCTGTAAAAACCGAAACAGATGGGAATCAGGCAGCCCCAGTTCTGAAGACAACTGTAGATAATTGCAAAACGTACCTTCTTTATGTAGGTCTTGAAAGCATCTAATGCCTTTTCAGTACCATTGCTTAAAAACAGGGTCAGTAATATATGTTGGAAACATGTAATTGTCCTGTAACGACATTAATGATGAGGCAGAGATAAATTTGAAGTGTCGCCTGAATTGACCCCAGATCCGAAGGGTGGATATGACTACAGTGGAACCTTGGATTACAAGCATAATTCGTTCCGGAAGTGGGCTCGTGTTCCAAAACACTTGTAAACCAAATCATCATTTTCCCATAAGAAATAATGAAAACTCAAATCATTCGTTCCACAGCCCCAAAAATTAAATACATAAAAATAATTAATACAATCTATAAAATGAAAATAAAACAAATTAATCTGCACTTTACCTTTAAAAAAAGTAAAAAAAAAAAAAACCTAATATTTAATACTTAAAAATTTATTTAAAATCTTTGCCCGGTTTGCGGAACACTCGTAAACCACGTTACTCGCAATCCGAGGTTCCACTGTACCGGGCTATGTGTTAAGGAAGTAACTTTACAAGATAGGGGTGAAGTAAGCAATGCCAATAATGAGGTAGATACACATGAACTTGCCTCCAATCTGTACCATAGTGCACTGGATGGAATGAGCCAAAATGTTAATTTATGAACACTTGCTGACCAGTAGTAAAACATAAAATTGGGAAGAGCTAGCCCACCACTAAGCCGACATCTCTGAAGTACTGATTTACGAATTCTGATTTACGAATTCTGGGCATTCTGGTACGAACTCTGAAGTACTGATTTACGAATTCTGGGCACCCCACAGAAAGTGGGTAACAATCTGGTCGATAAAGAAGCGTTTAGGGAGAAATAAAGGAATGCACTGAAAAACAAAGAAAAATTTGGGTAAGATATTGATTTTAATTCGATCAGTCTATAATAAATATAGGTTTTTCCATCTTAGTTTGCTCTAACAAAGGAGAAAAATTGGTGGATAACAGAGAGGGCAGGGATCTGGTAATATTAATGCAAATATACCTACATCCTGTTTTACTTATTTTAACTGGAATGCCTGTCTGTAAGAGTCCCAAAGCCAATGCATTAATGGGGAAGCATTCACTCTTCTGAAGATTCACCTTATACCCAGAGAATGAGCCAAAATTTTCTATAATGGATAAAATATTTGGCAGACTCAATATTGGATTAGAGATATATAATAGCAAATCATAAGTATAAAGTGACAATTTAATTTCAATATCCGTGCGGACCAACCCCCAAAACAGAGATGACGACCTCAAAGCAATCGACAATGGTTTAATGGCCAATGCAAACAACAACTGGGAAAGTAGACACCCCGCCTTGTTCCCCGTCTCAGATTAAAATAACTGGATCTTACGTTATTGTTGTGTATGCTAGCCTGGGGAGAAGCATATAAAAGGCACATCCAAGAGATAAAATTATTCCTAAACCCAAATTTTTTAAGCACAGCAAAAAGATATTCCCACTCCACTCGGTCAAATGCTTTCTCAGCATCAAATGTAATCATAACCTCAGGTGTTACAACAGAATGTTTGGAGTGAATTACATTAAGAAGAATGCGAACATTAAAATATAACTGTCTCCCTTAATGAAACCGTTCCTCAGATATGATCTTTGGAAGTATAACACTTTGGCCAAAATCTTGGCATCTACATTCCTTAAAGACAGAGGTCTGTAGGAGCTACATGACTTGGGATCCTTATCCTTCTTTAAGAACAGAATTATGGATGCTTGTGTTAGTGTCTCTAGTAGGAAACCTTTCTCCAAGGATTCCACATACACACCAAAAAGTAATTGAAATTGTAAACTGAAATTTCTTTAAAAATTCAACTGGAAAACCATCAGGCCCAGGTGCTTTATTACACTGCATCATTTTAATTGCTTGTTTAATTTCTTCCATATCCAAAGGGGCATCAAGATCTGCAGCAGCAGCCGTATCTATTGGGATGACATTTAAATCCTTTAAAAACGAAGTCAAATCATGTCCAATGGAGATTCAGATGAATATAAGGTAGAATAATAGGATTTAAATACAGCATTGATACAGTACCTTCCGGATCAGATATCAAATTATCTCATGAGTCCTGAATCTGTGAAATCAACAATCCAATCTGGAATACAGATCCAGACACTGTTTAAACTGTACTTGAGAAGGGAAGCTAGCCAATTGTTGGTCAAGGTGGAGATTAGCAGAAGTAAGCTCATGTACTCTTGCAGTGCAAAATTTCTTAAATTTGCAGAGTAAGAAAAAATCTCTTCTCGCAGGTATGCCTTAAGTGCTTCCCACAGTAAGGAATAAGAAACTGTGCCATCCTGGTTTGTAGCCATAAAGTCATCAATTGATGTTGCAATAAAATCTATAAATTTTTCATCAGACAAAAGCAGAGAATTAAACCTCCACGATGAAGAATATGGAGGTTGTACAGACAACTGCATTTCAACGCTAAGAGGAGCATGATCAGAAATAACAATAGAGTGGTATGAAACTGATGTGTCACGCTCTTTGCTCACTCATGCTGTTCTGTGACCACTTTCATCTTTGACATTTCCTTTCCCACACTGTCAGGCTGCTGATCATGTGGTCATGTTTTCCCACGCTGTCATGTCTCCTTACATGGCCCTAGACCGCCCTGCCTGCACACCGGTCTTTTATCCCGCACTGATTTCGTCCGGCTTATAAGAAAGCGTAGCGTGCTATCTTGTTGCCAGATTATTGTGTGTGTTTTCACCTCAATATTCGCATGTTTCTGTTTCATCTCACGTCTCAGCACATCTACAACGCTATGGACCTCGCTGCTCGGCTCCTATGCCCCCATTCTAACTACTGCGGCAGAGCAGGAGCTCTACAGAGACTCACAGCCTGCTCCATCACCTGCACCTGGATCCATCTCCACAGCCCACGATCTTCGCTTCTGACAGAATAATCTGGCCACACTATGGATACAGCAGGATTGGACAGGATGAGACAGGTGCTGGAGAATCAAGGCGCTCTCCTTGGTAAGCAACAGGAGAAGCTCGTCACCACCAGGCAGGCACTCGCGGAGGTCACCACCTAAATACAGCGCCTCCAGGCGCCTACAGCTCAGATCTCAAGCCCTGGAACCCCACGAGAGCCACGCCTACCAGCCCCTCCCACTCATGGGGGAGAACTAGGAACTTGTAGGTCATTCCTCTCTCAATGCTCACTGATCTTTAAGCTACAAGCTTCCACCATCTCATCAGAACATTCTTGGGTGGCCTATGTAATCATGCTACTAACCGGTAGAGTCAGGGAGTGGAGCACGGCCCTCTGGGAAGCTCATGACTTTAAGGACTTCTCGAAGGAAATGAAAAGGGTTTTTGACAGTTCCTATGTCGGCAGGGAGGCCGGAACTAGGTTAGTGAGACTTCGTCAGGGACCCCGCTCCACCTATGACTATGCCATCGAGTTCCGTACCCTAGCCGCCCCAAGTGGGTGGAACGACAGAGCCTTAGCAGAAGTTTTTCTGGAGGGGTTATCTGAGGCTCTTAAGGATGAGCTCATCTCTCATGAACTTCCCACGGACCTCCATGAGCTCATGGATCTCGCCGGGCAGATCGTCTAACGTCTCCATTTAAGACGGCTATCCAGAAGCTTGCTCCTCGCCAGGAGATCACCCTAACACAGGATAGCCCATGTGTCTCCTACTCCGAAGCAGACTGACCAAGAAGAGCCCATGCAGTTAGGGAAGACTCGCATCTCCAAGGAGGAGAGACGTCAATGCCGTCTACAAAGGTGTTTTTACTTGTTTTTACTGAGACTGGGAGCACTAGAGGGCGCTCCTACTGACAGTTTCCCAGAACCACATTCCCTATTTTCCGTAAACCTAATTGTTGATGGCCAGGTCCACCCTATTCAGGCACTCACTGACACCCTGGCTCAGACCGGGACCTGCTCAGCGCCTCTACTGTCAAAGGCATTAAAGATCCCTTGTGTACCATTGGACCCTCCACTCACGGTCCAGGACTTGGATGGGACCCGGCTCCCGGTCATCACACTTAGAACCCCTCCGTTAACTTTATGGACATCAGTAAACCATACTGAGGAGATCTGCTTCTTCGTAATCAACAAATCACACGCAGCCTTGGTCCTCGAACTTCCCTGGCTAGCCCTCCATGGTCCCCAGATCGACTGGAACAAGCATGTCATCACGAGTTGGAGCCCATCATGTTCCACGACATGCCTTTACTCAGCACTTAATCTCTCATACCAGTCACACCCGATGATACCCTGGACATTGCTAATGTTCCCACTGAATACCATGATCTCAGGCAGGCCTTTAACAAGACCCGAGCCATTTCACTTCCTCCACACTGACCATATGACTGTCCTATTGATCTCCTCCCGGGCACCTCTCCTCCGAAAGGCAGACTTTATTCTCTGGCATGCCAAGAAAGAGAGGCCATGAATAAGTACATCACAGAGTCCCTCGCTGCGGAATTATCCATCCATCCTCCTCACCCGCTGGGGCAGGGTTTTTCTTCGTCAAGAAAAAAGATTAATCTGTGCATTGATTACAGAGGACTTAATGAAATAACCGTCAGGAATCGCTATCCGTTACCACTCATGGCCACCGCCTTTGAACTTCTCCACGGAGCTGACATCTTCACCAAACTCGATCTACAAAATACTTATCACCTCGTCCGCATCCGGGAGGGCAATGAGTGGAAAACAGCCTTCAACATCTCTACTGTGCACTATGAATATTTGGTGGTTCCGTTCGGACTAACCAACGCTCCTGCTGCATTCTAGGCCCTCATAAACTACGTCCTCCGTGACTTCTTGAATTCCTTTGTATTCGTGTACTTGGACGACATTTTAAATTTTTTCTCGAGGTCTGGAGGAGCACCGCCACTAAATTCGTCAAGTTTTGCAAAGGCTCTTAGAGAGCAATCTCTTCGTTAAAGCTGAGAAGTGTGAGTTCCATACAACTTCCACCACGTTCCTCGGTTTTGTTATCTCTCCCTCCGGTCTGGAAATGGAGCCAGCCAAGGTTCAGGCCGTCTCCAATTGGCCTACCCCAGCCTCTCGACAAGCCCTCCAACGGTCCCTGGGGTTTGCGAACCTCTATCGTCGCTTCATTCGGGGCTACAGTTCCTCGCCGCCCCCCCTAACCTCCTTGAATTCCTCTAAGACGCAGTTCTACTGGAACGAGGAGGCAGATAAAGCAATGGTTCACCTCAGCCTCCATTATCACCATATCCGACCCATCTCGCCAGTGCTAGAAGTGGACGCCTCCAACACTGGTGTTGGGGGAATTCTCTCCCAAAGGTCCACATGAGACAACAAACTTCACCCATGCTCATTCTACTCCCACCGTCTATCTCCGGCCGAGAGGAATTATGATGAGCTCCTAGCCATCAAGTTAGCGCTGGAGGAGTGGAGATATTGGCAGGAGGGGACCGAGCTCCCCTTCATAGTGTGGACCGATCACAGGAACCTAGCGTACCTTCGTACCGCCAAGAGATTCAATGCCCGTCAAGCTCGGTGCTCGTTGTTCTTCTCTATGTTCAATTTCACCCTTTCCTACCGCCCAGGTTCAAAGAACACTAAGCCTGACGCCCTTTCGCGTCAGCTCTCTCCCCCACAGGAACCCACGCTATGCAACCCCATTTTGCCATCTCGTTGTCTCGTTGCTGCCTTGGAGCTTTGTCCCTTCATGACTATGCTCGCAGGTCCTGGAATGGGGCCACGGATACAGGCTTTTTTCCCACCCAGGGTCCACTCAGACTCGTTTCGTCATTCAGCAACGGTTCTGGTGGCCCTTGTTGGGGAGGGACGTAGCCAGGTTTGTGGCTGCTTGCGAAGTCTGCACCCGAAGTAAACACGACAACCGACCCCCTGCCGAATGTCTCAGACCAATTCCTGTGCTGCATCGTCCCTGGTCCCATATTTCTCTCGACTTTGTCACTGGACTACCCCCGTCTGACGGCAACACCTGCATCATGACCATTGTTGACCGCTTCTCTAAGTCTGTTCACCTCGTTCCACTTCCTAAACTACCCTCCGCCAAGGAGACAGCAGAACATCTAATATTCCACGTCTTCTAGCTTCACGGCCTTTCCAGTAATATCGTCTCAGATCGGGGCCCACAGTTCACCTCACACTTCTGCAATTCCTTCTGCAAGCTCATAGGGGCCACCCCCAGCCTGTCCTCAGGATTCCAACACCAGTTCAACGGACAAACAGAATGGAAGAATCAAGCACTTGAGGTCTCTCTCCAGTGCATGACCACTCTGGACGCTACCCCCTGGAGCAAGTTCCTTCCATGGGGAGAATACGCCCACAACTCCCTACCGGCTACCTTCACGGGGCTGTCCCCATTCCAGAGCTGCCTAGGCTACCAGCCTCCACTTTTCCCGCCACAAGAGGCGGAATTGGACGTTCTTTCAGCTCAACAGTGCGTCCACCATTGCAAACGAACATGGTCAAAGGCGAGGCGCATCCTGCTACGATCCTCAAGTTCATACAAGAGACAGGCAGACCACCATCGTACCAAGGCCCCGAAGTACCATGTAGGGGACAGGGTCGTGCTTGCCACCAGGGCCATCACCATAAAAGCACTGTCACGCAAACTATCACCTCGTTTCATTGGTCCTTTCACTGTGACCAACATTATCAACCCGTGCGCCGTCCGACTCCTGCTACCGTCTACTATGCGACACATCTTCCATGTGTCCCAGCTCCGATGTATTGTGAACTGCCCACTAAGTGGGACTTCTTGAGTGTATCTCCTGCAAAAACACTATATCAGTATTTAGCCTCTTCAAATGTGAAAAGATCTTTGACCTTTTAATGGGATTCCATGTTAAAAATCTAATTGTAGAATAGACTGGATTAGACAAAGAACAAGAAAAATTTGGCATTTACTCCACTAATCCACTGAGAAAAAAAACAATCAAAAGACATATTGTCACGGCGTGCGCCTGTGATGGGCGTGCGCCCAAATCTATAATCGCCCCTCGCTCACTTCGTAGGCTCCCTAAGTAGGCGGCACCCCTTCTGCAGGTGTGCAAAGGGACGGGGCCGCCTATGCGGGCCGGCTGGCAGTGATTAACGTTAATAGGATCTCGGGCTTGCTCCGCATTATAAAAGCAAGGCGCGGAGTTTAGTCCGAGGTCCGAGAAGAGCGTAACGCGGTGGTGAGAGTGGCATGGGAGTGGGGAAATGGAACGTGCCCCAGAGACTTAAAAGGACATTGGATTTCCGCCCACCGCCGCCAGCCGGCTGCCCGCATGCCAGCTGGGCACTGCCTCGGACCACGCACGAGCACACATCATCCCTTCCCTTTCTTTCCGTCCTCCCTCCTTTTTCCCTTTACCTTCCCTTATTTGTTCCTAATAAATTACCCTTTTCCTCTAAGATCTCGCCTCGTGTCTGTGTTTCATGGTGCCGCCCGTGCAACTTTGGGTCGAACCCGTTACACATATTCATACCTTCTGGGAAACAAAACAAAAACAAAACACACAGTGAGATCCAGAAAGATGATAATTTTCATATCGTCAAATTTAAACTGCTTCACTTCCTGCGCACGCTGCAGAACTGCAGTATAGTCTGAGTGGTAATGCAACCTTGCCATAACAGCTCGGCTTGGGCTTGCAGCATGCGATGTGATCTGTCAACCATAACGTCTCTGTCAGTATTAAGGACTTTCTTGAGCAATTTCGAGACAGCTAGGGTGACTCAGGGTTTGTCTTCTGGAATTCCTATAATCCTTATATTATTGAGTCGAGATCAGGTATTATTGCGTCGAGATCAGTCAAGAGTGACTGTTCCATATCCTTCACTGAACTTTTCAGTGCGCTAGCTGTCTCACTCTCTACCATGGATGGATTAATGGTAGTAGACCACTGTTGCGTTGTCTGTTCGTTACCGAGTTTATTGGCTCTAGTTTTCATTTTAACTTATCCAAAGTAAGGAAAAGTAAACAGGGCCAACTAAACTTTATTACAGATCCTCAGTAATACAAAAACTGTACTTTAATATCGATTTTTAGTGGAATTCCGCAGGACCCTCCGTAAACACGCACTTAGAGTGCATGTGATAGAGATCACCTATTCGTTAGCCCACATGTGTCATAAAAATCACCTTAACTAAAGTAACAATAATGTTAGCTAGCTAACATTGTCACTTACCAGTAAGCAAACGATGGTGGAAACCTTCTAATAATGCTACAGGTTTTCATTATAAACGCCAACATTTGAAACAAGCTACATTGTAATGAGAACATAGATACAGATATTCAATAAACTTTTCATGCTCGAAGTGAGACCAAGAAAATGACAGCTGTCACAAATCTCATACCTGCCCAAATGTCTGGATTTTTAAAGTAACAATATTTGTGTTATGTGGTGTGGATTGGAGAGCGGCACCACGAGATGTAATAATGTTTATAAGAACCCTGATGCAGGGCTTTAGAAGAGGTCAATGAAATAAAAGTTTGTGAGAGTGCTTATGATACGCACAGGAAGACCTTTCAATTTGGAGATAGCTTGGGATTATTAACTAATGAACTAAAAGGAAACCAAAAGAAAAACTGAAAACCCGAAATAAACAGAGCTCTGCCGTCTATGCGAGAACAGGCGGGGGTCTGGAAACTAAAAATAAAACATGCAAGATCCTCTCAGGGCCTATGCCCTTAACGAGGATTTATGAGAGAGTTATATGTTTTTTGCTGTGCATTTTTAACTTAAGATAAGCGCGCACACTGGACTGATGTGTGCCGCTCTCTCTCTCTCTTGCTCTTTCTCTCATGCTGGCATCTTAGACAGACAGAGGTTGGGGCTTTGCCTCCATCTCTGAACAGCAAACTTTATCTGTCTGTCCGTCTATCTGTCTTTCTTTCTTTCTTTCTTTGTCTTTGGCCCTGATACCTTACTGGTACTACCTAATATTCGCACAAAGTGCCGAGGTATCAGGTCCCTTAAATAAACATGGCATCAGGTGCAGCGCGTTCACACTGATTGTGACGTTGCCTGGCAACCGTGTGTATAAATGGCCGTGCCTTTGCCTGTTCAGAACTCCAAATGGTAGCAGCCTGCGGATCTGCCTGTTCTGTACAGTGCAAAGCATTCGTCGTTACACTTTGGTGTTGAGTACCAATTAACACTGTAATGTTACCACCAACACTGTGGTACAAAGTTCACTCTAGCACAAAGTTCACTCTAGCAAAAACAATATGAGAACCTCAAAACTTCACTCTAATAGGACCCAACACTAGAATTTTGATGCCAGTGAATTCTCTGTGCTCTTAAAGGTAAAATATGATATAATATATACCGTCAAACCTTGGTTTTTAGGAGCATAATTCATTCGGGAAGCATGCTGGTAATCCAAAATGCTTGTACTGTATATCAAAGTAAATTTCCCCATAAGAAATAATGCAAACTCAGATAATTCGTTCCACAACCAAATAATATTTATTATAAAATTATCCAACAGATAAAAAATATAGAATAGAAATAAAATAAAGTAACATGCATTTTTAATGTAAAAATAAAACAAAGTAGCCTGCCTTTGAAAAGAATTGGGGCTGGTCTGAGAGAGATGAAATAGAGCACATGAAGACTTTTACTATCACTATTCACTAATCACCGCTGTCTTTTGGCACACTTAGATCTTTCTCCTTTTGTGAAACTCCAGGAGCCTGTATAGAGTCTGTTTTTGCCTCCTTTTGTAAATCTCATGGAAATAAGGCATTGCATTGTCATTAAACAGATTCATTGCTTGCAATGCTACAGCTTTATCCTGTTCGTCTTATTCTGGTGGTGCTTTTCTACAAAATTTTGCAAAGTTTCCCACATTTTAAACACCTCCCTAATCTCACTTGAAGTCTTTTTCTTCTCAGACAAGATGCAGATCCATCATTTCGTCTGTGGTCAGCTTCTGGCTATGGTCCTCAACCAATGTTGTCCTCATTCACCTCCAGTCCCATAGTCTTTCCCAAGGACATAATTTCATTGACAACTGGTGACTGTCCATGAGCAAAACCCTGAGAGTCATATCCTAGAACACAATCAGGCAACAGATTTTTCCAAGCAAGATTAAAGGTTCTCTTGGTGACTCCATCCCAGGCTTTATTGATGATGTGAGGCAGTTCACGATGTGTAAAACTCTAAAAGTGTAAGGTTTGTTTCTTCAGTCACCTCAAAGCATCGCTGAAATAATGTTTTGGTGTAAAACTTTTTAAAGCTTGAAATGGCATGTTGATCCATGGGCTGGCGTAGTGGAGTGTTGTTGGGATGAAGGAACTTGACCTTAATAAACTCAGAGTCCTCCAGTAAGTCATCCTCAAGGTCTGGAGAATGAGCAGGAACATTATGCATAACCATCAAGACTTTGTGTAACGATGCGGGTCACGCGAGGGGCAGAGCCGTGCTTAAACTGTTCAGAACTGGCAGATCCGCAAGCTGTTACCACGCTGAGTTCTGAACAGGCAAAAGCACGGCCATTTATATACACGGTTGCTAGGCAACGCCGCAATCAGGCAATCAGCCTGAATGAGCCACAGCCTCTGTCTGTTTAAGACACCGGTGAGAGCGAGTGAGAGAGAGATAGAGCAATACACCCAGCAGTACTGTCATGCGCACTCCTAACACGACCGGCACTAGGACCTGGAAGTAGCATAAAAGGAGACAAGATGGCTCCACACATTGCTCAGTCATTGAGTTGCCCATGCTATCGCCGACGCTCTGTTCGTCTAATCGTGAGTACTCACTTTCTTGGGTTTTGCTTTCGATTGAGTGTGTGTTATTAGAACGCGGGTTTATTTGTGTAAGCTCTTGCTCTCGTTCCGAGAGAGTTCTAAAAATAAACAGCGTGGTTATCCTGCCTACTCGCGCTACTTCCGCGTTTGGGTTTACCATCTACGCTACAGGGTTAACTGCTAGTCTTCTGGTCCGTCTCCGTTTGTTTGTGACAGAATGACTGAGCCAACAGCAGTAAACCCAGCGGATTACGCTCACCTCTGCGATGTGGTTGACCAGCACACTAAGTTGATCGATCAGCTCAGTAGTGAAGTCGCAGTCCTCCGCCAAGGCCTCCAAGACGTCGCGGCCTTGCGCCGCGAGGTGGCGGAGCTACGGCAGGAGAACGCGACGCTCCGCGGGGCGGTCGCTCAGCTGGCTGCTGCCACGCCCATCGCAGCGGCTGCTGCTCCGCCACCCCCTCCCCCTTCTTCTGATGTCTTCATTGCTTTACCAGACAAATGGGATGGCACAGATGGGAAGTGCAGTGTTTTTTTAACCTCATTGGATCTAGTGTTTGAGTTTAATTCCACCAAAGAATTCCGGAAGCTCGTTCCTCACTCTCCACTGCACCTACCGGATCCGTCGGTTCTCCACCTCCCGCCGTGGTTGACACCGGAGCCGGGGAACCCATGCAATTAGGGCGCGCCTCCTTAATCGCTGCAGAACGGGAACGACATATAGAGAGGGTCTCTGCGCGTATTGTGGGTCAGCAGCGCATCACCGGGCCATCTGTCCTCTACGCCCGGGAAACGCGCAGACCCGGTGAGAAGTGAGAGTGACTCACCGGGTTCCATCTCCCTCTCCACCACCCTGACCAATGATTCCCGTCTCACGGTAAGAGTACACCTCCAGTTTGGCCACAAACGAGTCGGAAGTACCGCCTTCGTCGACTCCGGTGCTGTTGGTAACTTCATTGACTCTTCTTATGCCAAGAAACTGGGGGTAAAGATCGAGGCATTATCCCAGCCCGTAAATATTACATCTGTCGATGGTCGGCCCCTCTCCTCCAGCCCCATCACCTTCCAAACTCAACCCATCACCATGAACATCGGCCAACACCAGGAACAGCTTCACTTCTACCTCACCCCCATCTCATCACCTCCCCTCATTCTCAGACATCCCTGGTTACTTCGTCACGACCCGCTCATATCCTGGACACAAAGTCGGATCCTACAATGGGGGCTGACTTGCTCTGAACTCTGCCTACGGGCCCGGGCTGGGACGTGTTCTAGGGAGTCCGAGGCCCCCGAGGTCGACACCGATGCCATCCCGAGCGCCTACCGAGACCTGGCTGAGGTGTTTTGTAAAAGACGGGCAACCCACCTACCTCCTCATCGCCCCTACGACCTTGCCATCGACCTTCAGCCAGGCTCCATGCCACCCCGCGGCCACCTCTACTCTTTATCTGCCACCGAGACGCAGGTGATGGAGGAATATGTTTCCAGCGGACTGCGCCAAGGTACCATCCGGCCTTCTTCCTCGCCTGCTGCTGCGGGGTTCTTCTTTGTGAAGAAACATGACGGCAGCTTACACCCATGTGTCGATTATCGGGGGCTCAACAACATCACCATCAAGAGCCGACATCCATTGCCTCTTACCAACTCTGCCCTGGACGCCCTCTCTGGTGCCACCATTTTTACTAAGTTGGACCTCCGGAGCGCCTACACCTTGATGCGCATCAGAGAGGGCGATGAGTGGAAGACGGCCTTCATCACTCCCACCGGTCATTATGAAAGTCTGGTAATACCATTTGGACTCTGCAACGCTCCAGCAGTTTTCCAACAATTCATCAATGACGTTCTAAGAGACATGTTAGGTCAATGGGTGTTCGTCTACCTAGACGACATCCTCATACACTCCCGGACTTTCAGTGAACATGTACAACACGTCAGAGCGGTTCTGAAGAGATTGCTCGCCCACCAGCTGTACTGTAAGTTGGAGAAGTGCGCTTTTCACGAGCACTCCACCACGTTCCTGGGTTTTGTCATCTCGCCCCAGGGTGCGGCCATGTACTCGCAGAAGCTGGAGGTTGTGAGTCACTGGCCCCTACCCAGGACTCTTAAACAACTCCAACGTTTCCTCGGGTTTGCGAACTTCTATCGTCGCTTTATCTGGGGCTACAGTACGGTAGCAGCTCCACTAACTGCTCTGACACGTCCATCATCTCACCCCTTTCACCTCACCTCTACTGCCATTACCGCCTTCCGTGAACTTTGCCGCCGCTTCACTACGGCTCCCATCCTCCTTCATCCAGATGCCAACAAACCATTCGTTGTGGAGGTGGACGCGTCGGACGTGGGCGCCGGGGCGATTCTCTCCCAACGAGGTCCAGACCAGAAGCTGCACCCCTGCAGCTTCTTCTCCAAAAAATTTGACCCCACTCAGCAGCGATACGGAGTAGGGGACCGCGAGCTGCTGGCCATAAAGTGGGCCTTGGAGGAATGGCGTCACTGGCTTCAGGGCACCAGAGAGCCATTCATTGTCTGGACTGATCACCAGAACCTCATCACCATCCGGTCGCTGAAACAGTTGAACCCCAGACAGGCGCGATGGGCTCTGTTTTTTGAGGACTACAATTTCCACCTGTCATATCGCCCGGGGTCCAAGAACATCAAAGCTGACGCCCTCTCACGACAGTACGAGGAAGACGTCCCCCGGGCGGACCCCGCGCCTGTCCTACCACCTACCAAGATCATCGCACCACTCCCTTGGGACATAGAGACAAGGGTTCGCCAGGCACAGGCTGCGGAGACCGAACCGTCAGGCGTGCCGCCTGGACGACTCTATGTGCCCAACACCGCCAAGTCAGAGGTGTTTCAATGGAGGCACTCCTCTCTCCTCTCAGGTCACCCCGGAAGGCACCGCACGCTACAATTCATCCGACGCGCCTTCTGGTGGCCCAACATGAAGAGGAACATTGATGAGTTTGTCCAGGCGTGCCCAGTGTGCGCCCGGGCCAAAGACAGCAACCAACTATCCCCGGGAGAACTTCAACCACTCCCAGTTCCCCGTCGGCCCTGGACGCACATTGCCGTCGACTTCATCACGGGCCTGCTGGTCTCCGAAGGGAAGAACACCATCCTCACGATCGTCGACTGGTTCTCCAAAGCTGTCCACCTGGTAGCCCTCCCCGGACTCCCGTCAGCCAAAAACACAGCCGAGCTGATATTAGAACACGTAGTCCGCCTGCATTGGTTCCCAAGGGATATCGTCTCGGACAGAGGGCCCCAGTTCACCTCCCGGTTCTGGAAGGCCTTCTGCCGTCTGATCAATTCCACCTGTAGTCTGTCTTCTGGATACCACCCACAGACTAACGGTCAGACGGAACGGACCAACCAACAACTGGAGCGCTACTTGAGATGCTTTGTCGCTGATCGCCAGTGCTCCTGGGCCCGCTATCTCATTTGGGCAGAATTATCGCATATCCTCCACGTCTCCTCCGCCACCAATCTAAGCCCATTTGAGGCATGCTACGGCTTCCAACCTCCGATGTTCGACCACCAAGAACCGGAGGTTGAAGTACCGTCGGCCCAACAGTTGGTTCGTCGGTGTCGACGGCTCTGGAACCAAGCAAACAACGCCATCCAACGCTCAAACACCCGTTACATCCTCCAACATCGCCGTCGACACCCTCCGGGACGACTATTCCAGATAGGTGACAAGGTATGGCTATCTACCAAGAACCTTCACCTACGAACAGAATCACGGAAGCTCTCCCTCAGATTCATCGGTCCATACCGCATCACCCTCCGGATTAACCCTGTCACCTACCGGCTCCAGCTGCCTGCGGCGCTCCGGATCCACCCGGTATTCCATATATCCCAACTCAAACCCTTCACCACTTCCCCTATGGTTCCACCCACCCACCCTGCTCCCCCTCCCCGAATCATTGAGGGCGGTCCCGCTTATACCGTGCGTCAGATCCTTGATTCGCGGTCTCGGGGCAGAGGCGTGCAATACCTAGTTGATTGGGATGGGTACGGCCCCGAGGAGCGGTCCTGGATTCCCGCACGGTTCATTCTCGACCCCGAGCTAATCCGGGACTACCGTCTTCGGGTATCCTCCACCCCAGGACCGTCGGGTGCCGGTCCTGGACAGGGGGGTACTGTCATGCACACTCCTAACACGACTGGCACTAGGACCTGGAAGTAGTACGGTCGTTATTCAGAAAGCATAAAAGGAGACAAGATGGCTCCACACATTGCTCAGCCATTGAGTTGCCCATGCTATCGCCGACGCTCTGTCCGTCTAATCGTGAGTACTCACTTTCTTGGGTTTTGCTTTCAATTGAGTGTGTGTTATTAGAACGCGGGTTTATTTGTGTAAGCTCTTGCTCTCGTTCCGAGAGAGTTCTAAAAATAAACAGCGTGGTTATCCTGCCTACTCGCGCTACTTCCGCGTTTGGGTTTACCATCTACGCTACAGGGCTAACTGCTAGTCTTCTGGTCCGTCTCCGTTTGTTTGTGACAAGTACAGTGTGCGCGCTCAGCACAAACTCTCTCTCTCTCTCTCTCTCTCTCTCTCTCCCATAAGTCCTCGGTAAGGGCGAACGCCCCGAGAGGACAAGTTTTGTTTTGTTTACCAGTGCCCCGTCTGTTCTCGTGTAGACGGCAGAGCTCTGTTTATTTTGTGTTTTCACTTTTCGTTTATTTTCCTTTTAAGTTTCTTAATTAATAATCCCACGCTATCTCCTAACGGGAAGGTCTTCCTGTGTGTATGTCAAGTCAACTCAATTTTATTTATATAGCGCTTTTAACAATTTAACAGTCGTCGCAAAGCAGCTTTACACAATCAAAAGAAGTAAGTTTGTATGCAATGTGTATGGATCAAAATGATAAGATTGTCCCTGATGAGCAAGCCGAGGGTGATGGTGGCAAGGAAAAACTCCCTGAGATGGTAATAGGAAGAAACCTTGAGAGGAACCAGACTCAACAGGGAACCCCTCCTCATCTGGGTGATAACGGATAGCAAGGATTGATCAGCATAATAATGTGTAAGACTGGAAGTTCAGTATAACTGGAGATGTGTTAAAATTAAAATTAAAAGGAGTCCAGTTTGTTCCTGGAGGCTCAGATAGACTGTAAGAAATTCCAGTCCTGAGCTATCGAACAACTGAAGTCACAGGTCCCCGGAGAACAGCTGTCAGCATCAATCGAGGACAGGACAGTCTTCGTGGAAACCATCCCCAGCCACCACACGAATCCAGGCAGACCACACGGGACATCCATGCGACGAGATCTCCAACCAGAAGCAGGACTCCAGGACGGGTTAGACAGGTCCAGAGGGCAGAGGGGTCTGGATTACTGGCAACCCAGGAGCGACATGTATAGCTCGACAGAGAGACAGGGAGAGGGAAAGGAGAGAGGGAGAGAGAGGAGAGAGAGGAGAGAGCAGAAAAGGAGAGAGCAGAAAATAAGGAGAGATGGCAGTTAGGCATGGTCACAGTCAACATGGATAAGGTGAATATATATTTAGTGCAAAGTGCAAGCAGGGACTCCGGCAGGACTAACTATAACAGCATAACTAAAAGGGAGAGCCAGAAGGAAACACAGACATGAGGGCTCCCTGTGATGTAAAGCAGCCAATCACCTCACCGTCAACAAACCTGAGTGATGGAAGACAGAATCTAAACATACCAGTTCACCAGAATACTCTATGTCCATGAGTCCCCCAGATCTGCTCCTTTACCTAAGGCTAATCTATTTACAAAAATGCTGCGCTAAATAAATAGGTTTTTAGCCTAGACTTAAACACTGAGACTGTGTCTGAGTCCCAAACATTAATAGGAAGACTATTCTGTCACGTTCCTGTCATGTACCGCTGTCATTTACGTCTCCTTTTTCCCACGCTGTCATGCCTTTGCGCTCACGTGCTTATGTTTTCCTCCTGGCTGTCATGCTTTCTCACACACACCCCGCCCCTTTACACACCGGCATCCCATTCACAACTAATTTCTCCCGGCATTTAAGGAAGCGCAGAACGATGTCTCGCTGCCAGATTATTGCGTGCCTTCAGAGCCCAGTTTTCTCGCGTTTCTTTTCCTTGTTAGTTGTTTCCGTTCCCGACCTCGCTTGTTCTCGGTATTCGCTTCTAGCCTCTCGTTTTTGGATCTTGTTCGCTGTTTGTTTCCCCGCTGGTTTTTGACCTCTCGCTTCGTTTCTCGTTTACGTCTCTGCTCGCTCCCCCTTTGGATTATTCGCATCGCTGACTGACTCGCCGGCTTTAAACTCTCGCTCTGGCTCACGACAACGTCTCTGCTCGCTCCCTTTTTGTCACACGCATTGCTGACTGATTTAACTGGCTTTCCGACCCATTGCACCGGCTTTGTATTACGTCATCAGGATTTCCCCCCTGAACACGGAAGTGCTCAACAGCCAGCGCGCCACGCCCCCCCCTCGTCCAAAAGCACGTCTAAGCCACGCCCCTTTGGTGCTGTAAATCTGCACTTGGGTCCTGCTCCTCTTTTTTTCTCTTCATTACTCTGCGTGCCTGACAGATTCCATAACTTTGGGGATTTGTAAGAAAAAGCTCTGCCCCCTGCTGTAGTTTTATTAATATGTGGTACTGACAAGCAGCCTGCATTCTTTGATCGAAGTATGCGTGGCGGATCGTAAGACACTAGGCAGTTCACTCAAATACTGTGGCGCGAGACCATTTAGTGCTTTAAATGTCAAAAGTAGTATCTTAAAATCGATGTGAAATTTCACAGGGAGCCAATGCAGTGTAGATAAGATAGGGGTGATGTGCTCGTATCTTCTGGTTTTAGTGAGGACTCTCGCTGCTGCATTCTGTACTAATTGAAGCTTGTTTATACACCTAGTTGAACAACCAGACAGTAAGGCGTTACAATAGTCCAACCTAGAGGTGAAGCATGAACTAGTTTTTCTGCATCATTTAGTGACAATATGTTTCTTATCTTGGCAATATTTCTAAGGTGAAAGAAAGCTATCCTGGTAATATTATCTACATGTGCTTCAGACGAAAGGCTGGAATCTATAATCACACCAAGGTCTTTAACTGTTGCATAAAGGCCTAACTTTATGACAAAATAAAGTTAGGCCTTTAAGTTACTGCGCTTAGAATTGCTGTAATCTAATTGGTTAAAAGTAGGACATGCCCAGACAAACCAAAGCGGCTAACTGTCTAGATGGTTCTGTAGCAATCTGTGTGCAGTTCTGGTCCCATTTTCAGTCTACTTTATCATACTGTGTGCATAAATTCTGAAGTAAGTAACTTAATATTGTTTCATATGTTCGTTGCTTAATTTAATTATTGTAAGGTTAAACTACAGTGATTGTTATTGGATGTTGTTCATTGTTGTGAAGTAATTAGTAAGTATGTCACAAACACATGTGATAGAAGATACTTTAGATACAACAGTTAAAAGAATATAAGGCAATGCTCAGTTTGTTTATCTAACCTTTAACTTAAAGTGAACATATTAATATATATAGAAATCTGAAGTGATTTATATCTGACTTATTCGGGTAAATTTGACCTTAGTCATATGTTGCTGTATTATCTATATTATTGACATATTACTGTTGCTGCCCTTAAGTGCACAGTTTGTATTTTCTGTATATTCATTCTTTGTTGTTATTGTTCATTTGTAGAAACCATACACAACTGAATGTATGATTACAGTAAAGCTTATTAATGGACATAGACCGTGTGATTTATTGACTACAATCTGTAGCGGGTGCCACCGAGATTGAAAACTGAACCGTCACATTCATACAAAATTTGGTCATTCGAGCCGTATTAGGCAGCTACTACAGCATCACCATGTCCAGAACAGGAAGACAGCCTACACAACCCTTGCCAGTGGTTTGACTACGTCATCAGGCCATCCCACCAAGATACCTGGATGACTTCTATGTTGATTACACAGTACAACGTCAACCGATTTGTTCAGATGATGTGCATCAAATCAGTGGTTCCACTGGATCAAAATTGGGGGAAAATCCTATGTCATTGGTCTCAGACACAGGAAGCCGACCAGAACTAGTAAGAAATGTAAGCACTGGGTCTATTGATCGGAGCTCGCAGGGGGAAAGATATCAAGACTTACCACAGCTACAGTCTCAGACACCTCAAGTTAGTAATGCGAAGCAGAGAATTCTCAACACAAGCCCTGATACAGCAGCCATAGGGGGCAGGTCAGAACTGCCTAGAGATCAAGACGATCTTCCTCAGCCCATAAGGGCACTGCCTGTACATGCAAGAGGAAACCCTCTGTATTCTCATGCAGTCAGAAACAGAGATATTGATTATCTCGCTGACAATTTGAGGGATCTGAGATCTCCAAGCTCCATAATCCAGCCAACACCCGGTCAGCCCTCCTCTGCTTATGGACCGTCTCAAGTTCAACCTAAATTGGTGTCACAAGATGATTTAATCAATCGTCAACCCCGACAAAGCGTCCGACAGGCTGGCAGATCTCATGAATACTACAATCTAGATCAAAGTAATTATCATGACCCACTCACTAACTACAGGGATTATGAACGATTAGATGCAGCTGTCCAGTTTATGCCTCATGACTACAGCCAACATGAGACTTACCCTGCTGAGAACCGCAGACCTGTTAGCTTTTCCCATCATGCAAAATCACAGGGTTATTCTCAGGTTTATGATGGACCGGGGGTACAAGTCTGAATTATGCATCCTATGTATCCTCATCATGAGCGACCATCTCAGAGCTATCCAGATACCGCAGGGCAGTCTGCAAGTTATTCCCAGCCCTATCATTCCAGGCATCCTCCTCCTCGGAACCCTTATGTCGAGCCGTCGTACAGAGGTCCAATGCCGACAATTCCGACCTTCTGCAGTGAAGATCCTAGTGAGTTCGCTAGACTTAAGATTGCACTGGAGAATTTGTTACCTCCTGATGCTACAGAACGCTTCAAATTCCAAATTCTGGTTGATCATTTAAAACAAGAGAATGCTTTGCTCATTGCAGACTCATATGTTAACAGCAGGTACCCATATACTAACACTATGAGGTCTCTAACTGCACTTTACGGGCAACCATATCAACTCGCTCTACAGAGAATCGCAGAATTGATGGACGGGCCAAAGATTAAGAGTGGCGACATTAGATCCTTTAGGCCGTTTGCCCTGAAGGTGCGTGCATTAGTTGGAATGCTGGACCCACTTGGAGCTAAAGGATAGACAGAACTTGAATGCGGATCGCATGTGTCCCGTCTTCTTGCTAAACTGCCTCATGACCTAAGAGCAAACTTCAGAAGGTTTGTAAATCCAATTGATGTACCAGTCCCAACACTGCTAGATCTTAGTGACTGGCTTGAATATGAGCTCAGAATACAAGAGGACGAGTCACCGTGCATCAGTAATCCAAGTAGAGTTTTCCCTCCGCCACAGAATAGCCAGCATAAAAACCCAAAGTCAACTCAACGCTTCGCCACTGTTTTGCATGGTGGAGAACAGAGTAAACTACCTACTGTTACAACAATTTCAAAGGAGAAACCGAAAAGGTATTGTCCCTTTTGCAATAATATGCAGCACTACTTTAACCAGTGTACAAACTTCAAACTGTTGAATCAAGACCAAGTGGAGTACTGGCTGAAGGAAAATCACAAGTGCTTCAAATGTGGACGTGATCATCAGATCTCACAATGTAATCTGAAATGTGATAAAAGACACTTGGAAATATTGCATGACTTCAATACTAGAATGAAACCTCAGACCCAAGCTTCACAAGCTAACAGTTGTTTGGTAAGCTCTGAAGTGGAGACTTTGTATCTGGACAGGCCAACTGCAAGCAGTAAAGTGCTATTAAAGATCAGCCGAGTGATTTTGAGAAATGGGGAGAAAGAGCTGAATACATACGCCATTCTGGACGACGGTTCAGAAAGGACAATGCTGCTGTATGAAGCAGCACAACAACTTAAACTCCAAGAGTCACCAGAACTTATAGCACTTCATACTGTAAGGCAGGACATTCGAGTTGTTCATGGGGCGGTCATTTCATTCTCAGTAGCTTCTGTAGCTCAACCAAACAAATCCTTCACCATCGAAAGAGCCTTCACAGTTAAAGAACTGAGTTTAGCGAAGCACACTTACCCCATTAAATTGTTGCAAAAGAAATACAGACATCTGCAAGGTTTGCCTATTCCCTCACTTCATCAGGCTCAACCACTCTTACTTATTGGCTCAGATTATCCACACCTAATTACGGCCATTCAGCCTGTACGTCTCGGCCCATCTGGTGGCCCTGCTGCTGTAAAAACTAGACTCAGATGGACCCTGCAAGGACCCTCAAAGTTCCTCGCCAGTCAGCTCTCATCACAGCAGTGCCTGTTCACCTCCATTTTGTCACCAGAAGAAATGCCTTCTGCAGAATAATGATCTCGCAGCAGTGTCTGTCAATGAAGTACAGAAACTAGAAGATGCTGGTTATATTGCAAAGGTGACACCAGAGACAACAGACAAAACCCTTCATGCATGGTACATACCACACCACATTGTTCAGCACAATGGAAAGCACAGAATCGTCTTCAACTGCTCATTTAAGCATAGGGGAGTAAGCCTGATCTCCTCCCTGGACCAACACTTGGACCTACTCTGTTAGAGAACATCCAGTTGCTATTAGTAGCGATATCAAAGGAATGTTCCACCACGTGGGCCTGTTGGAGGAGGACAAACCCTTTTTACGTTTCTTGTGGAGAAACTTGGTTCAAGAAACGCCCCCTACACACGTGGACAAAATTGTTGGTACCCTTCGGTCAATAAAAGAAAAACTCACAATGGTCACATAAATAACTTTAATCTGACAAAAGTAATAATCTTTTAAAAATCTATGAATGTTAACCAATGAAAGTCAGACATTGCTTTTCAACCATGCTTCAACAGAATTATTTTAAAAAATAAACTCATGGAACAGGCCTGGACAAAAATGATGGTACCCCTAGAAAATACTGAAAATAATGTGACCAAAGGGACATGCTAATTCAAGGTGTGTCCACTAATTAGCATCGCAGGTGTCTACAATCTTGTAATCAGTCAGTGGGCCTATATATAGGGCTCCAGGTAGTCACTGTGTTGTTTGGTGACATTGTATGTACCACACTCAACATGGACCAGAGGAAGCGAAGGAATTAGTTGTCTCAGGAGATTCAAAAGAAAATTATAGACAAGCATGTTAAAGGTAAAGGCTATAAGACCATCTCCAAGCAGCTAGATGTTCCTGTGACTACAGTTGCACATATTATTCAGAAATTTAAGATCCATGGGACTGTAGCCAACCTCCCTGGACGTGGCCGCAGCAGGAAAATTGATGACAAATCAAAGAGACGGATAATCCGAATGGTAACAAAAGAGCCCAGAAAGACTTCTAAAGAGAGCCAAGGTGAACTTCATGCTCAAGGAACATCAGTGTCAGATCACACCATCCGTCGTTGTTTGAGCCAAAGTGGACTACATGGGAGATGACCAAGGAGGACACCATTGTTCAAAACAAATCATAAAAAACCAGACTGGAATATGACAAACTACATGTTGACAAGCCACAAAGCTTCTGGGAGAATGTCCTATGGACAGATGAGACAAAAATGGAACTTTCTTGGCCTTCTATGAGCCCTGACCTCAATCCTATTGAGCATCTTTGGAAGGAGCTGAAACATGCTGTCTGGAAAAGGCACCCTTCAAACCGGAAACAACTGGAGCAGCTTGCTCATGAGGAGTGGGCCAAAATACCTGCAGAGAGGTGCAGAAGTCTCATTGACAGTTACAGGAATCGTTTGTTTGCAGTGATTGCCTCAAAAGGTTGTGCAACAAACTATTAAGTTAGGGGTACCATCATTTTTGTCCAGGCCTGTTCCATGAGTTCATTTTTTTTTTATAATTCCGTTGAAGCATGGTTGAAAAGCAATGTCTGACTTTCATTGGTTAACATTCATAGAATTCTTATTTATTATTACTTTTGTCAGATTAAAGTTATTTCTGTGACCATTGTGAGTTTTTCTTTCATTGACCGAAGGGTAACAACAATTTTGTCCGTGTGTGTACTATCTTTGAATGGCAGGTCTTGCCATTTGGAACAGTTTGCAGCCCATGCTGTGCCATGTTTGCTTTGCAGAAACATGTGTTTGATCACAGCAAGCCAGATGAAGATGTACATGGCTCGGTAGAGCATCACTTTTATGTGGACAACTGGCTGCAAAGCTTTCCATTTGTTGCCCAAGCTCAGTCCCTTGCAATTAAAATGCAGAAACTGTTATCAGAAGGTGGCTTTGAAATAAGGCAATGGGCTACTAACACTCCAACGGTTATTGCTCATTTCCCTGATGAGCTGAAATCGGCCAACAGTCACCTCTGGTTCACTCAAAGTGGAGCAGACCCTCAAGAAATGACTCTCGGCTTACGTTGGCAGTGCTATTCAGATGTTATTGGCTACAGATACAAACACCAGGAGGATTCTGTACCTACAATGAGGAACATCTACAGAACTCTTGCGAGTCAATATGATCCGTTAGGCTTCCTGATCCCATTCACAACACGAGCCAAAATCATTGTTCAGCGCCTGTGGGACAAGAAGCGTGAATGGGATGACCCAGATCTCCCCAAAGACCTACTCCAGGCCTGGTTAACCTGGCAGGGCGAACTAGCTCAACTACCTGCTGTCACATTCCCAAGATGTTACACCAAGGCAAATACTGATCTATCATCAAGCCGCTGCACGATGCATGTATTCTGCGATGCATCAGAACGTGCTTATGGTTCAGTTGCATATCTCAGTACCATTGATGAACATGGCAAAACCCATGTTTCATTTATTGGTGCAAGATCAAGAGTAGCCCCTAGGCGACAGCAATCTATACCGCGACTCGAACTCTGAGCTGCTCTTACTGGTGCTCAGCTGGCTGCTACCTTGAAGAAAGAGCTCACCATCAAAATAGATCAAGAACTTTATTGGACTGACTCCACAACTGTATTGACTTGGCTTCATTCTGACTCATGCAACAACAAGGTGTTTGTCGGAACGCACGTGGCTGAGATATAAGATCTTACAGACACAAGAGCCTGGCGCTATGTCCATTCTGAGTTGAACCCAGCTGATGATATTACCAGGGGACTCACACTCGTGAAGCTCTCAGAGCAAAGTAGATGGAATCAAGGCCCACATTTTTTGACCCAGCCAGTCAGTACCTGGCCTGAACAGCCACCTGATGTTGTATGTGATGACACCCAAGAACGCCGCAATTCTACATTCTGCGGGGCAACATCCTCCAGTTGTAGCGATATCCCAGATATTTCTCAGTACACCTCACTTCAAGACCTAATTAAGGATACTGCTATTTCCCTTAATGGGGCGACAGATGCAAGTGAACTCTCTGCTGACGACTACTCACAAGCAGAGCAGGAACTTCTGAGACACGCTCAAACTGAAAGTTTCCCAGAAGAAACAGCACAACTCCTACTAGGTAAACCCTTACCTAACTCTAGTCGACTTCTCACCTTAGCTCCAGAGTACGACCATAAAGCCAAAGTAATCAGGGTAGGTGGACGTCTCCGCAGATGTAATCACTTAGACTTGGTCACGATTCACCCTATTGTCCTAGATCCTGCACACCTTCTCACAAAGCTTCTGATTCTACATTACGACAGTTTTTTGTTACATCCAGGCCCCGAGCGTGTGTTCGCAGAGCTGCGACGAAAATATTGGATCATAAGAGGCAGAGAAGCAGTGAAAAAGCACCAACGCAGCTGTCATGAATGTAAAAGGTGGAGAGGAAGACCAGAAATCCCCATGATGGCTGATCTTTCTCAGTCTAATCTTAGACTGTTCCATCCTGCCTTCTATTCAACGGGTATTGACTGTTTTGGACCCTTTCAGATTAAAATAGGACGCAGATGTGAGAAACGATGGGGGATAGTGTTCAAATGCCTCACCACTAAAGCTATTCATATTGAACTGCTAGCAAGCATTGACACAGACTCCTTTCTCATGTCTCTGAGGAGGTTCATAGCTCGCAGAAGCAAACCACACGAGCTGCTTTCAGACCATGGGACAATCTTCAAGGGGGGTAACACAGAACTTCAGGCCGCTTTTAACTCACTCCATCCATCTTTGAAAGAGCACCTGGCTTCTCAACAAATTCATTTCCGTCTAAACCCACCGAATGCACCACATTTCGGAGGATCATGGGAGAGAGAGGTTAGATTTATTAAGACAGCACTGCGTACCTCTCTTGGTTCTCAATCTGTGTCAGAAGAAGTGCTCATGACTGTACTTGTGGAATACTAAACTCTAGACCGTTAGGATATGTTTCCTCAGACATAGCAGATATTGACCCTGTAACTCCTAGTTCTCTTCTCATGGGACAGCCAACTTCTGCATTGCCACAGGTCGTATATCCAGAATCGGAGATACTCAGCCGCAAGAGATGGTGACACAGCCAGATCCTAGTTGAAAACTTCTGGAAATGCTTTGTACGTCATTACCTTCCAGAATTACAACAACGGCAAAAATGGCTAAAGGACTCTGAAAACCTTACGATTGGAGCAGTGGTAATGATTATAGACCATCAATCACCCAGGGCTCTATGGCAAGTAGGTACTGTAGCCAAAGTAATTCCTGGATTAGACGGACGAGTTCGTACAGCTGTGGTTAACGTCAAAGACAAGAGTTACACAAGGCCTGTGGCTCGTCTAATCAGATTACCTGCCTTACCAGATGACCATAACAAAGCCTAATAGGCCTATCTTTATTTACAAATTTGTCCAACAAATTAAGGGGCGGCTGTACAAAAGGCCTAACTTTATGACAACAGTGCCACCTTTTGGACACTTTAAGTTACTGCGCTTAGAATTGCTGTAATCTAATTGGTTAAAAGAAGGACATGCCCAGACAAACCAAAGCGGCTAACTTTCTAGATGGTTCTGTAGCAATCTGTGTGCAGCTCTGGTCCCATTTTCAGTCTACTTTATCATACTGTGTGCGTAAATTCTGAAGTAAGTAACTTAATATTGTTTCATATGTTCGTTGCTTAATTTAATTATTGTAAGGTTAAACTACAGTGCTTGTTATTGGATGTTGTTCATTGTTGTGAAGTAATTAGAAAGTATGCCACAAACACGTGATAGAAGAGACTTTAGATACAACAGTTAAAAGAATATAAGGCAATGTTCAGTTTGTTTATCTAACCTTTAACTTAAAGTGAACATATTAATACATATATAGAAATCTGAAGTGATTTATATCTGACTTATTCAGGTAAATTTGACCTTAGTCATATGTTGCTGTATTATCTATATTATTGGCATATTACTGTTACTGCCCTTAAGTGCACAGTTTGTATTGTCTGTATATTCATTCTTTGTTGTTATTGTTCATTTGTAGAAACCACAGACAACTGAATGTATGATTACAGTAAAGCTTATTAATGGACATGGACCGTGTGATTTATTGACTACAATCTGTAGCGGGTGCCACCGAGATTAAAAACTGAACCATCACATTCATACAGTTGCATTTGATGGAACAGAAAGGCCATCTAAAGTTACAGTGTAATCAGAAAGCTTACTTCTAGCTACTTGTGGTCCTATGACTAGAACTTCTGTCTTATCAGGATTAAGCAGAAGAAAATTAATTAACATGCAATCTCTTATGTCCTGCACACACTGCTCAATTTTAGCAAACTGATTTTTCCCATCTGGTTTTGCTGAGACATATAATTGAGTGTCATCAGCATAACAATGAAAACTAATACCATGTTTACGAATTATGTTGACCAGAGGAAGCATGTAAAGGGAAAAAAGCAGTGGGCCTAAAACTGAACACCAAACTCCACTTGAAAACATGAGGAATGGTCACCATCTAAATCTACAAACTGATAACGATCAGTCAAATAGGATCTGAGCCACCAGAGGGCAGTTCCCTTAATTCCTATTACCTTTTCTAATCTGTGAAGGAGAATACTATGATCAATGGTGTCAAAAGCTGTGCTTTGTTGACTTTCCTGGCAGTTTGTTTACAAGGTCAGCATACAAGGTCTTTGCCTTTTAGCAGAAAAGTTGCTCTGTCACAGTATCCCGTCAGCATCATCTCCTTCTTCTTACTGCCTAACTTTTGCAACTTTTTCTTCATGGGAGACATTTTTGCAGTACAGTAATGTACAAAAGTGCCGTAAAGAATACAAAAAAAATAATAAAATAAAATTTTAAACAAAATAAAAAATGCTTTATGCACTTGCACAGTCACAATGCTATTGCAAACACTACGCACGGATGTTTATTACTCGATTACCCATAATTCTGCAGCGTGAGAGAGAAGAACCATTGGCTCAGTTGTGATCATGTGACACTCTGCATCAAAACAAGTACTTGTATATAGTAAGACTTGCTCGTCTATCAAGTAAAAGTTATTTAAAGTTTTTGCTTCTCTTGCGGAATGCTCGCAAACTGGGTCACTCGCAAGCTGAGGTTGGACTGTACTAGTGTATGTTTGACTTACATTAGACAGGCTAGCATCTATTAAGGAATTTCCCTAAAACCTTGGGGATCAATGGGACCTTTTACTGTGTTAAGACAATCCAAGGGCTGACTGGACATTTTATTTATTAGCCGTATGACTGCTCACAGTGTGGAATGAGTTTTACCCAACAGAGTTCACTAAGAAAACACAAGCGCATTCACACGGGAGAGAAGCCGTATGACTGCTCACAGTGTGGAATGAGTTTCACCTGACAGAGTTCACTAAAACAACATGAACGCATCCACACGGGAGAGAAGCCATATGACTGCTCACAGTGTGGAATGAGTTTTACCCATCTGACATCACTAAAACAACACCAGCGCATCCACACGGGAGAGAAGCCGTATGACTGCTCACAGTGTGGAATGAGTTTCACCCGACAGAGTTCACTAAAACAAAACCAACGCATCCACACGGGAGAGAAGCCATACGACTGCTCACTGTGTGGAATGAGTTTTACCCATCTGACATCACTAAAACAACACCAGCGCATCCACACGGGAGAGAAGCCGTATCACTGCTCACTGTGTGAAATGAGTTTTACCCAAAAAAGTTCACTAAAACAACACCAGCGCATTCACACGGGAGAGAAGCCGTATCACTGCTCACAGTGTGAAATTAATTTTAACTGGCAGAGTTCACTAAAACAACACCAGCGCATCCACACGGGAGAGAAGCCACACCACTGTTCACAGTGTGGAATGAGTTTTACCCAAAAGAGTTCACTAAAACAACACCAGCGCATTCACACGGGAAACAAGCCGTATGACTGCTCACAGTGTGGAATGAGTTTTACCCAACAGAGTTCACTGAAACAACACCAGAGCATCCACACGGGAGAGAAGCCGTATGACTGCTCACTGTGTGGAATGAGTTTTACCCATCTGACATCACTAAAACAACACCAGCGCATTCACACGGGAGAGAAGCCGTATGACTGCTCACAGTGTGGAATGAGTTTTACCCGACAGAGTTCACTAAAACAACACCAACGCATCCACACGGGAGAGAAGCCATATGTCTGCTCACTGTGTGAAATGAGTTTTACCTCAAAAAGTTCACTAAAACAACACCAGCGCATTCACACGGGAGAGAAGCCATACGACTGCTCACTGTGTGGAATGAGTTTTACCCATCTGACATCACTAAAACAACACCAGCGCATCCACACGGGAGAGAAGCCGTATCACTGCTCACTGTGTGAAATGAGTTTTACCCAAAAAAGTTCACTAAAACAACACCAGCGCATTCACACGGGAGAGAAGCCGTATCACTGCTCACAGTGTGAAATTAATTTTAACTGGCAGAGTTCACTAAAACAACACCAGCGCATCCACACGGGAGAGAAGCCACACCACTGTTCACAGTGTGGAATGAGTTTTACCCAAAAGAGTTCACTAAAACAACACCAGCGCATTCACACGGGAAACAAGCCGTATGACTGCTCACAGTGTGGAATGAGTTTTACCCAACAGAGTTCACTGAAACAACACCAGAGCATCCACACGGGAGAGAAGCCGTATGACTGCTCACTGTGTGGAATGAGTTTTACCCATCTGACATCACTAAAACAACACCAGCGCATTCACACGGGAGAGAAGCCGTATGACTGCTCACAGTGTGGAATGAGTTTTACCCGACAGAGTTCACTAAAACAACACCAACGCATCCACACGGGAGAGAAGCCATATGTCTGCTCACTGTGTGAAATGAGTTTTACCTCAAAAAGTTCACTAAAACAACACCAGCGCATTCACACGGGAGAGAAGCCATACGACTGCTCACTGTGTGGAATGAGTTTTACCCATCTGACATCACTAAAACAACACCAGCGCATCCACACGGGAGAGAAGCCGTATCACTGCTCACTGTGTGAAATGAGTTTTAGCCAAAAAAGTTCACTAAAACAACACCAGCGCATTCACACGGGAGAGAAGCCGTATCACTGCTCACAGTGTGAAATTAATTTTAACTGGCAGAGTTCACTAAAACAACACCAGCGCATCCACACGGGAGAGAAGCCACACCACTGTTCACAGTGTGGAATGAGTTTTACCCAAAAGAGTTCACTAAAACAACACCAGCGCATTCACACGGGAAACAAGCCGTATGACTGCTCACAGTGTGGAATGAGTTTTACCCAACAGAGTTCACTGAAACAACACCAGAGCATTCACACGGGAGAGAAGCCGTATGACTGCTCACTGTGTGGAATGAGTTTTACCCATCTGACATCACTAAAACAACACCAGCGCATTCACACGGGAGAGAAGCCGTATGACTGCTCACAGTGTGGAATGAGTTTTACCCAACAGAGTTCACTGAAACAACACCAACGCATCCACACGGGAGAGAAGCCATATGTCTGCTCACTGTGTGAAATGAGTTTTACCTCAAAAAGTTCACTAAAACAACACCAGCGCATTCACACGGGAGAGAAGCCATACGACTGCTCACTGTGTGGAATGAGTTTTACCCATCTGACATCACTAAAACAACACCAGCGCATCCACACGGGAGAGAAGCCGTATCACTGCTCACTGTGTGAAATGAGTTTTAGCCAAAAAAGTTCACTAAAACAACACCAGCGCATTCACACGGGAGACAAGCCGTATGACTGCTCACAGTGTGGAATGAGTTTTACCCAACAGAGTTCACTAAAACAACAACAGCGCATCCACACGGGAGAGAAGCCATATGTCTGCTCACTGTGTGGAATGAGTTTTACCCATCTGACATCACTAAAACAACACCAGCGCATCCACACGGGAGAGAAACCGTATTACTGCTCACTGTGTGGAATGAGTTTTACCCATCTGACATCACTAAAACAACACCAGCGCATTCACACGGGAGAGAAGCCGTATGACTGCTCACAGTGTGGAATGAGTTTTACCCGACAGAGTTCACTAAAACAACACCAACGCATCCACACGGGAGAGAAGCCATATGTCTGCTCACTGTGTGAAATGAGTTTTACCTCAAAAAGTTCACTAAAACAACACCAGCGCATTCACACGGGAGAGAAGCCATACGACTGCTCACTGTGTGGAATGAGTTTTACCCATCTGACATCACTAAAACAACACCAGCGCATCCACACGGGAGAGAAGCCGTATCACTGCTCACTGTGTGAAATGAGTTTTAGCCAAAAAAGTTCACTAAAACAACACCAGCGCATTCACACGGGAGAGAAACCGTATTACTGCTCACTGTGTGGAATGAGTTTTACCCATCTGACATCACTAAAACAACACCAGCACATCCACACGGGAGAGAAGCCGTATCACTGCTCATAGTGTGAAATTAATTTTAACGGGCAGAGTTCACTAAAACAACACCAGCGCATCCACACGGGAGACAAGCCGTATGACTGCTCACAGTGTGGAATGAGTTTTACCCAACAGAGTTCACTAAAACAACAACAGCGCATCCACACGGGAGAGAAGCCATATGTCTGCTCACTGTGTGGAATGAGTTTTACCCATCTGACATCACTAAAACAACACCAGCGCATCCACACGGGAGAGAAACCGTATGAGTGCTCACTGTGTGGAATAAGTTTTACCCGACAGAGTTCACTAAAACAACACCAGCACATCCACACGGGAGAGAAGCCGTATGACTGCTCACTGTGTGGAATGAGTTTTACCCAACAGAGTTCACTAAAACAACACCAGCGCATCCACACGGGAGAGAAACCGTATGACTGCTCACTGTGTGGAATAAGTTTTACCCATCTGACATCACTAAAACAACACCAGCGCATTCACACGGAAGAGAAGCCGTATCACTGCTCACAGTGTGAAATTAATTTTAACTGGCAGAGTTCACTAAAACAACACCAGCGCATCCACACGGGAGAGAAGCCACACCACTGTTCACAGTGTGGAATGAGTTTTACCCAAAAGAGTTCACTAAAACAACACCAGCGCATTCACACGGGAAACAAGCCGTATGACTGCTCACTGTGTGGAATGAGTTTTACCCAACAGAGTTCACTAAAACAACACCAGCGCATCCACACGGGAGAGAAACCGTATGACTGCTCACTGTGTGGAATAAGTTTTACCCATCTGACATCACTAAAACAACACCAGCGCATTCACACGGAAGAGAAGCCGTATGAGTGCTCACAGTGTGGAATAAGTTTCACCCGACAGAGTTCCCTAAAACAACACCAGCACATCCACACGGGAGAGAAGCCGTATCACTGCTCACAGTGTGAAATTAATTTTAACTGCCAGAGTTCACTAAAACAACACCAGCGCATCCACACGGGAGAGAAGCCACACCACTGTTCACAGTGTGGAATGAGTTTTACCCAAAAGAGTTCACTAAAACAACACCAGCGCATTCACACGGGAAACAAGCCGTATGACTGCTCACAGTGTGGAATGAGTTTCACCCGACAGAGTTCACTAAAACAACACCAACGCATTCACACGGGAGAGAAGCCATACGACTGCTCACTGTGTGGAATGAGTTTTACCCATCTGACATCACTAAAACAACACCAGCGCATCCACACGGGAGAGAAGCCGTATCACTGCTCACTGTGTGGAATGAGTTTTACCCATCTGACATCACTAAAACAACACCAGCGCATTCACACGGGAGAGAAGCCGTATGACTGCTCACAGTGTGGAATGAGTTTTACCCGACAGAGTTCACTAAAACAACACCAACGCATCCACACGGGAGAGAAGCCATATGTCTGCTCACTGTGTGAAATGAGTTTTACCTCAAAAAGTTCACTAAAACAACACCAGCGCATTCACACGGGAGAGAAGCCATACGACTGCTCACTGTGTGGAATGAGTTTTACCCATCTGACATCACTAAAACAACACCAGCGCATCCACACGGGAGAGAAGCCGTATCACTGCTCATAGTGTGAAATTAATTTTAACGGGCAGAGTTCACTAAAACAACACCAGCGCATCCACACGGGAGAGAAGCCGTATGTCTGCTCACTGTGTGAAATGAGTTTTACCCAAAAAAGTTCACTAAAACAACACCAGCGCATTCACACGGGAGACAAGCCACACCACTGCTCACAGTGTGGGAGGAGTTATAGTCAGCAGAGATGCCTAAAACGGCACCAGTGCATTCATAATGGAGACAAATCATAGTGAACTCAAGAGTCAAGTGTGCTCTGGTTATGGGTTCCACGCTGTATTGTGAAAACACCCTAAAACACCAAAACCATTAACAACAATGCCACAGTTCATGGTTTGGTCCCTAGCAAATTGAAGCCTTTGATTAGTCACAACTCGCTCAGAACTCGTCAGAAACCAGTCTCAGAAAAGTCGTGTCTGTCTGTGCACGTCTATCTAGCAGAAATGTGTCACAGCATTCTCTTCACACACGCTGGACAGAATTTAATAAACCTTTGCCAGTCCTTTGGTATTTGCTTTATGTTAAACGTGTTCCATAAATGAAATCAGAAGTGAATTTATGACCAATTATGTCCAAATTATGTCACAACATAATTTAGGACTTTTTGCCTTGAGATGAGTGTGGCTATACATGTCACTCAAAATGACAGTTTACCATTTATAGACAGAGTATGCAGGGACATGTATGTTCTTCCTGCGGAATGTTTAAAACCAGTTTGTGTTATATGTTCTTGTGAAACACAGGGTGCTTATAAAAAAGCAGTGATATGAAGTGCCACTATGAGATAGATCTAAGGTTTGTTAGAGCAAACATGTCAACTGCAGTCCGAGGTGATGTTGTGTAAAGTACTCGAACTGAGAGTCCATTGTTATTATTACAACATAATTTTATTATCTTTTTTCCCCCCCAGATTTTTCTCACCAGTTTAGTCATGTCCAATTCCTCCCCTTCACTAGGGGGCTTCCACATTAAAGCTACTACTACCACTCAGTCGGGAGGGCCGAAGACTATCACGTGTTTCACTAATGGCGCTCTTTAGTCAGCATGTGACGCTCTTGCACAGAGCAGGAGTAACGGGAGCACTCACTGTGTCTCAGCCTGCTCGTGCACCAGGCGGCTCCTTCCACCCAAAACACAGATCAAACAGCCATAAACTCTCACCTTGTAAACAGGGGAGAGCATCTTTTATAATTACAGTCGAATACGCCGAAATGCGCCACGGCCAGCAGCTTGTAATCCTCTACCCTCCCGCAGTCACTGGCACACAATAAACGGAGCAAAGCCGAGAACCCCGGTGAGTAGGATTCAGATGGCGACACTGGTAACACCTGTATCCTCTACCCTCATAAATTCTGACAGTGCAGAGAGCCTGACGCATCAAAGCCCGCAGCTAAGGAGCTCTCACGCCGAGCCTACAGCCTCTGCCGCTTCCCGGAGCCCCTGGTCGCCACGTCCAAGCAGCGCCACCGTCTCCCTAGACCGAGGAGGCTGCATCTTCTGCTCTTCTCTCTCTCTCTCTCCTCCACGGAGCCCCAGCACCTAATAGTATTGTATATATGTGCGTGTGCGAGAGTGTGAGTCACCGTAGCCTAAATAAAAGAGCACTAAATTCTCCTGCATAACAGTCGTCTGTGTTCTCCTGCCTGAGGTCGGTCCTTTGACAATAGATAAATAGATAGATAGAGTACTTTATATACCTTATATACCTTCTCACGTTCCCCCTCCCTGTATCTCTGTCGAGCTATACATGTTGTTCCTGAGCTGCCAGTGATTCAGACCCCCTCTGCCCTCTGGACCTGTCTGACTCATCCTGGTGCCCCGCTTCTGGTTGCAGATCTCGTCACATGGATGCCCGTGTGGACTCTTTGGGATGTGTCTTGGGACAGTTTCACTCTACTGAACTGCCAGCCTCCTAACACACAGTATGAACACAGTAAAAAAAAAAAAGCAGTGTTAGCATAAAGAGTGAGTTTTAACAATTCTTTGGAGGACATATGGTCCCACTCTATCGAGAGTAAAAATAACACTGACTGTAGTGTAGAACTTATAGTGTAAATAAAGCACTATAAAGTGTTAAAAAACAACACTGAGAGAGTATTTATTTACACTTGTTATTGTCCTTTAACTTTAACACTATGGGGCATTTAACAAATCTGGTGTTGTTTATTTAGATTACTCTGTTAAGTGTCATTCATAGTGTTCTTATTTGGTGCAAAATATGTATTTAAAAAATCCAATAAATATAAAGAAAATCTTTACACAGATGTAAACATTTAAATGTTTATTTATAAAATGGGCAACGTGGCTACTTAAACATGTACAGTTTGACTTTTCATATTTTATGAAATTTTTTCTGAACATTTTTAAATAAAAACTGCATTGACAGCTAAGTGTTAACAAGACTGCAGTAAGGTACAACAAACCAAAAGAAATTATCAGACCCATGAGATATTTGCATATCAAAAGGTTTGTAATAAATTAGTTTAGTGACATTGAACACTTTCAAGGATTCACAGTGTCTTGGTTCAATACTGTAGGCATAACAATGATCATCAAAGCAAACAGTTTTGAGTGGTGGTGCAACCAGTACCACAAATTAATTTCTAACAACAATATCTTTGATTTTATAAAACACTGGCAAATCAATGTCTACTTCACCACAAATAATTAAACCAGAACGGTATTCAGCTCCATTATACTCCACCCATTTAACTGAGAGAACATCTGTTTGAGGAGGAATATTCAACTTGGATGCAATTTGTACATTTTCACTTACAGTAAGTCACAGAGAGAAACAGTCTTTCCTGGTCCAATCACTATTCTGTCATGATTGAAGGTTTCCCATGTATATGCCATGCTATTCTGGTGTTTTTTTGCAAGTGTCAGAGTAATGTTTTTAAAACACTTTTGCTGGGTCTTGAAAAAATTATGCTTTGACTCAAACCGCATTGATCACATGTGAACGATGGGCCATATATTTCGTATACACCGGGGGTAATGCATCATTAGGTGATGCTTAAGCAGGAGGTTTCTGTGTGGAAACAAGCATGTGAAAAGCCTGTGATGCTCAGCAATTAAGTGTTTCAAATACACAGTAAGGCCCTCAGTTAATACAGGAGAAAATACAATGTTTCCAATTTGTGGTAACAGTAATAGTAGCTGCCAGTGTTCATCATGGGGCACAATGTCACCATAAATAAGTGGCACATTACGGAGTAGACACCAACACTGTATTGCGTTTATGCCCAAATCATTGCTCTCATCATCAAGTTTTACAGCAGGAGGCTGATTTCTCCTCTCCATGTACCCATAATTAAATGAATGCAATCTTCCATCCAACTCTTTTGCTGTCAAAAAATTAGCTTGTACATAATGCAATACAAGTTTTAATTCAAACTGTTTGGTACAGAAGAACAAATGTCACATTAAATTGTCCTGACGCCATTGTAAAAGTGTTTGTTCACCAAAAATCCACTATTTTTCCACACGTGGAAGACCTTTATACATTTTTGATTACATCCAAGAGCTTTCTAAACCCCCATAAACAGAAACACAACTACAACTTTCAACACCCATGTGTTGCATGACCCATGTTATGTATGTAGTATAACCACTGTGATAATATTGTGGCATGTGGCTATGTGTAAAAATAGACTATTAATATAATTTTTTTGCACACACAAACTACTTTTCTTGCTCTATAAGAACCACTATAGTCACAAGGACTATTTTAACTTAATCACATCTTCATTTGTTTTCTGAACATGAGAAAGCGCTTACTCTGTGGAATGACACAGGGTTAAGTAATTAATGAAATAACTACCATTATAATTACCAATGAAATAATCACTAAATTAAGATTTTAATGCCCTGGCACAACTCAATCTTTGATAATAAATAATCTAATAATAATCCAAATAAATAACCAAATAATCTAAAAATCATGTCCTTTAACAAATTTTGCTTTGGGCTTGGCAATCATGACCAATGGAATAAAGAATACTTAAAATACAAGTTACCTGTGCTTTTCAGTCATATCTGCAGTAAGAATATTGACCATCTTTCTCCTGTTGCTGTCAGGTAAGCATTTGGTTTTGTTGTACTCTCTGATGATTCCATCCCCACCAGGTTTAGTCTGCAGAACTCTTTTGACCATCTGCAAAGGTACAAAGCACAATAAATAACCCAAACCACTCAGGAAACATTCTGCAAACATGATTGTGTATTCACATTGTGATGCTGCCCCTGGATCAAATCTCCAACAAATAAATTTGGTCAACTCGACTTAACTTTTGCACTTTAATTTCATGCATTAACACAAATTACAGTGTGATATTGTCAGAAAACAAGGCACTTTCTTCAAAATGTTTAAAATATAATAATAATAAATAAAAAAATAAGTGACTAAATTCTTACTAAATAACATCCAAGGCACAGACAAACTCACAATTCCTCTGCTTCATCTTCAGCTCTCCTCTTTCTTTTAGGGCTGTCATCACATAGAATGGTGTCATCAGATTCATTGCTTGAAATCTCAATTGAGCTTTCTTCACTTGGCACTGGAGAAACATTGGTTACACACACACACACACACACACACACACACGAGCACAATCTTAACGCGTGATATTGTGATGCTCCATGGACGTTTGCAAAAGCACAAACAACCACATGTCACTTGCCGATGCTCAACTACATACATTTTGACGATATACATTACCATTTGAAGAATCTGGCAATAGTATTTGGAAAACACCCAAATTCAGGTGCTTCAGAACGTCTTCAAAAACGTCCTCGTCTATTTCAGTGCCAGACTCGTTGTAAAGCCTGGCCTCGGGCCTACTAGAAACACTGATGCCAACCTTCAGGAAGGCTATAAACGAATCAAAATAAGATTCAATTTAGTGGCTATGCAAACGCATTTGTCATCTTAATACTTATTTATTATATAATTACAAATACAATTACCTTCATCCAGAAAATTGGAAAGTTTCAAATCGCTGTGAGAAACTTTTCACATACTTCTGTTCATTTCTGAACTTAACTTTGACAAGCATCTTCACTCCTAACAAAGTAATTAGTGAGTACTTAAAACATATTGTTAAATTTAAGTATAGAAAGAGAAAGACCTCACCTTGAAGCTGGCATGTGGATAAAATGGCGTTTTGGTCTTCAAATTGGGGGAAAGGGGAGGGGCAAAAGATCATTTGGCGGGATGTTTGCACTTCAGGTGTAAAAATATAATTACACCACGTAGCACCCCTACAACTACACTACAAAAGAGCATTAATTAACACTGTTTGTTATTAATTCAACTCTTTTAGAATTAATAACATTTAACATTTTTACACCATTTTACATTGCTTGTTTTACTGTGAATGCAGATCAATTCCTGCTTTCTGTTTCACTCAAATGAGGATGGGTTCCCTGTTGAGTCCGGTTCCTCTCAAGGTTTTTTTCTATTGCCATCTCAGGGAGTTCAGGCGACGAGTAAACTTAAGGTACAAATTGTACAAATTAAGACCAAATTGTCTGCTTACAAAGTGGGAAAAACAAAGTAAACATTAGTTTAGAATACAAAAATATATATCTAGGTACCAATGTGTATATAGTGTATGTCTATATGGCTATTCGACCAGAATGAGTGGAAGTCTTGCGGATACCACTACCGTCATGCTACCTTAGTGTGTCCAGGCATGAGCAAAGGCGTTTAAAAGTAGATCTGCATAGCCAAGTGGAAAAGTCCAGCTAGAAATTATAGGTATGTAAGAGGTATGCAAGGTATATGTAAGACAGACCCTATCCACACACCCCCACCGTACTGTACATCCCCCACACCCTTTAAAAAATGACAATAGAATTGATTCAGAATGTTTTTTTTTTTTTTTGATTTTTCCCCGATTTTCTCCCTAATTTAGTCGTGTCCAATTCCTCCCCGTCACTAGGGGGCTCCCACATTAAGGCTACTACTACCACTCAGCCGGGAGGGCCGAAGACTATCACGTGGTTCCTCCGAACCACGTGACGCCAGCCGACCGCATCTTTTCGAACTGCTCGCTTGCGCACCGTTGGGTGCAGCGTAACACACTCGGAGGACAGCGCTATCCGCTCCCTCCGTTGCGCGAGCTCACAGACGCCCCTGACTGGCTGTAGAGCCGTGATTAATGTGGGAACACTAAGTACCTCTCATCCCTCCCCTCTGAGAGAGCTCGGCCAATCAGCTCTCTCTAGACCTCCGGCTGCGAGAGGTTACAGCACAGAATGTTTTTTTTATTAAACTTAAACCAAACTCCAATAAATAAGCAAATCAAAGTAAGAACAAGAAACAAACAGAAAATTTGGAAAAAATAGACAAATATGCAATTACAAGGTAATTATTATAAGGTGCAATTTAATTAAAGCTATACTGAAACAAACATGCGCACCAGTACTTGTTAGAGTTCTTAAAATTAATGTCGTTCTGCCGCGGTTTCAATGGCTTTTAAACACTGCATAGCGTATATCCGCCTGAAGCTGCTGGCAAAGCTCCGACAATTGTGGGTTGTCTTTCATCAACAACGGCCAATGGCATCCTCCTCATTGGACAGCAGTTCTGTCATTGCAGTCTGCCACATTTTTCTCTCTGCATCTGTTTGAATGACCCTAGACCTGGACTCCAACAACTGCAAAACACACCATAGTTAACCCCTGAAAACACTCAGAGATGTACTGAACTTAATACACAGATTAATTTCTTCACTTACTTGTCTTTTCCTTTGCTGGTTTTTAGCCCCTGCCTTAAAGGAGTCTCTTAGCTGGGACTTTCCTGGCTGAGACAAAGTGTATTTCCTTCGAAATGGCTCATAGTAAGTCCTGCAACATGCTGAACTTATTCTGTGTGGAAAGAGAATAGTGTCATTAATTACATTTAAAATTATTACTTTTAATTACATACATACATACATACATACATACCCCATACATAGCATGTAAATAAAAAACTGCATTCTTACCCAGTTTGTGGAGCGTATTTATGTGGATCATTTTGCGATATGCTGTATACCTACAACAACAAAGGAAGGAACAAAAATTAGTTGTGCTTGTCTGCTTGTCATTGACATACGACAGGCCTTTACAACTCACAGCTCTCACTCCTCACTTGCATGTTACCTTTTCAAGCACGCTGCCTCATACATCTGGCAAATGTAAAGTTTAGCTGGGATTTCCCATACCCATGTTTGTCGGGAGGACTGGAACTCCTCTGACAGGGCTAGGGTAAGCTGGTCAGGTGGCTGGCTGGTGGAGTGAATGTTTTTACATTAGGTTAGTTTTGTAAGTTTGTGTTATATGCTGCTGCTGTTGTTATATAATGGAGATATGTTGGGTTGACAGTGGACTGTAGATTGTAGAGTGGATTGGCAAGAAGGTGGAAGGGAAGTTTTGCAAATATAGGTGGCTAGTACATCAATATAAACACATGAGTTTAAATTCATTAAAAGGGGAAAAAAAGGAAAAAGGATAAATAAAAAAAGAAAAATGTAATATAACTTACCCTGTGGTGGCAAATGCAGCTACAGTATACCACTCCAGGAACACCTCTTAAGTGGGGCCTGGCAGAGTTCAGAGGTTACATGAGCTCTGGAGACATCCAGAGGCATAGATGTGAATGAGTGACTCAGGTGCACCTGGTAGCGTGTCTATTTAAGGGCCCTGATACCTGCTCAGTTTGTGCTATCATTAGGTAGTACTGGTAAGGTATCAGGGCCAAAGACAAAGTGTGTGTCAAAGATTGGTCTGGCAAAAGACCCAGCCAATGTCTACATGAGAAGTCGGCGTTAGAAAGAGAGCTGAATGCCATCAGTCAAGCATGCACAGTTACAGTTAACGTGTAAAACGTACATGAATAACACATAAGACCTTAGTAAGGGTTGACTCGACCAGTGAGGGGGAGAAAAAGGGTTAGTATTGTGACTGACAACATAGTCCAGTGGCCACCAGATCAGGGTGGAATGTCATGGCCCTTATTGCCATGTACATACAAGGGCTCTCCGAGCAGGCTAAAGGATGAGCTTCCTTGCTAAAAGATGAGCGATCCTCCAGGTGATTTAGAGGCTAGCCATCTGGGTGGACAACTGCCTTTGTGATCATGAGACTGAATGCCCAGAAGCTCCAGACGGCAAACATCTCCTCCACACCACAAACGCTGCTCTGATGCCAAGCCAGTCGCTCCCCCAGCTATAGGCAGGAAGCTTCACTTCTGCCCATTAAAGTGTCAGTGTGCCTTAAGCTGCTTTAAGGGCACCCAACCCTCAGCCCACAACCCACAACCTCCTGCCACAGTACATTTACATTTATTTTTACGTTATGTCATTATATATTTGAGCAGTGGATTAAGGGTCTTGCTCAAGGACCCAACAGTGGCAACTTTGTGGTTGTGCGGTTTGAACCTGGGACCTTCCAAACCATAGTCCAATGGCTTAAACACTGAGTTACCCCTAGCATTACTACTGACCCTGAGGGCTCCTGGGATAGAGAGGAAGTGTTCACCAAGAGAGAGGTCCACATCAAAAAAGTAATAAAACCTACATCCCCATACCCCCCATACATCCAACCATGGGATGACCGGAAGACGACCAGGGTCAGTGCCAAGAGCCTGGGTGACTCAGTCGGCATACACTGGACCCAAAACTCATCAGGTCCACTTTTTCCACTTTCCCGCGAAGACGGTCCTGTCCTCGACTGATGCAGACAGCTGTTCTCTGGGGACCTGTGACTTCAGTCGCTCAATAGTTCAGGACTGGAATTTCCTACAGTCTACCTGAGACTCCAGGAAGAAACTGGACTCCATTTAATTTAAACACATCTCCTGTTATACAGAATTTCCAGCCTTACACAGTATTATGCAGATCAATCCCTGCTATCCGTTTTCACCCAAATGAGGATGAGTTCCCTGTTGAGTCCAGTTCCTCTCAAGGTTTCTTCCTATTACAGGGAGTTTTTCCTTGTCACCGTCGCCCTCGGCTTGCTCATCAGGGACAATCTTATCATTTTGATTCATACACATTCACATTTCATACAAACTTAATTCTTTTAATTGTGTAAAGCTGCTTTGCGACAATGTCAATTGTTAAAAGTGCTATACAAACAAAATTGAATTGAACTTACACACTGAAAATATTATATATTATTGTAAATATTGGTATCTGCTGCACGGTCGTGTCTATTTTTTGTACAATACATGTGAGCTACTTCCATGATGGACACAGACACGCAGATGCGGTGAAATAAGGGTGCTTTTATTATACAGTTTTTTGAAAATCACACTTGTTTTTCCTCACGTTTGAGTTACTCGCTATCGGAAGCGTAGGAAGGCAGTAGGGAGCAGAAAACCCAGCCTGTAAATGGTGGCTCTGGAGAGCGAGCTCCCGGAATTGGCACGGAGGCGAGGCGCAGCGAGCTCGCAGGTGTGGCCGATGAGGGTGAATGGTGTCGCCCCGCCCCTTTTTGAGTTATTGTTTCCTCTTGTTTTTCGGAGATGGCTTTTTTTAGGCGAGTGATGAAGCTTTTCCTTATTGTGTGCACTAGGTGCCAGCCCGTTGCCACAGTACCATATGTGGGGCAACTTCAAGTGTATTTAATAGTTACCAGTACACTACTGGGTTTTTTAGGATCTTTTACAAATGCTAAAAGCATTTTCTGTTCTGTCACATGTTTTAGGGCTATCGAAGCACATTTCATCAAATCTAATTCATGAGTTCAACAGATTTAATTTAACTGCATATCATTACAAAACACAGCTTTGTGTTGTCTGGTGGACATGAGCATGGAACTGGGGTATAAACTGTTATTTGATCAAACACACGTCATTACTGGAATATTAGTTCATACCTGCTGCGCTGATTCTATGTGTATATGGAAGGCGAGGAAATATATAAACTATGTCTTTGATATTAAGCTATCTAACAAAAGTACAAAAGAAATTTACTTTATGCTGATGAAAATAAAATAATAACGACTTGAGTTCTGTGACACGTTAGTGCAGGTAAAACATCATTCTTATGGTACAAAATCCCACTGGCCATGATATTATGTTAATGGGAAAGGTAGTTATTAGTAAGTCACATTTGCATATCCACTTAGTCCAGTTCAGGAAGCACAGACACCTTCTGAGATAAATAGCATTCAAGCCTATCCTGCCGAACATCAGGGAAATAATACAGAGCTATGGGACCCCCCCTATTGATCTCAGTAACTTGGGTGAGGGTCAGAGGAAAACAGTATGTGAGATGTTGAGGGAAGAATCCAGCTCCTTTTCTCGGTCAGATAATGATATAGGCTGCATTAAGAAACTTCAGTTGGAAATTTCATTAAAAGATCCAGAACCAGTAGTCCGGACCTATATGTCTGTCCCTAAGCCATTATACTGTATGAGGAGATGAAGGATTATCTGAGGGATCTAATTGCACAGGGATGGGTTGAGAAATCCCACTCTTCCTATGCATCACCTGTCGTTTATGTAAGAAAAAAATGTGGCTCTTTACGTTTATGCATAGATTACAGGGAACTTAACCGCAAAACTCACCCCGACAGACAGCCAATCCCTAGAGTTCAAGATATCATGGATGGCCTTGGAGGAAATACCATGTTTTCATTATTAGATCAAGGCAAAGCCTATTATCAAGGGTTTATGGCAAAAGACAGCAGACATTTGACAGCTTTTGTGACACCATGGGGGCGGTATGAATGGACTAGGATCCCATTTGGGCTTATGAATGCTCCAGCAGCTTTCCAGCGCTGCATGGAAGAGTGTTTAGAAGGCCTTAGAGACAAAATTTGTGTTCCTTATTTGGATGATACATTGGTGTTTAGCAAAACATTTGAAGATCATGTCAGTGATGTAAGAAAAGTGTTGCAGAGATTGAGGCAATGTGGAATCAAACTAAAACCAAATGTGAGTTATTAAAGAGTGAAATTCGCTACCTTGGGAGAATAGTATCGGCAGAAGGGAATAAAATGGATCCTGCCGACACAGCTGCCATAAGGGTCCTGAAAGACAAGACCCCCAGAACAGTTGGCGAGTTGAGACAGATTCTGGGGCTGTTGAGCTACTATCGGCAGTACATAAAGGATTTTTCTCACATTGCTAGCCCCCTTTATGAGCTAAAAAAGGGCTCTGCTCAAGAAGTAAACTCACAACTTAAGGGGGGGAAGTGCATACAAAAAGAAATGCAAAAGTTGTACCATCTCACCCACCAATCGAATGGACGGACTCACACCAACAAGTTCTGGAACAATTGATTAACTGTCTGGTTCAACCACCTGTCCTGGCATTTCCAGATTTCTCCCAGCCATTCATTCTTCACACAGATGCATCCAACAGGGGTGTGGGTGCTGTTCTGTATCAGAGTGTCAGCATCAGAAAAAAATTATCACTTGCACTCAGGTAAATTGGAATTTCTCGCTCTTAAATGGGCGATTACAGAAAGGTTTCGTGACTATTTGTACTATGCACCCTTTTTCACAGTTTATAGCGACAACAACCCCTTGACTTATGTTTTGTCCACTGCTAAGCTAAATGCCACCGAAAGCAGATGGGTATCGGAATTAGCTGATTTCAACTTTACTATGAAATATCACCCTGGTAAAGAGAATATTGATGCTGATAGTTTGTCGAGAATGCCAGTGGATGTGGAAATGATGATCAATGAGGGTACAGAGGAGATGTCCTATGATGCAGTGAGAGCAACTGTTCAGGCAGTGGAAATACAGCAGGAGTCGAACGCCTCATTGTCAATGGCCATCTCTGTCAAGTTGTCTGGAGTGAGGCCCTTGCGTCTGTTTGTTGCTCCAGGTACTGCCATTGTTTCACTAACACCAGCACAGATACAAGAAGATCAGAAAGATGATGTATATATTGGGCCAATGTTACAGTGTAAGTTGTCTGGAGTGAGGCCCTTGCGTAAGGAACTAAAACAATTCAGCGCACAGAGCCTTTGTCTCATTCGTGAATGGGAGAAATTGGAGACAGTTGAGAATGGAGTCTTGTGGAGAAGGACAGCTCACAGAAAACAACTGATGTTGCCTGAAAAACACAGGATCACAGTATTGAAGGAGCTACACGACCAAATGGGACACCAAGGTGCTGATACGACAGTGTCACTGATTAGAGACCGTTTCTTTTGGCCATATATGCAGCGAGGAATTGAACAATATGCAATGGCCTGTGCTTGTCTAAAACAGAAGAAACCTAGTCGTGAGACAAGGGCTCCCCTTACAAACATTATTATCACACAGCCATTTCAACTTGTATCAGTGGATTTCCTCCACCTTGATAAATGCAAAGGTGGTTATGAGTATATACTTGTGATTGTAGATCATTTCACACGCTTTGCACAGGCGTACCCTACAACATCAAAGTCTGGAATAACAGTGGCTGATAGATTATTCAATGATTATGCTCTGAAATTTGGATTCCCATCACGCATTCACCACGATCAGGGAGGTGAATTTGAGAATCAACTCTTTTTCCAACTGAGCAAGTACTGCAGTGTGGCTGGATCGAGAACAACCCCCTACCATCCACAGGGGAATGGACAAGTGGAACGCTTTAACCGAACACTCCTGCAGATGCTTAAGACTCTCACCGGTAGAGACAAGCTGAACTGGAAAGAATCTCTGAACAAACATATATTTGCTTATAACTGTACGCGTACAGAGGTCACAGGTTTCTCCCCATTTTACTTACTATATGGCCGCTCTCCAAGGTTACCTATCGATATGATGTTTAACTTGCCAGCAGAAGGAGGAAGCTGTAATCACCATAGCTATGCTAAACAGTGGAGGCAAGGAATGCAGGAGGCATATGCTGTTGTGCAAGAGAATGCACAAAAAACTGCCCAAAGAAACAAGAGGATATATGATGGCAAGGTGAGGAGTTCAGTGTTGTATCCAGGTGACCGCGTTTTAGTAAGAAACATGACCCCTCGAAAAGGACCTGGAAAACTACGGAATCACTGGGAAGACACCATCCATACTGTAGTTAGGCAAGTAGGAGAGGATCTCCCTATTTATGAGCTGATGCCTGAACAGGGAAAAGGAAAGTCAAGGATTCTACATAGAAACCTCCTTTTACCATGTGATCACCTGCCCCTGGAAACGGAGGTGCGGCTACCTGCAAAACCAAAAAGGAAAACTGCAGTGACTGACAAAGAGGTTCAGAAGATGCGGAAGATGAGGATGATTATTATCTCATAGATATGCTATGTCAGCCTGTGACTCCACCACCAGGACCAGTGAGAGAAATATCTGAAATTGTACATGCGGTGATCCCACCTGACCTCAGCACACCAACCACTGAACTATCCCGGCTGGAGAGCAGTGATGATGATAACCCTGGGGAAAATCAAGATATTCAGGATGTAAGCTCACCTCATACTGAGAAGGACCGAGCATCGTCGCCCATGTTGAATGTCAGACAGGAAGAGGAGATTGACATGAGACCACAGTGGCCTCAGAGACTCCGTAGGCCACCAAAGACCTTTAGATATGACCTAATTGGAACACCATCTTGCTACTGTACAATCTTGCTGTACTGCCATCTTATGCAAGGCCCCAAGCTTGGATACAACCAGTTTATATTTTATAAACTTGCAGCCTTGCTACAACCAGCACCTGTATTTGTATGGAACTTAGACTGACTTTGCTTTGAACAGTTTAAAATACTTGACACTCATGGGCTTACAGCTTATTATATAAACACTAACATAGAATCCGTAGAAGCTCAGTGATCCACACACAACCTCTCGCGGGGACGCCTTTCCCAGAATTTGCTGTTTTCACAGGGGTGGGCGGGGCTGAAAAACACACATCTTTTTTCACATCGTTTATTCATAAAAATGTACATGTTTTTACTGTACAGGAAAATTTACCCTGACAAAGAGCAATATAAGAACAGTGCCAGCTGGCACACCTAAAATAGATGCCAAATAATTTTTTTATAGTCTAAATATTTTATTTTATAAACTTGTGCTATGTTGTTTACTTACAATATTTGTTAATTTAAAAATGTAATTTAGTATTAACCTACACACATTATATCTACGTTTCTCTGCTCCATCATATCAGCTACTCTATCCATTTACCAGTCATAGTGGCCAAATTTAAAGTTCCTGTTCGTTTAAAGTTCGTGATCCACATATTGACCTGGCACATGTTTAATGCTGGATGCCCCATGTTTGAGTAAATTATTATGTAATTCTCGTCAATTAAAGATTTGTAATGGTGCCCTGTAGATGCTGTTTGTATTTCTGATCATCTTTAACGGTTGCTTAATGGACTGTGTCATTCCTAACAGTCTCATATAAATAAACATTGGGTAATGATGACATTTAACCTCCTGAGACCTGGACTGTACTGCTGTATACGCTGTATCTTCTCCTCAGCCGTTCTCGTTGTTAGCACTTGATTTCTAAACACTTAATCAATGTCTTCAAACAGGAGGAAGTTTGCAAACCATATTATGCACTCATATGAGTATCATAGGAAGATATATAGACAGTGGAGTGTGGAGAAAACCATCAGTTTCCCATATGAGTATGGGTCTCAGGGGGTTAATAGTAATTACAACCATCTGTAATGGAAACCTTTGGGAATCTAAAGGAAACCATTAAGTTATTCTTAAAGTCTATTACAGTCAGATATTTTTCTCATTGATTCGAGTGGAATCATGCGCAGTGTTCGCAAGTATGTGTGTTAAAAACCGTTTACACACATTTCTGTACCGTAGCAGAATGATTACAATAAAAAGCCAAGAACCAGAAATAGCCTGTAAATCATTTTTTTTATTGTTTGAAGCATTAGGTTAGATAGGCTTGTGAGCTGTCTCAAACACACACACACACACACACACACACACACACACACACACACACACACACACACACACACACACACACACAGTTCTATTAAAAGAAACAGTGTTCAAAGAATTCTCACTTTGTGGTCTGTCTCTCACGTCAACTTTTGTGAACTTTTCAGAAGCACGTTGAGGTCCGGGGTGGCTTTCACAATGAGCACAGAGACCTTCTGTATCCATTTTCAATCATCTATCCAGCCTGCACCAGAAGCAGTACCTGTCAGGTTCCACTTCCCTATCAGCTGCTGGAAAAAAAGTGGAAAAATGAACACACACTTCAGTCAGTATTTAATCCAGAGCCTGACAACATGAAACTGAATGAATGATAAATCTTCTTCTATTTCTTCTTCTTTGTCTTCTTGCTATTGTTATCAATATTTCATATGAAATTATCATTGTCACTTTTAAATTGTTATTACCTTGTTCACAGTGAAATTAGGTAGCTTGGAAGATGCATTTATTCCCAAAATGAAGAGAAGAATTCCAAGAAGTCCTTACATACTGGTTGCCATGGTGACTCTAGAGCAAGTGCTGCACAGTGTAACACGTCACTGAGCCGAACTTATGTACTGTAAGGGACTGCCCCTAGAGGGCACTGTGGATATGTATGTTTGTTAGTTTTTGGAGTTCTGTTTATAGACTCAGTTTCCCAGAAGGCACCTCGGTCAGGTGATTGAGCTCACCTGAACCGAGGTCGCTCATTAGAGTAGTTATAAATAGCTGTTTTTTCTGTCGAGCATTAATTATGTTAAGAGGGCATTACTTTGGTCGGTGTTTGTTTTGTGTTTTAGTTTGGGTTTTGTTGTGTTTGGTTTTATGTTTAGAAGGCTCTATATGGTTTCTGATGTGTTTGTGTCTCAGCCTGCGTGTGAGTGTGTCTCTGCCTGTGTGTGAGTGTGTCTCTGCCTGTGTGTGTGTGTGTGTGTGTGTCTCAGTCTGCGTGTGGGTTCTCAGCTTGTGCCTGCTCTAAGCCCGGGTACGCTCTTAGAGTGTGTTACCGCTCATAGGAGCGCGAGTGTATGTGTTACCGCTCATAGGAGCGCGAATGTGTGTATGGCCGCCCATAGGAGCGCGAGTGTGTGTGCGTGTCGCCCACAGGGGCGCGAGTGTGTGTGCGTGTCGCCCACAGGGGCGCGAGTGTGTGTGTGTGTCGCCCACAGGGGCGCGAGTGTGTGTGCGTGTCGCCCACAGGGGCGCGAGTGGGTCCTGCTCTGGAGAGCCTGTATGTCTGGTGTGATCCCTGTTAGTTCTAAAAGAGCCTGTATGTTTTGTTTGTAAGAGACTGTTTTACGTTTGGGGAGTTTCTGTGTTTGATTTGTTTTCTGTTCATGTCTGGTCTTATTTTGTTATTAAAAGACTCTTTTTGATTTAACAACTCTTTGCGCCTATGCCCGCCTTATTTTAGCCCTTGGCGTTAACAACAGCCCGGACTACTCTACAGTTCGTGACATGTACAGTTTGGGTGTGAGCTCGCGCACACACACACACACACACACACACACACACACACACACACACACACACACACACACACACACACACACACAAACAAACAACACATACTTCTATACAATCTATACAATATTGGGCAGGTGGTTTTAATCTTATTGTGTACTGTGTTACTGCTCATACACTATACCAGGCAACCTTAAAGAGCCATTTGGAGCCATTGCCCACCAAAAAGAAAACATTGGCAGCCACAAAACCCTGTTGACATCTAAAATAAATATACCACTGCATATATCATTTTTTACCTTTAGGTTATGTATAAAAACTATTGTGTGTTGCATTTATGAAACTAATGAACTGTTACAGAGAAAACAAAATTTTATTTCTGCATGTAACAAAAACATTTTGAACTTAAAAAAAAAAAAAAAGATGCCGGGTTGAAGGTTGCTTTCAGATAAAATACTCAATGTCTATTTGAGTCCTCCTCATATTTATGAAATAAAAAGATGAACTTAAAACAAGCTAAAAATGCCGTCTTTTTCTATGTGCTGCCACCATTTTACCGCCTGTACTGGAGCAGACAGTCAGCTGTCAATTGGGGTCGAAAAAATTCTATAACTCGTGTCCTGGAGGGTATCACACATCAGCAGGTCTGACACATATTTTGAGCAACAAAAAATTTTTATTCTAATATTATAAGATCACCATCATCTTCAAATTTAGAATCACATTGAAAAAACTAAAAAACTAAAATACATTTAAATTAAATAGTCATTATTTATTTTCCAAAGCCACACGGAGCCACAGCAGAGGAATGTAAGAGCCACATGCGGCTCCGGAGCAGCAGGTTGCCGACCCCTGCACTATACACATACTATATACATACCACTCACACACAATACACATATACTACACAGCCAAATGTTCCCTTATAAAATCTTTTTTCCCCATAAGTGTGTAGGTGAAATGTCTTGTGTGTGTGTGTGTGTGTGTGTGTGTGTGTGTGTGTGTGTGTGTGTGTGTGTGTGTGTGTGTGTGTGTGTGTGTGTGTGTGTGTGTGTGTGTGTGTGTGTGTGTAAAAAATGAAATAAATAGAGGGAGTCTGAAAAACAGAAGAGCTGTGGACGGGTGCAGGTTTCAATGTGTCCATAACTAATAACTCAGCAGAACATTTTATCTAAAAATATGAAACATATTGTTTGTTGTGGATCATGTAAAGTCACAGTGACGGAGGAGAGCAGGTGCAGAAGATTAAAATGTAAAAGTGTATTTAATCAAGAACACAAACAAAAAAACTTCTTTATTTACAGTAACAGTTCAAGTTTAGTTATGCACAGCGCCGCGCTATTGCATTAAACATACATTCACATCCAATACCACACAGAGCTTTATCATTGATCTCCTAGAGTTACCAACCTCGATTGAATTGCTGTCTGACTCCACAGAACTGGATCAGGCGACTGAACATTTAGAGTCAATGTTCTGTTACACCTTAGATAATGTAGCTCCAGTTAAAAGGAAAATGATTAGAGATAAGGAACTCATTCCCTGGTATAATGATCACACACGCAGTTGAAAACAAACCGCTCGGAAATTAGTTAGTATTCCAAATAGCATGAAAGTAGAGCCTGAAAACAAAAAAGCTCTCAGTGCTGCTAGATCTCCACTTTATAGAAAATAACAAAAATAATCCAAGATTTTTATTTAATACCGTAGCTAAATTAACTAGAAATAAGACCACTGCAGAAATCTCCACAACAACATCATGCAGTAGTGAGGACTTCTTGAACTTTTTCAGTAAAATTTTAAATGTCAGGCTTTAAAACCAGACAATTTAAGGGATACATTAACCACATCACATCAGAACCTAGAATACTTTACTCCCCTTGAAGAGAGTGAACTAATTTCACTCATCTCTTCTGCAAAACCTGTATATTAGATCCTATACCGACACATTTTCTCAAGCAGATAGTACCAGCAATAACAGAACCCCCGTTGAAAATAATTAATTCTTCACTCAGCAGTGGGTATGTTCCCAAATCCTTTAAATTAGCAGTTATTAAACCATTAATTATGAAATTATGTGAGTCAGCTTGTCCTCGGCCAGCTGTCCAATTACAGGCCGATATAAAACCTCCCCTTTATCTCTAAGATTCTGGAAAAGGTAGTATCATGTGTTCATATCAACATAGAAATAGCATAAACGAACTGTATCAGTCAGGATTTAGGCCTCATCACAGCACAGAGACAGCACTTGTTAAAGTAGTAAACGACCTCCTATTGGTCTATACTTGTGTTACTCGACCTCAGTGCAGCTTTTGACACTATTGATCATAGTATTCTCCTTCACAGATTACAAAATGTAAGGGAACGGCCCTCTCCTGGCTCAGATCCTATTTGACTGATCGTTATCAGTTGGTCAAAGTTGGTCTCAGTGTTAAGTCTATGGGATTTTTTGAGGGGGGGGGGGGGGGGGGTAAATTGCGGGCCCCCAATTTTCCCCTCCTTAGAAGAGTCATAACACCCCATTTCCAAATAAGCAAAACTGATGTAGATGCAGGCCGTGAATTCTCTCGATCTCCCACCAAGAGAGGAGTATTCAGGCAGAACCATCGTTGTGAAAGTGGAGGCGCGAGACCGGAACTGTGAAGTCAGTCAGCACTGTGATCGTACTAAACCGTGGAGCTGTGCCATAGTCATGAGAGTGCGAGCGTTGGATCAGATCCGTGAAACCCATCAGTGTAGTGTCAGTGCCGAGACGCAAAGAAGAGCCGAGAGTGAATGTTGGTTCAGAACCGTGAAATCAGACAGTGTGGTTTCAGTGCTCTTTTATTATATAATATTATGCATAATGAAACAGGAGAATATAACACCTACATTTGTTGAGGCCTATTTATTTATCTATATATTTCATTATTTTTATGCATAACATTGAAGCAGAGGTCACCCATCTTACCGTGAACACTAGATTGTTTTTTAGCACTGTCACGGGTCAGCAGCATTGTGTGTCCTTGTGCAAGAAGTAAATTTTTTATGAGGCTATTTGTGATTCTCAGGTTAATTTGTAATTCTGATGGTCTGTAATGCTAACGTAACTGACTGTCATTCCTAATGGCCGCTACAGTATATGAATAATTGTATTGTGTAATAATATTCAGTCTCCTGAAACCCGGACTGTTGTGTACACTGTAAATTCTCCTGAGCGGTTCCCTTACTTAGCACCCGATAACTATTCACTTTATCAATGTCTTCAAACAAGAAGTATACGGGAGAATAACAAAAGAATCATACCCTCATATAAGGCTTGAGCAAAGATATAGACAGTGGAGAGGAGAGAAACCCATCATGTTCTCATATAAGGATGGAACTCAGGGGAGGTTAATAGTAATGATGACGATTGTTAATTCAGGAATCTGGTGGAAACACTTAAGTTAGTCTTAAAATTTATTAATTGATGGAAATGATTTTTCTCATTGAATGGAGTGCAAGAGTGTGTAGTGTTCACAAGCAATAAAAAGCCAAGAAACATAAACAGCCAGTAAATCATGTTTTATTGCTCAAAGCGGTTGATTAGTCGAGACAGTTAAACTCCTGCTGTAGGGAAGAGAAGCTGAAACCCGGATCAGGAGGTCGAGTGTAATTTATCTGTGCGCAGCCATCGTGGTGATTTCTGTAGAGGTCAGAGGTCAGACATCAGAGTCGGCTCCTCAGTCACATTCACCTGAAAAACAAAAAACATATTAAGATCATCAGAAACTGGGCTCGACTGAGTGCAATAATAGACATTAATCTCATGTCCTAAATGCAGGATTAGTGTGTGTATGTAATGAGCCAGCTACTGTGTCGTACCCTGGTAAGGGATGAAGATTATTTTCTCAAGGACAAACTGCTGCTTCAGAGCAATCTGACAGAATATCATTTTAACTTCCAGACTGACCACAGTCTTACGGGCTGTCTCACACACACACACACACACACACACACACACACACACACACACACACACACACACACACACACACACACACACACACACACACACACACACACACAAATGCAGTTTTATTTAAAATAAACAGTACAATCTCTATATCAGTGCATTCTCACTGCCTGGAAAAGTCAACTGCGTAGGTTAGCATTAAAAAAGTATATGGTGTTAATAAACAATACATTTTAATAAAAATATAATATAATGTGAAAAAATACACAAAGAGCTGGTGACTGACTGTAGAGCTCAAGGTTGGAGGTAACACTTTGATTCGTGATCCTTTTATTCTGGATGATAATGTACTCATCATATTTCACATCCAGAAAACTGATTTCAGTCAAAGGTTGGTAGTCTGAGACAGAAAAAACATTAGAGTAACACGTCACTGTGCTCAATAATGCTTTAATTAGATGTTGTGTTTTCTAGTTCATAACTCTGTGTTTGGTCACAGGCATGTACATGTGTGTAAAGTCACATCTGTGGTGTGTTTCAGACTCACCCAAGCTGTTGAGAATAAATTTCCCCACGGTTTTGGTTTTCTTCAGTAAATTAAATGTCGTGATACAGTCAAGGTATGTACCGCCCGGAGTTCTACACACACACACACGCACACACACACACACATACGCACACACGCACACGCACACACGGACACACACCCACACAAAAATATAGTTAAAGGCTGTGTTTAAAGTGTTCTCACTGTCTGATGCTTTTTCTTTCTGTCTCTCACATCATAAGTGAGCCTCTCACTCTCATGTCTCCGCCAGGGGTGGGCGTCAGGTGGATCACAGAGACCCTCTCTATCCGTTTGGGATTTTCTATCCACCCTGCACCAGAGGCTGTACTTGACAAGTACCACTTTCCTTCCAGCTGAGGGAAAATTAAAAAAAGTATCAGATACAAGGTCAAAAACATGCAAAAGTTTAGGCAAGGTGAAAACAGGATTTTCACAAAGTGACTGTGGAACAGAATCTCATAAATAGCATGGTGCTAATGATAGACTGTCATGTCTAATGATTAATCCAGAACCTGAGAGCCAGAAACTGTGTCCTTCTTCTTCTTCTTTTTAATATCATTATTATTACTTTAAAATGATTATTAAATTATTACCTTGTTTACAGTGAAATCAGGCAGATTAGAAGATGCATTTGTTCCCAAAATTAAGAGAAAAACTCCTAGAAATCCCAACATCCTGGTCGTCACAGTCTCCAGAGTAAGTTTAATAGCGAGTCACTGAGCCAAACTTAGGTCTGTCTCTCTCTCTCTCTCTCTCTCTCTCTCTCTCTCTCTCACTCACACATACACACACACACGCACACACACACACACACGCACACACACACACGTACACACACACAATACATGTACTACTCCTATCCACCTATCAGGACCTATCAAAAGTTATCCAAGAAAGAAAATCTGGTAAACTGGCAACAAGGGCTTGGGCTTCTAGGGGTCACTGATACTTTTGGGAGTGAAGGCTGGTCCATTTGTTATGATACACCTCAGAGATATAAAGTGGAACTATACAATAATAGGAAGGTGTATTTAATTTTATTGCTGAACAGTGTATACACTTTACTTATACTATAAACATATACACACTACAGTATACACATATAATTTACAGACTATACTGGAACCATTTACAGGTGAAACTTGAAAAAATTTGAATATCGTGCAAAAGTTCATTTATTTCAGTAATGCAACTTAAAAGGTGAAACTAATATACGAGATAGACTCATTACATGCAAAGCAAGATAGTTCAAGCTGTGACTTGTCATAATTGAGATGATTATGGCGTACAGCTCTTGAAATCCACAATGTCAGAAAATTAGAATATTGTGAAAAGGTTAAATATTTTAGGCCCAAAGTGTCTCACTGTAATCAGCTAATTAAGCCATAACACCTGCAAAGGGTTCCTGAGCCTTTAAATGGTCTCTCAGTCTGGTTCAGTAGGAAGCACAGTCATGGGAAAGACTGCTGACCTGACAGTTGTGCAGAAAACGATCATTGACATCCTCCATAAGGAGGGAAAGCCTCAAAAAGTAATTGCAAAAGAAGTTGGATGTTCCTAAATTGCTGTATCAAAGCACATTAATAGAAAGTTATGTGGAAGGGAAAAGTGTGGAAGAAAAAGGTGGACAAGCAGCAGGGATGACCGCAGCCTGGAGAGGATTGTCAGGAAAAGACAATTCAAAAGTGTTGGGGACTTTCACAAGAAGTGGATTGAGGCTGAAGTCAGTTCAAGAGCCACCACACACAGACGGATCCTGGACATGGGCTTCAAATGTCGTATTCCTCTTGTCAAGCCACTCCTGACCGACAAACAATGTCAGAAGCGTCTCACCTGAGCTAAAGAAAAAAAGAACTGGTCTGTTGCTCAGGGGTCCAAAGTGCTCATTTCTGATGAGAGCAACTTTTACATCTCATTTGGAAACCAAGGACTCAGAGTCTGGAGGAAGAACGGAGAGTCACACACTGCAAGATGCTTGAAGTCCAGTGTGAAGTTTCCACAGTCTGTGTTGATTTGGGGAGCCATGTCATCTGCTGGTGTTGGTCCACTGTGCTTCATTAAGTCCAGGGTCAACGCAGCTGTATACCAGGAGATTCTGGAGCACTTCATCCTTCCTTCCACAGACGAGCTTTATGGGGACGCTGACTTCATTTTCCAGCAGGACTTGGCACCTGCCCACACTGCCAAAAGCACCAAAACCTGGTTCAGTGCAGAAGAGCTGAAGGTCGCTATTGCAGCATCCTGGTCTTCCATAACACCTCAGCAGTGCCCATGCCACGCCGCATTGAGGCAGTAATTGCTGCAAAAGGGGCCCAAACCAAGTACTGAGTACATATGCATACTTATACTTTTCAGAGGTCCGATATTGTTCTGTGTACAATCCTTTTGATTTATTGATTGCATGCAATATTCTAATTTTCTGAGATTGTGGTTTTGAGGTTTTCATGAGCTGTACACCATAATCATCTCAATTATGACAAATCACGGCTTGAACTATCTTGCTTTGCATGTAATGAGTCTCTAATATATTAGTTTCACCTTTTAAGTTGTACTACTGAAATAAATGAACATTTGCACGATATTGACATTTTTCGAGTTTCACCTGTATAGTGAACCCTCTATAATCCAAATGTTCCCAAATAGAGCACTTTTTCCCCAATAGAAAGTATATTGTGATGTCATTGTGACGGCGGGCAGCAAGTGCAGAAGATTCAGAATGGGAGAAAATCCCAAGTACAAGAATTGAAAGACTTTTAGCTGCTATAAAAAGCGTTTGCAAGCTGTGATATCTGCCAGAGGAGGGGTTACTAAGAACTGATTATGTGGGGTGCACAAACTTTTGCACAGTGCCACAATAAAGTTTTTATTTTTTTTATCTTTGTTCAATTTAATACAAATGCACAGCACTCATCATTCCCATTAGGGGACGGAGCTAATGTCCTGTCTGAAATCGAACACTGTTACAGGCCCAGAAGATCATTTAAACAACAAAAAGTAAAAGTTATATTCAGTCATTTAGAACAGAGATAAAGGTGTACATATTGGATTTAATTGTTGTATTAATTGGTCAGGTGAATCTTGCCCTCTGCAAGCTAAGAGGTGTTTTTGTGACTGAGTCTCATCAGAAACGTCTGGTAGCACTGCAGAGATATATCCTCCTAAAGGTTTTAAATGAGGCTCGCCCTTTCGAACCAATCATAGAGGGCTAGTATCAGGGTGGCGGGTCCCTAATCATAATATTAGCTGGGAAAAAGAAAGATTTTTGAAAGGTAGGGAGAGAAAATTTAAATTAAACCAACATTCCAGATTCAGACCTTACATCTGCACTTTTAGCAGACCGGAGATAACAGTCTTTTCCAAATAGACCCTGACTTGGCTTTATTTCTGCTTGACTGGGAAGTTTTATTATTATAATTTATTTTATCTTGATAATGATTTATACCTGTACACATACAGTAAATCATGCCAGAACCTTCAGCTGCTGGCTAAGCTAAGGGTCTCACTTTTAGACTTCTCAAGAAGATTTCTCTACAATTTCTCAAGACTTTATTTACTTCTGGAGCGTACATAAAAGCCCATCCAGTGTTTCTTTCCTGCCCTGTCAGCTCACCTGCTAACCTCCTTCTTAAGAACATTTAAATCCAAAAAGTGCTAAAAGTCAACTTCAAGAACATGGGAAAGACCCCTGAAACCTTTAGCCTTCATCATTGTGTAAATGGATCATAAACTGACACACAAGATAAAATGATTATAACTTTATTATATCAACAATCAGGATTGAGGACACACAGATGAAGTATAACTGCTACATTGATTAATAACATTTTTAATCTGCTTTGAATCAAAAGAAAGAGAGACTCATTTGTAGGGTAACCTGAAAAACGCCCAGTGCATCCAGTACAGTACTAGTCACACACACAGACGCAGAGCAGCTCATTAATTCTCTTAAACCTTGATTCACCTCTCAGCGTATTCACATTTCTGTTGCATCATCAAGCAAAAGCAGAAAGTAGACAAACTGACTAATAAACCTCTATTTAAAAAAAGGCTAATGACCACCAGTCTCCTGATTTAAAGTCAGGTTTTAATCTCTGTGTGAACACAACACAGATTTCATTCTCACACGTTCAGCCTTTGGCTTTGACTCCTGAGCAGATCGCAGTCGAGTGCCATTGCCAGTTTACTGCTCGGAACATGATGTATCCGGGTTCAGTTTCCTCTGGAGAGACAAAGTAAGATATATATATATATATATATATATATATATATATATATATATATATATATATATATATATATATATATGAGGAAACTGAATCATTAAAAATTAATTTTTAATAATCATTAAAATTCTGAAATGATGGAATAATAACTTATGTTTATTTTACGCATAGGACATAAAGGAAGTCTGATCCAAACCACTCTGAGTTTATGTTTAGTTTCCATACAAACCTCTGGATTTGCGTCCGTACAGGTTATAGTTGTAGCGTTGAATGGATGTTTTTCTTCACCAGGAATAGCTGAAACCAGCTGAGTGCTAATGTTAATACTGTAACTACACACAACTCTGAAAGTGAATGCTGTTTAAGAGTTACATTAACATTACAAGGCAGCTACATTAGAAGGTAGTCTCATGTGGTACTGTAGCTATGTTGTGGTCAGGGTGGCTGATATCTCCCAGTTGCCTAGCAACAGGGTTTACATTAAGTTTCTCACCTGAAAGAGTTTGCGGAGGTTTCCTCCGTAGCTGGTGAGGAATCTGATCCCAGTGTGGTAGAAGAGGAGGAATCATCTCATGTTAGAGCTTCCCAATAATGATTAATTTTCAGTTGTTTAGGTTTGGTGTAGTGGTTAGCACTGTCGCCTTGCAACGCCAGGGTCTGGGTTCGATCCCAGGCCAGGCTCGATTCCCATGGAGTTTGCATGTTCTCCCCGTGCTTGGTGGGTTTCCTCCGGGTACTCCGGTTTCCTCCCACAGTCCAAAGACCATACAGTAGGTTAATTGGCGTTCAAATTGTCCGTAGTGTGTGAATGAGTGAGTGTATGTATGTGTGTGTCTGTGCCCTGCGATGGATTGGCACCCTGTCCAGGGTGTACCCTGCCATGTGCCCTAAGTCTCCTGGGATAGGCTCCAGGCCCCCGTGACCCTGAATACAGGATTAAGCGGTATAGATGATGAGTGAGAGTGATTGAGTGCCTCCGTCTGATCCGCTCCCACCGGCTCGATCAGCGATCTCCTGGAAATGTTACAACAATAGAAAAGGATTAGATGATGTTAAGATAACAAAATTCAGCTAATGTCCATAAGTATAAACATGAAGTTAGATCTCGGACTGATGGTGCATTTCCCATTAGTGTCGTTCTTGTGAACGCTAGCCACCAGAGTCCATCCTCCTCCTGTGGTCGTCGTGTCACAGTATGTCTGATACACGAACCCGCTTGGCGTTCTCAGATAATAAATACCGTCTGCAACAACAGACATGAAAGAATAACATCATTTTCCACACTGTAGTGCTCTGAAAGTGTCTTTAACATTTGTCTTTTACATGAAATATTGTTCAGTGTGTTGTTTCAGCACATAACCTGTACAGTACCAAATCTTTCCTTGATGTCTTTGCAGCTTTGTGGAGTGGGATATACCCGTTCTGTAGAAATAAATGTGGGGTTATACCGCTGTGTGTTTGTCATACATTCCTTTATCTACTGTATAAATGCTGAGCCAGTGCTCAAAGCCCCAGCCACTGGATACTGTGCTGGTCCCAAGCCCAAACCAGAGGCATCACACAATAATAAACAATAAACACTGATTCTCTTTTTTACATCTTATATTTTGCAATTTAACAGACACACACCTTACAATAAATTCACATTAACTTCCCTTTAAATACTGAGTGCTTTGAGCATGATCCAGTCAGAAGTGAAGAATCCAGAAAGTTCGCCGAAGAATAAACCAACTGCTGGGTGAAAATAATACAACCAGGTTTTTAATGTTTTAAAGATATATTAAAAATGTCATTAAACATACCACAGTTGCTTCTTCTGACAACTATACAATATGCCAACGACTTTCCACACACAACTTTAGTGAAGATTACTAATATGATACCTAAATTTACATTTAATGTGTGACCATTTGTGATTTAGACATGACCCCTAACATCTGAGTTTCGTGTGGCACATTCTCAAGGGATTAGCGGAGCCTGCAATTTTACTTGAATTTACTGACTTATCTCCTGGATATACAGTACTGTATATATCCCGAAGTGTGTGTCTCTTAAGAGTGTGTTGCGGTGAAAAGAGGAGGGGAGTGTGTGTGTGTGTGTGTGTGTGTGTGTGTGTGTGTGTTTGTGTGTGTGTGTGCACGCAGACTATGTGTGAGACAGAGAGAGAATTTATGGATGTTCAGTTAGATAGATTAAAAAAAAGGAATGCCCTGGGTCATTCACATTTCACCGGGTTAAAATCTAATAGCTCGAGCTGTACCCTTGATTTATCTGTAACATTAACCTTCATTTATGATGTGAACATCCTTGTTTAATTGTGCACTATTTTGAATCAGCTATTGTTTGGAAATGTTATTATATGTCTAGCTGTATGATATAAACACAGAGTGTTGACTCTATACATAGTGCCATACGTTTCATCCATCACTTTCTAATCTTCTGATGGTATTCAGCTTTATCTTTCTGCATTGTTGTAAGGTGTATACTGTAAGGAGAATGACTTCAATACGATCTTTTGTCAAAGGCATTCTTAAAGGCTATCTGAAAAATATATATAAACACATATTATATATAACATCTGTACCCCTTGGCTAAAAGTGATACGACCTGATTACGCCACCTAGGTTGTTTCTCTACCCGGGAATATAAAGTGAAAAATAAATAAATCAAGTCAAATTACAAAAAACTGAAAGACCCTGCTGGCTCGATTGGATCAAAGACAGAGTCGTGACTTAAAAAGAATAAATGCAAATTTATTTCACATAAAGATTGGAAGAATTATCTATAAAATAAAAACTCTTACACAATTTGCCAAGTAGATATCATCAGGAACCACAATACTTTGAAAGCAACAGAAAGGATGAAAATCACAGCAAACCAACATGAAATCTCTTAGAACAAATAACCCAAAGAAAGAAACAAATAAATAAAAATATACTCCCTTCCATTAAGCTTCAGTATATTCATACATTCACATGTGGACTTCGCAAAAATTATTAAAACAATCATTAAGAAAAAGGAAAGATATGACATTTAGATCACAATGTATCTTAAAAATCATTCATGCTGCTTCAGTGAGCCTGAATACAGATTAATTCAATTGGGTTTAATAGCACAAATAAACGAAATATCCATTATATAACATTTTATTTTTCATTTTAAACATCGGCATACATTGGAGTGAATGATAATTAAATATATTTAAAACTATAGGGCTTTAATAGATGGGCCTATAAAAAAATAGCCACTTAAATGTTTAAAAAAAAATTCCAATGGACAAATACCACTCAGGACACCGCCTAATTTTAGGGTTTGTTCATTTAAAAAATTAATTTAATTCAATAGCTTTCTAACCATTGGGCATGTCCAGATGCCACTCAGGCCACAATAAACTGCTCCCACTCATCTACATACTACACCTTTTAGTTTTAGGGTTTCTTCATGTTTTACATTTTATATATATATATATATATATATATATATATATATATATATATATATATATATATATATATATATATATATTTTTTTTTTTTAATTCAATAGCTTCTTAACTATGAGGTATGGACAGATGGCACTCAGGCTACTGTAAACTGCACCCACTCATCTACATACTACACCTTTTAATTTGAGGGTTTATTAATTTTTTACACTTTTTCACATTTAATTTTTTTAAAAATCAATAGCTTCTTAATCAAATTAGATGGAGAAATGCTACTCATAGTACCATGGATAGATAATCCTCATCTACTGTATGTACTACACCCTTCATTTTTGGAATTAAATTTTTCAATAGCTTCTTAACTGAAGGAGATGGAGAAATGCCACTCATATCACAATGAATTTTCTTTTTATATATATATATTTTAAAAAAATAATAATAATAGAAAAAAATGGAAAAAATAAATAGACCCTAAAAGGTGTATTATGTAGATGAGGGGGAGCAGATACCTTCAGATGGCCGTATCAGTCAAAAAGTTGTTAAATTATAAACTAAAAAATATTATTTGTTATCTGTGGATTCCTCTTGTGGACTGTGATGACATGCAAAAAAACGTATGTGTTGGTCATCAAAGTGTTGATGATATTGTCAATCAATCAATCAATCAATCAATCAATCAATCAAACAAACAAACACAAACAGAGAGGTAAATAAATAAATATGTGATCCTCCGTTTGGAGAGTAAAATTATATGTGATTATTACGTACATTATGAAACATTTTAAAACAAGAAAATGAATATTAAAGATAAGAATGGACTAACTGAGTTCTGGCTATTAAGTAAGTAGGTGAGCAAACAAACAAACAAAAATAAAATTACTTGAGTTGAAAAATGAGGATAAAGCAGCTACTGTAGCATTAGCAATGTTTTTAATTTTTAAAAAGCAGCTCATATCCGTCATGAAGCTTCTAACAGCCTGCAAATCTTCATGAAGGCATGCTCTCCGAACCTGAAATATTAAATAACTTGGTCTGATCTTTTCTTTATCATCTCTCAGTCACTCTGTGTCACAGTTCAGATGGCTGTATCAGTCCAAAAGGTGGAAAATTATAAACTAAAAAATATTAAATATAGAAACACACTCCTTTTCCAGACTTTATGAACTTCATCCAGCCTTTCGCTGCATCAGAGAGTGTTTAAGCGGAGAGTGTTTAACATCTTAAACCTGAAGAGTCTCCAGAGCGAGTCGGTGTTAAAGACTCGGCCAGTCAAGGGTTAACGCTGCAGGTGTTTAGACCTGATGTGGGCGCAGGAAGATTAAATCTGACTCAAGGCTTAAACCTGTTTAATGTAGTGTGCATTGGTTAGTCAACACACACACACACACGCGCACACACACACACACAACTAGACTACACATACAACATATTTAAATATGATCCAGTTATAAGATTTGAAATCTCTACAAGTGAAGCATATCATGGTATTAAAGTTGCCTCATCAATTAAACCGATTGCATTTGGAGTTAATCTAAATCCAGGGTCTTATTCACACAGCAGGTTGAAAAGCTCAGCCGAACAGAATTATGAAATAATAAATAAATAAGCATAATTAATGATGGGTGTTATCTTGCTAAAACATATCTGCTTATCTTCAACTATTAATGCAAGGGATGAGAAGTGCTTTGAAAAATTGGTTGCCAATACTTTGTGCGGCACAAAAAAGTCAGTAACACCTAAAAAGCAATGTGTGCAGTTTCTGAAGTTTAGAGGAGGGCGCTCCCTTGTGGTGAACCTGGGTAAGAGTTAAAATAGAGTGTGTTGCGGGGAAAAGACGAGGGGTGTGTGTGTGTGTGTGTGTGTGTGTGTGTGTGTGTGTGTGTGTGTGTGTGTGTGTGTGTGTGTGTGTGTGTGTGCGTGTTCAGTCTCAGTCAGACCACTCATTGACATCCAGGTCAGACTCATCTTCCGAGTCGCTGTACTCGACGGCGATGCGTCTGGACAGGATGGAGGCCACGTCGTTTTCTGAACATTCCCTCATTGCTCGCTGCTCTTGAACCTTCTTTAGCTGTATACCTGAACATACACATGCATACACACTCAGCTGTGCTGAGAACTCCAGAGCCATCCATAACATTCCATGAAGACACCAGAGTTCATCTCACTCATGAAGCACAAACAAAAACCACCAAACAAATCTAGAGCTACAGACGGGATTCCAGATAAATTAACTGATTTAATTATAGGAAGCCACGGATTCTTCTGATGGCGCAGGAGGGATTCTAGTTCCTCACGGTAAAGAACAACACAGTGTCTAGTGTTAATTAATGAAGTGAAGTGTTCGTTAATTAAGTCTAGTGTTCATGTTGAAGTTCTAGAAAGTTCTATGTGTAAGGGACTGCCCCTAGAGGGCACTGTGATGTGTGTTTTTTAGTTTTTTGTAGTTCTGTTTGTAGACTCAGTTTCCCAGAAGGCACCTCGGTCAGGTGATGACGGAGCTCACCTGGGCCGGGGTTGCTCATTAGAGTAGTTATAAATAGCTGGTTGTTCTGGGAAACTGAGTCGAGCATTCATTATGTTATGAGGGCATTACGTGTTTTCGTTTTCGTTTTCGTTTTGTGTTTTATTTTGGTTGGGTTTGGTGTCATGTTTTGAAGGCTCTATAGGATTTGAAAGTTGTGAGTGTGTTTCAGCCTATGTGTGTGAGTGTGTTTCAGCCTGTGTGTGTGTGTGTGTGTTTCAGCCTGTGTGTGTGTGTGTTTCAGCCTGGATGTGTGTGCGTGTGTTTCAGCCTGGATGTGTGTGCGTGTGTGTGTTTCAGCCTGGATGTGTGTGCGTGTGTTTCAGCCTGGATGTGTGTGCGTGTGTTTCAGCCTACTCTAAGCCCGGGTACGCTCGTGGAGTGTGTGTTTGCCGCTCGTAGGAGCGCGGAGTGTGTGTTTGCCGCTCGTAGGAGCTGGTGCGCTATTAGAGGCGCGAGTGTGTGTGTGTGGTTCGCCCATAGGGGCGCGAGTGTGAGCGTGTCGCCCATAGGGGCGCGAGTGGGTCATGATTGGGAGAACCTGTGTGTTTTGTGTGGTCTTTGTCTGTTTGTTTTGTAAAGAGCCTATGTGTTTTATTTAAAGAAGAGTCTGTGTTTTTCGTTACGTGGGTTTCTGTGTTTATTTTCTGTTCATGTTCTGTTTGATTGGATTATTAAAAGACCTTTTTTGAGTCAAACAACTCTCTGCGTCTATGCCCGCCTTACTTCAGCCCTTGGCATTAACAACAGCCTGGACTACCCCACAGTTCATGACACTATGGTGCAAATCTCTGAGAACCAGAAATAAATTCTAAAACTGCAGAGGAACCACAGGGGCATTCAGAGGTACATGTAACAATTCTTTAGTAAAAATCTAGATTTAGTGAAAAATTCTACAAGTAGATATAGGAATTCTTAAAGAAATTTGTAGAACTTGACTGGAAAAAACACACACACGCTCACCCATGCGTATAGCTGACAGCAGGTCACTGCGCCTGTCTGTGATTGGCTGGGACTTCTGGCTCCATCCCTCCCTTGTTCCCATCAGGTGAGAGGGTACAGGTGGTATCGGTGGAGGTGGTGGTCCTGGAGGGGGCGGGGTTTGAAGTGGTCCTGGAAGTGGGACAGGTGGGAGGGGACAGGATAAAGCAGAAGTGGATGGTCCTGCATGGGAAGAGGGTGGGGCTGGAGGTGTTGAGGGCATGGTCTGTAATGAGGGGATGATGGCAGCTGGAGGAGAAGGAAGAGAACCGGAACTGGCATAATATTCCATCAAACTGAGAGAAAGAAAGATAGAGAGCGAGAGAGAGAGTGGGAGTAGTTATTGTACGAATAAAAAGAGAAACAAGAACGTTATTTACAGGAGTGAATATGTTTACAGACATTTTTCATTACCAATAGTCTACAGGAGGGAGTGTGATGTCACCATTAACCACGCCCCCTGCGCGCATGTGCAGAGAAAAAGAATTCAACCTGCATCCAGAGGGAACACTATCGGCCACACCCACTGGTCCACCAATGCTTTGGTACTCATGCTCCGCCCCCTCACTGGAATCAGACAAGGCAGGTTAGATAAAAAAGTGGGCGTGGTCTAAACAGACAGTGAGGTCTGACAGAGAGAAGAATCGATTGTATGGATTAAATCGTTCTAATTATCAGTTACTTTCATTTATTAATTTTTTTTTATTAGCCTCTAATTTTTGCAGGCGATGATTAAAATCATCAGAACTGTCTTAGTTACGCTCCTAAAAAAATGTCTGACACTGATGGTAACTACCCCCTCCACCTGGCCTGAGGAGACAGTGATCTATCAGACAGCGCTCCCTGCAGGACACTGAGAGGATGTCGATGATCTGGACGCAGCTCCTTATCAAGAGCCATCATGTTCCACTCCTCACGACGGTTCCTCGCTTTACGTACTTTTCGGACCTCCCGTGGTGGCGTTCCATCCTCAACACTCTTCTGCTCCTGAGAGACAGAGAGAGAGAGAGAGAGAGAGAGTAAGAGAACAGAAGAAGAGAAGAGAAGAGAAAAGAGAAGAGAAGTATCTCACTCTCTGTCTCCTCCTCTCTTTCCTCTTGTCCTCGGTGTCCTGAAGCATTTTTTCTTTCCAGAGGTCAAAGAAATACGAGGGATCCGTGTAGAACTTCATTCCATCTACATGATCTTCTCTGTGGAGAGGAAAGAGGAACAATCCCTGTGACTACATAATGATGATGATGATTATATATTTTCATAAAATAAGTGGAATAGAAAAAATATTTATGACCCAATTAAAATTATTAATAAAACATCAGTAGTTTGAAGAAAGATGATATATAGTCACTATATCAAAAGAAGACATGATATGGTTCAATAGGGCACATAATAGAGTTTATAGAAAACTAAATAAATAAAAGTTTAAATGTAATTATTTTAATTATTAAATAAATGAAACAGATTTCTAATAACTATATAAAAACTAATATTGCATTATATTATATTATATTATATTATAACATAATGTACTGTAATGTAACGAATAGAATAGAATAAAATAGAATAGAAACGTTCTCGTCCACTAAGACAAGTACTACATTCACAAATGCGCCTCACATAGAATCATCGTGAGACAAATTATATTCATCCATCACATTACTAGCAGAGATGAAGTACTGGCTGGATACAACGGAACACCACACCTACACTAGCATTTAACATGGTGAATTGACAGAGTGCACTGACGTCACGACTACCAAACCCTTCAGGGTATTAGGAGTTAGGGAGTTAATCAATACGACAGAGGAGATCGGGTTTAGAGTTAGTCGATAGGGGTTATGGGCTAAGGATGTGAGACAGGAGGCTCAGGAAACAGGCTTATAGGAGGATTTGTATCATGTCTAGGGTTAAGCTTTAGGGCTCCACCCCCTGGACCTCCGATTCTGCAGCAGGTCCTTCTCAGAATTAAAAACTGGGGGCTAGGGGTGAGGGGTTAAAGGTCAGGGATATGGGCTAAAGATAGGGGCTAGGAGTGAGGGAACAGGCTTACAGGAGGTTGTGGATCAGGTCCAGCTCCACCTCCTGGACCTTTCTGCTGTGCTGCTGGTTAAAGAAGTGTAATCCTGATAATCCAGATTACACGGAAACCCCGTGTCGTCGGTCTCACCTGTAGGAGGAGAGCACGCTGAGCGCGGGGGGTTTCTCACACCTGCTGTACATCTCAGCCACGGGGTTCGGGACGCTGCCTCGGGACACCACCTGCTGATCCTCAGCCAAGGAGCTTCTGAAGGCCTTCCACATGTTCACGTCCTGCAGAGACACTGTGAGGAGGAGGGAGAGAGAGAGTGTGTGTGTGTGTGTGTGTGTGTGTGTGTGTGTGTGTGTGTGTGTGTGTGTGTGTGTGTGTGTGTGTTCCAGTCTTTGATTTGTTCCAGTCTCAGGCGCTGTTTGATAATGTCATTTCCTTGTTCCTATTCACATTTTCTTTAAATGACTTTGTATTTAAAAAAAAATTATTTTCTACCCCTGCCTGCATTTTTCTCACCCCTGACCCTTGACCCTTGTGATCTTTCTGACCTTCCTCCACACTGGAGTCTAGTTGTGTGACTTTGATGGCGAGGCGGTCGATTCGGTCCTGCAGCGAGTTCGCCCGCAGGTGAAAAGCGTTTGCTTCATTGAACAGCTCGCCGAACACGTCCTCCGCATGCTTACCTTCAATACACACACACACACCCCGTTACAGGACAAACTCAACTGTACAAAATACACACACATACACACACTTACCTGTAACACACATCACCACAGAATAGATACACAGAAACATAGTCTAGGTTTTTAAAAATATTTATTTTTATCATTATTTATATACAGGTGAAACTCGAAAAATTAGAATATCGTGCAAAAGTTCATTTATTTCAGTAATGCAACTTAAAAGGTGAAACTGATATATGAGATAGAATCATTACATGTAAAGCAAGATAGTTCAAACCGTGATTTGTCATAATTGAGATGATTATGGCGTACAGCTCATGAAAACCCCAAATCCACAATCTCAGAAAATTAGAATATTACATGCAATCAATAAAACAAAGATTGTACATAGAACAATATCGGACCTGAGGTGTTATGGAAAACCAGGATGCTTCAATAGCGGCCTTCAGCTCTTCTGCATTGTTCGGTCTCATGTCTCTCATCTTTCTCTTGGCAATGCCTCATAGATTCTCTATGGGGTTCAGGTCGGGCGAGTTTGCTGGCCAATCAAGCACAGTAATCTCACAGTCACTGAACCAGGTTTTGGTGCTTTTGGCAGTGTGGGCAAGTGCCAAGTCCTGCTGGAAAATGAAGTCAGCGTCCCCATAAAGGTCGTCTGTGGAAGTGCTCCAGAATCTCCTGGTAGACGGCTGCGTTGACCCTGGACTTAATGAAGCACAGTGGACCAACACCAGCAGATGACATGGCTCCCCAAAACAACACAGACTGTGGAAACTTCACACTGGACTTCAAGCATCTTGCAGTGTGTGCCTCTCCGTTCTTCCTCCAGACTCTGGGTCCTTGGTTTCCAAATGAGATGCAAAAGTTGCTCTCATCAGAAAAGAGGACTTTGGACTCCTGAGCAACAGACCAGTTCTTTTTTTCTTTAGCTCAGGTGAGACGCTTCTGACATTGTTTATTGTTCAGGAGCGGCTTGACGAGAGGAATACGACATTTGAAGCTCATGTCCAGGATCTGTCTGTGTGTGGTGGCTCTTGATGCACTGACTCCAGCCTCAGTCCACTCCTTGTGAAAGTCTCCAACACTTTTGAATGGCCTTTTCCTGACAATCCTCTCCAGGCTGCGGTCATCCCTGCTGCTTGTACACCTCTTTCTTCCACACTTTTCCCTTCCACATAACTTTCTATTAATGTTCTTTGATACAGCACTGTGGGAACATCCAACTTCTTTTGCAATTACGTTTCACAGCTTTCCCTCTGGCTTTCTCTCCCATCCTGGAGGATGTCTTCTTCTTCACAAGTTTCTGCACAACTCAGCAGTTTTTCCCATGATTATGCTTCCTACTGAACCAGACTGAGAGACCATTTAAAGTATCTGGAACCCTTTGCAGGTGTTATGGCTTAATTAACTGATTAGAGTACAACACTTTGAGCCTAGAATATCGACCCTTTTAACAATATTCTAATTTTCTGAGATTGTGGATTTGGGGTTTTCATGAGCTGTACGCCATAATCATCTCAATTATGACAAATCAATATCACCTTTTAAGTTGCATTACTAAAATAAATGAATATATGAGAAAATAATGAGTTGCAACAACGCAGAATTACAGATAGAAATGTATTCAGCAATATTAACAGGGTCAGCATTTCTACAATAAGTCGCATCTTACAGAAACATAACTTCAGAATGAAGCAGCTGTACAGGGTGCCATTTGAGAGGAACAGTGTCAGAATCAATGATGTGCAGCGTGATTATGTGCAGGTATGTGTGACTTTACTTTACATACTATATATTGTGATGTGGGACTGAGGATTTATACTGCCTGTAGCTTGTAGTTTTTGTCTATACCAACCCAACCCAGCCCCGACGTGTGTGAAAATATAGACATTGTAGTTACTGTATGCGTTCTCAGGAACACTGTTCAATATTTACAGACAGTTCTGGATTTTGATGCTGCTGAACTGCCACATGAGTTCATCTATGTGGATGAGGCAGGCTTCAATCTGGCCAAAAGCAGACGTCGAGGCCGGAACATAGTTGAACAAAGAGCAGCGTGGGGGAAATATCACCTTGTGTGCTGCAATTAGTGTCCAAGGCGTCCTCCATCACCATGCCACACTAGGTCCCTACAATACTGAACGGATAATTGCATTTCTAGATGCACTACATGCAGTTGTGCAGGACAGACCAGAGCAGTCCAGGTTTGTTATCATCTGGGATAATGTCAGTTTCCATCGGGCTGCTCTGGTCCAAGATTGGTTCAACAACCATAACCAGTTCACACTTTTATATGATGCGGATGCGGACATATGCAGCCTTACAGCCCCTTTCTAAATGCAATTGAGGAATTATTTTCAGCATGGAGGTAGAAAGTATATGATCGGCAACCATATGTCCGCATGACTCTTCTGCAAGCAATGATAGAGGCATGCGGCAACATTGAGGTGGGAACGATTCAAGGGTGGATTTGGCACACAAGGCGATATGTGCCCTGATGTCTGGCCTGAGAGGACATCGCCTGTGATGTCGATGAGGTCTTGTGGCCAGACCTAAATAGAAGACGGGATCCATAATCCCCTGTCCCCACCACACACGTCATTGGTTTGTTTTGTTTTGGTTACTTTTTACATTTTTAAATTTGCTAAATTTCTGTAAGTATGTCTGTTTATCGTAAAAAATTATTGTTTGATTACTGCATAATTTACTTTTGGCTTTTACAGAAGAGCAAAATACAATTAAAAAATAAAAACACAAAGACTGCAGTGTTTTATAAAGAGCCCATCAGTGTGGCGCTTGTGTGTAGGTTTTGTTGCAAGTATTTCATTTTGACAAAGATGTGAGTTGTTAATCTCCAAGTGTCTATGTCTGATTGGCTTGTGTGTATAGAGTTTTGACATGGTGGGCCAAATTCTGCAATAAGTGTGAAAGCAATAGGTAAAAACTACACCTTTTATCACTTTGAAAATGTAGACACGCACATTTAGGTATCAAATTACTCTTTACCATTAGGGGGCGCTAAGCTACTGTGTATATTATTTATTCAGGTAGATACCGTGAGGAAGGCAGCTTGCATTTGGGAGAGGAAGCAATGGGTTCCTCATGCTCACCTGTCTGAAGCTGATGGTCCTAAGATTGAGAATTGGTGTTCCCATGTCAGTCTATGGACCTTTTATGTTTTAAAGGCTCTATCTAACATGAAACAGAGTTGTAGCTGACACGGCCTACAGAGTTTGTGGTCACTTTGCGTGCTATCTGCTTGCTTATATGCTGAGGCCTCTAATGTGCACTTCAGGGAAGTCTTGTGGACATCACCATCTCGCTCTGTTGTAATTTTTCTTCCGGCTACCATCATCTCCATCTGGAATAAGTCTGGCTGTCATTTTCATCAACTTTCAGCACAATCCTACACCTACAACATATTTCCCATTCTCCACCTGGCTTAGAGATTCAAATCCCATATGACTTATTGACACTCATTTCTTCATCCATGGTTGTTATTATTGTTATTAGTATTTTTTGAATTGTCTTTTATTATTTTTATTTTGAGTTTTGCAAATATTTCTATGTATGAGAACTTACACCCTGTTTATCTCTCCTTCTTTCTCTCACACACACACACACACAGTTTATTTGTTTGAAAAGTGTGTGTGTGTGTGTGTGTGTGTGTGTGTGTGTGTGTGTGTGTGTGTGTGTGTGTGTGTGTGTGTGTGTGTGTGTGTGTGTGTGTGTGTGCATCGTACTGAGGCTGCTGAGTTGGTGGATGATGGATGACAATGTGTTGTTGGTTACACACTCCAGCTCAGACCCGACACCTTCGGGTACTGCGACTCGACACATATGATGTGGCCTAATGGTCCTCTTCACCAGCGGCATCTCTCTCTCTCTCTCTCTCTCTCTCTCTCTCTCTATCTCTCACACACACACACCCATGGATAGAGAATTACACATAAGAACACAATATATGGAATAATAATCTAATAAAAAGAAATTAAAAATGGACAGAAAGACAGACAAACTGCAAACGAAATATGTAGTAATTAACAGATACTAACGTACAAACAGGCAGCAGAAAGAGGGCTACAGTAACAACAACTGCTGTCTGTAAAACTCATCAGAGGAGAGAGTACAGCTCTCAGCTTCTCAGGATTAAACACACACACACACACACACACACACACACACACACACACACACACACACACACACACACACACAGAGAGAGAGATTAACGTCAGTCATGTTCACCTCATGCACACCACATTAGTGCTGATCCTCTACATGCAGGAATCTCCTGGAAATACGTATGGCGACTGAAATCTAAACACACGGAAAGGTGAAAGTCAAACTAAACCATGTGTGTATAAACGCACGTATCAATAATTTGTAATGCTTTATTAGAAGTACTTTTAAATAGTGAAAAGTAGAAATATTGTAGATTCTTCATATTCAGTAAATTATATTATTTTATATAAAATATTACAATTATAAGTATAACAATATAATAAATAGTATAACATTATACAATTATAAGTATAACAATATAATAAATAGTGTACTTGTTATGTTGTATTATTATAATTGTATTATATGTACTTTATGTACTTTAATTAGCATTTAGCATTAATTTAAATTAAGAGAAGTGTTTAGATTCCAACTTGAAACTAAACCCTGTGTACAGTTCACCCTCAGCTGTGCTATTTTAAGGCACTCTGTGGATTAGTGAGACACACACACAGACACACACACACATGCCGCTCTATTCCTACACACTATATACATTAAATATTATAACAATAATCAGAAATGAGTTGATCAGCTGTTTATCAGGAAGTGAAAAACTTTCTCACCGAACACCAGTTTCTACATCCAGAATTCAGATCCACTCGAGATGAAGCTCCTAGAGTCCTGAAGGGGAGGGGCTTTGAATCCTGATGGGCAGTCAAGTGGGTCAATCAGATCGAAGCACCGTGTAACAGGTGTGTATAAAGGGTTTTAAGGGTTTGCAATAAATAATTGAGTAAGTAAGTTGGAAAGTAGATTAATAAATAAATAATATTAGCAGCTTTTATAAATACTACACACTCTCCCCAATTATGGATTTTTGATATCTGGCTGCATTTGAGCAAATTTTTCATATCTCTTATTTATTATAATCTAAATCTTAATGAATAATTTTTTGCATGCATAAATTTTTAACTGCAGAACTGACCAGGGGCGGAACCAGAGATTTAGTGTAAAACATACAGTTGGCATTAGGCGTACTGTATCTTGTGATGACTATCCTCAGGATAGCTACAGCACCCTCAAGCCCCTCCTTGGCTCTGCCCATAAAACTGTATGTGTGGAAGGGGTTTACGCTGACTCCTTTCCCAAACACAGAGACACTCAGAGATGTCAACCTTCAAGGCAGACAATTAATTGTGTCCCCAGGCCAGTAGGGGGCACCCCAAAGCGGAGATGAACTTATTTCTTGTTTATAAGTTAATGGTGATGAATGGTGTTGATAATGTTGAGGTTGGAGACGACCCCTGCACATTTTTGGCCAGGACCCCGACAGACGCTAGAAGGACCTCTAATGACAGTAGTGAATCACGTGCAACCGTGAACTCGACTCAAATATTACACGAGTCACTGTCATTGTATTTCAGCATAGATACTCAGATAAAGCATGTGATTATAATCTCATTATAAATTATAATTGTCCAATTTAACAATTCATACATTTCTTAAATGTTTTTACCTAAAATAAGAAATAAATTCAGAATCCCCATTCAGTTTAAGGGTTTCTATAGTATCAGGCTTTATAGCCTTCCTGTGAATTATCTGAAGATTGTCAGGCGACTTTAATCTCACAAAAACTATCAAGAACAGGCCTCACAAGCATAGCGTTTATACAAACATTTATTATTTATTTAGATTTTTACTCAGATTTTTACTCTTTATTACAGAATCTATTAACATGAATTCCAGTGGAACAGTGGAAACCTCCTCCTGAGCTCGAGTTTGTTACCTGCGACAGAACAAACAGGTGATGTTTAGTTTTATTCTTTCTGTTAAAGTGCAGGTTTATTAATTTATTATTAATCATCACCACCACACAGGCCAGTTTCTACCTCTGTCTTTATTTCCTGTCTCCGTCCCATCGGCATCTCTGTCGTACCTGCAGCTTCTCCTGTCTCCCGTCTGCTCTCACGCTCTTCCTGGTTCTTCCTTTAAACCTGTTCTGCTGCCCCATATAGTCTAAGAGTAAATGTGGCCAAACCCGACCCGGCTCCGTCCCCCGCTCCGTAGCGTACAGAGGCTCGGCTTCACTCGGAGAGTCTCTCTGGTGTCTCGCTGATGACATCACGGCCTCAGCCGAACCCTCGCCGTGGAGCAAAGATCTCCAGGCATCCTGGTCGATCGTGAAGAGGTTGTGGAGAGTCTGCAGAGAGTAGAGCGGAGGTGATGTTCTTCACACGCGACACCAGGATGTAGGTATAGTGATGTAAAACTTGTTTGAATATGGCTTATAAATTGACTTTAAAAATAAAAATGCACCTTAATTATGCTTCTGAATTAATAATCTAAATTCTAAATGATATACTATATTTTTGTGTTCTTTGTATTTAGAATTTGCATCACTATCAGGAAATCATTGGGACTCAGTGACAACATTTAGTCTTAAGGTGTAATTTTTATGTATAATTAAGATGCATACTTATTATTCAAAGTCATACTTTAAAATGAGTTCATACTGACATATTCATTCTTAATAGAGAGAAAAGAAAGACAAAGTAAAGAAAAGTGAATGAGAGAAAACAGAAGATAAAAACATGAAAGGAAAATGTAAAGAAAAGAGAGAACAGATGAGAAGAAAATGTGTGAAGAGAGTTGGTAGAAAGAAAAGAAATGAAAATAAAAATGAAGAAATGTAATTAGAGGATAGATAGATACTTTATTGATCACAGAGGAAATTCCAGAATAAACTGTTTTATGGCAGAAATAAAGAAGCATATTTGGGTTTATTCTACAAAATAGAAACCGCTCAGACTGTAAATGGTCAATATAATATCGTTTGTAGAAAGACAAAAAAAAAAAGAAAAAATTGATGATGTTTTGATGATGTCTTAAACCACATAATTTTCATTTATACATAATTAAATAAAAAAAACAAACTAAAAAATTCACACTAATGGTTTGACTTACTCTAGAGTCGAGGCCATGAGGCAGCGGTTTGGATTCGAGTAACACAGAGGAGGAGAGGAGGAAGAGCAGGAGTGAGGGAAAGAGCGATCCAGGAGGAAGAGAAGAAGTGCAGAAGAAGGAAATCATCATCATCATCACCAGCTTTGAGACACGCAGGAGAAAAACCCTGAAGTTTCTAGCAGGCGTCAGATGTTAGAATGAAATGTATTTAATTTTGTCCTGCTTGTGAATATAGTTTTCGCGTCTCATTAGTGAAGAAACCTGAAGTAAAAATTTGAGAAAAAGATTAATGTGTGAAGTTTTATAGTCAGAGGTTGGAGGGACGTGACATGACGTGAATATAATCCACGTGTTCTGATCATTCATTACTCACATATGAGCTACCTTAATGTCGAGAGAGAGATTAACAAAAAAATAATACATTTAATCCTTTATGAAACCAGCGCGAAGTATAGAGTTACAGAAAAAATCATCAGAGAGTGAACAAAGCAGACAGAGAGACGGAGAGAGAGAGAGAGAGAGAGAGAGAGAGAGAGAGAGAGAGAGAAACCAGGTAGACAGACAGACAGATGGTGAGACAGAAAGAGAGAAAGAGAGCCAGAGAGAGTTTTCGAGTTTATACACCATTTACCATCCACGTGTTAATATAATCCTTTATTGTGAGACGATTTACAATTTTCACATTAATGCGTATACATTGATACATACACACACACACACACACACACACACACACACACACACACACATATATATATATATATATATATAGACAATAAGACAGTCAGACAGAGATACTGTAGACAGACGGACAGAGACAGCAGGATGAAGGTCGAGTCTCTGACTCAGGCAGGAGGTGAAACTTTCCTGAGCTGCAGCTGAACGAGCCAAGCGTTTATGAAGCTTAATGAGTGTAAGAGGCTGAATAACAGCTTATAAAATGTAGGTCTGAGAAAGAGACGAGTGAAGTTAAACCCTATTGAGTCTTTCAGAGTGTAATAGTGACACACACACACACACACACACACACACACACAGGTCTCTAATGTTCATGATCCACAGGAGACCCTGATGTAAAGGACGTCTGACTGACAGCTGCTAATTACTCGTTAGCTTTATTAATTACCACAGCGGCGGGTCTGTGAGCCTGAGTAACCGCTCCGACCCACTGACGCCTTTCAGAACAACGTCGCTTTTCATTCAGTCATGAACATTCAGTGCATTAATAATGAAACAGGAGCCACATGAAAATCTGAGTCAGAGTGCAGATAACACTGAGGACAAGTTACTGAAAGAGGACAAAGAAAAACAAAAAAGAGAATAAACTGAAAGAAGAAAAACAGAGGAGAAAAGGTGAGAAAAAATAATAAAAGTAACAGAAAAGAAGAGATGAACTGAAGGTTAAAGAAATAAGAAGAAAAAGCTAAAGGGACAAAAAGGGAAATCAAATGAAATAGTAGAGAAAAAAGAAAAAGGAGTGAATTAATAAATAAAAACAGAAAAGAAGAGAAAACTGAAAGACTGGATAATCTAGAAGAAGTGAAAGAGGGCGAGAAAAGGTAAACAGATAAAATAGTAGAAGTAATAAAATATAAAACAAAACTCATTTGCTCAGGAAAAGTCTTTATTAATTTTATGTCTTTGACATTCTGATAAAATGTGTGTAACTGCAAGACGCGACCTCGCACTGAGCCTCAGTAGAAAAAGCTTTAAAGATAACGATTGTTTTATAATACGAGTGTTTTATAATACGAGTGTTTATAATGCAAATGTTTATAATGCAAATGTTTATAATACAAATGTTTAATGCGAGTGTTCAGGTCAGATGGCAACTTGGTCGACTTGCGGATCAGTTCACTTTGGGATGATGGATGGCCTTGTCTCCCAACTGCTCCTCGATTATGTGAAGGATGAGTGACGAGAGAGACACAATGAAGGAAAGAAGAGAAAAAGGGAAACGGACCTCATCCGCTGGCTGTATTTGGTATATATTGTATTATATACGTAGGTCATGTTATGGAGCTGCATGAGGAGGCTGTGGTTAGATTCAGTAAGTAAATGACTTGGCTTTATTAATGAACAAATAGATCCTACTGTGGAGCTGCATGAGGGGGCAGTATTAAAGGAAGGATAGACCCAGTTGCAGAGTGGCATGTAACAGCTTTATTCATGTAAGAATAAGTCCTATTGTGAAGCTTCATAAGAGGGTTTAATTAATGTAATTATAAGCCATGCTAATGAGTGGATAGGTCCTGGGAGGATAGGGAGCACGGGAGGATTGTCAGTGGACCGCTGTCATGGTTTAACACTCGTTCTTATGCCTGCATTTACATCCAGTTCTATTCACATCAAGATTGCTGACATTAACATAAACTCCAATATTATTACTATACACAAAAAACCCACTGTCTGTGTCTAGCTCGAAGGCTCCAGCCAAGTGCTCCTCCTGCCCCACTGGCCGTCTACATTATCCCTGTGTTCATGCTACCAATTTTACATTTACGCCAATGTTCTTTGAATGAAACAAGCTTTCATTTGATACCAAACATGCCATACCTGCCTCCACATTCTGACCTATATCAACAGGATATCAACAGGAATAGGGTGTAAACGTTAATTACACTTTCTGGGTTTAGGAAAAATACTAAAACATACTGACAGACACAAAACATTCTACACAAAACATTATGGTGCAGATTTACATTTACATTTAGGCATTTGGCAGACGCTCTTATCCAGAGCGACTTACAAAAAGTGCTTTAAAGTTTACATTACTGGATAGATACTTACACTGGGTTAACTAGGTCAATAACTAAGTGCGATTAGTCTAACACAACTGGGAAGAGTTGTTTTTTTTTTTTATGGGGGGGGGTGGGTTAGTCCTGTAAGTACTGGAGTAATAGATAAGTTTTGAGTCGCCGTTTAAAGATAGTCAAAGTCTCTGCTGTACGAACATCACAGATCAGATCTTAGTTATTAATTTGCCTAGGTTTTATCTAGAATTGGGTTGTTTTGATTGATTGACAATAGCTTGTTAACAACGATTTACGTTCACTTTTGGTGAAGGAAGTCAACGTAATTTCGGGAGCTGGATTCAAGCTCAGTTAAGGTAGTTCCCTGATGAGAAGAAGAAAGGGAAAACACAAACCGAGGAAGAAAACACAAAGAAAAGGGCCACAAGGACAATAAAAGAGGTTAAGACAGCAAGATCAGTGTCACATGTGTGGAGCAACTCCTCTATACTAGAGGTTGGACCAAGCAGTGTGGCGGATGAGTTCTTTTGTGTTTACGAGAGTTAGACATATAATTTTCCGAGAAGGACAGGAATTATGCTAGTGTGGTGAAATGTACAGTATAGTACATGTCTTTGGACTGTGGGAGTAAACCAGAGTACCTGGAGAAAACCCACCAAGTACATGCAAACTCCATGCATACAGACACGTGAATCGAACCTGGCCGGGAATCGAACCCGGACCCTGGCAGTGCAAGGCGACAGTGCTAACCACTAGACCACCATGCCACTGCTAGAAATTAATCAAATTAAATTATGATAGAGTTTTTGATTCATGAATCAATTCAGTGACTCAGGCTTCATTTAACACAATTAAGGTTTTTTTTTTTTTTAGAAAACCTTCTGAATGTTCCTCACTTCTAACTCTGCATCATTCTTGGTCTTTTTCTCAATAAGTCGATATTCATTGGATTTATAATTAATTTGTCACTAATTATATTTGCAATTCTGATGATTTCTAGGTAACCGTCTCTTTCTGTGACGCGCACACCAGGCTCCGCCCCTGCACAACGTCCTACGTCACCCGAGTTCTAGCACGCACGCACGTCCCTCACACACACACCCACACACACAGCTGCTCCGTATTCTGCTGATGTACACACGCGCACATAAAAGCACCACTCTTTCACCAGCACGCCGTCCGAAATTGATTACGCGACCCGAACTCTTCAGATAAGGACTAAGACTGTGTTTATTTCCGTGTTTTTCCCGTATGTTTAAGTTTCTCTTTGTCTGTCTCGCTCCGCGCTCCTGTGTACTTCCGTGTTTCCGTGTCTCCGTGTTTTAGTGTACTTCCGTGTCTCCCGTGCACCCCTTCTGTTCCAAGCTCCCTCCTATGCACTCCCGTTTTTTCCCTCCTGCCAGCTCCGCTTTTTTGCCTGTTTATTTATTGGTTTCTGTTTTGCTTTTTGTTTCCTATTTATCCCAGCATTTCATTTTCAGTGTTGATTGCCACATTTTGTTTGTACCCCGTGTTTTCTTTATCCCCAACTTTGTAAATAAATCGCCCTGCCGGGCCAACCTCAGAGACTGTCTCTTCTGAGTTCCGTTGGTACGCGACAGAATCTCGGACCGACACAATTATGGACCCGGCAAGTGCTAATTTGATTTCGGAGCTGATCACCACCCTCCAGCGTCTTCTGCCACCACAAACCTCCGCCACTACACTACCTGCTGCACCCACAGTCACTCCACCGATTCCCCCGGTTTCCCCCGGTGCGCTTACCAGTCCCGTGGCTACACCGACGCCCTTCTCTGGTGAAGCGGGGAATTGCGATGGGTTCCTTCTGCAGTGCTCAATATTTTTTGACATGCAGCCCCTGCGCTTCCCATCTGACAGATCCAAGGTTGCCTACATTGTCTCCCTACTGACGGGACGCGCTCTCCAGTGGGCACAGGCAATGTGGCAACAGGATGGACCCGTCGTCCACAATTATGCGCAATTTACCGCGCATTTCCGGGAAGTATTTAATTACTCGGTGAGCTCTACCACCGCTGGGGACCAACTTTTCCGGCTGCAACAAGGTAAGGGTTCCATTCACGATTATGTTCTCTCCTTTAGAACCCTTGCAGCCGCCAGTGGGTGGAACGAGCTCTCCCTTTTAACCAAATTCCGGCAGGGGCTAGCACCATGATTGAGGCTGCAGATGGCGACCCACGACGACTCTGTTGGGCTGGAGCAGTTCATGCGGCTCACCCTCAGAGTCGCCAACCGTTTGCAGGATTGCGCTGCCGAACTTCCTGCACCGGTTCAATTCCAACCAGCCCTTCTCTCACCAGACCCCAGGTCAGTACCCGAACCAATGGACATTAACCAAACCCGAGCCAGACTTTCTCCTCAGGAAAGACAACGCCGGCTGGACTCGGGGTTATGCCTATACTGCGCCGAAAAGGGGCACCTACTACCATCATGCCCTCGGCGCCCAGCGAGACCTCTGGTGAGTAACGTCATTCATGAATGTCCCCATGCCAAACCACTCACCATGAATGTCACTGTCCACCATGCCACCATGTCTCCCACAGTAAGGGCTCTCCTGGACTCGGGTTCCGCTGGAAACTTCATCTCTAGGACACTCTGCCGCCAGCTCAAGGTTCCCCTTGAACTCCGCCCTGTTCCCCTTCAGATCTGCTGCGTGACGGGGGCACCCCCTGCTGGGGGGTTGGTTCGTTACATCACTCCTCCGTTGCATATGCAGGTCGGCTGGCTGAATGAGGAAGAGATCCGATTCCTGGTCCTCGAAAAATCTACATCTGACCTGATTCTAGGGCGCCCATGGCTCACTCTCCACGAGCCGATCCTCTCATGGAAGGATGGGGAGATCCTGAAGTGGGGCGCCGGCTGTTTCTCTCACTGCCTTTCCCAAGTCCCAGCTCTACCACTCAACTCGACCTCCGTGGAGAGTCCAGCCGGAGTGCCTCATCACGAGGTTCCAGAGGCATACTCCAGCTTTCAGGACATCTTCTGTCCAGTCCGAGCCACACAACTACCTCCACACAGGCCATGGGACTGCGCCATCGACCTCCTTCCAGGTGCACCGGTGCCAAGAGGTAAGATCTACTCTCTCTCTCTCCCGGAACAGAAGGCAATGGAGACGTACGTTGAGGAGGCCCTTCGGCAAGGCTTCATTAGACCCTCGACTTCCCCTGCTGCTTCTAGCTTCTTCTTTGTGGCCAAAAAAGACGGAGGCCTTCGGCCGTGCATCGACTATCGGGCGCTAAATAAGGTCACGGTAAGGTTCAGTTATCCCCTTCCTCTCGTCCCCTCCGCTCTGGAACAGCTCCATGGAGCTACTATCTTCACGAAGCTAGACCTCCGGAGCGCATATAATCTGAAGGTGATGAGTGGAAAACTGCTTTCATTACTCCTACGGGTCACTATGAATACTTGGTGATGCCGTACGGCCTAGTGAACGCTCCGTCTGTGTTTCAGGGTTATATGAACGAGGTGTTCCGGGATTGTGTGGGCAGATTTGTGGTCGTCTACATCGATGACATACTTATCTACTCACGGGATTCCTCGGAGCACCTCCGACATGTAACTGAGGTGCTTAAGAGACTCCGATCTCATCAGCTGTTCCTCAAGGCGGAAAAGTGCCTCTTCCATCAGTCCTCCATATCCTTCTTGGGTTATAACATCAGTCCAAGGGGGATTCAGATGGATGAGAGGAAGGTAGAGGCTGTTCGATCGTGGCCTACCCCAACCAATATTAAACAGCTCCAACGCTTCTTTGGCTTCGCGAATTTCTACCGCCGATTCATCCAGGGGTATAGTATGAAAGTCGCCCCGCTCACTGACCTCCTAAGGGGTAAGCCCAAGAAGCTAGTTTGGTCACCTGAGGCTACACAGGCCATGTCACACTTGCAACAGGCCTTTACCACAGCCCCGATCCTCACCCTTCCCGACGTTAACCATCCCTTTCTCGTAGAGGTCGATGCCTCACAAACCGGGGTGGGAGCGGTATTGTCACAGCAGCAGGGGAAGGATCCAACTTACCATCCATGTGCCTTCTTTTCCAGGAAGCTGTCACCGGCGGAGAGGAACTACGATATAGGAAATCGTGAGCTTCTCGCCATCAAGCTGGCCCTGGAGGAGTGGAGGCATTGGTTGGAAGGGGCGATCCATCCGTTCCTGGTCCTAACTGACCATAAGAACTTGGAGTATCTACGTGAAGCGAAACGTTTGAACTCCAGACAGGCAAGGTGGGCTTTGTTCTTCACGAGATTCCATTTCTCCATTTCTTATAGGCCAGGAACGAAGAATGTCAATGCCGACGCGCTCTCCAGGGTCCACGATCCCGAGGAAACGGCCGAACACCCAGAGAACATCCTCCCGACAACTCTGTTCGTCTTGCCAATACAATGGGAGGAGGGCAGCTCCGATTCCCAGAGCCATTCCCCCAGCGCCTCTCCGCCCGGTTGTCCACCACAGCTTTCCTTTGTCCCCGAACCAGAGAGAGAACATCTTATCCACCAGGTACACTCCTCACTTGGCACCGGTCACCCGGGGGTCACCCAAACCCTCTCCCTTCTCCGCGAGCGTTTCTGGTGGCCACGGATGAGAGAACAAGTGCAGAGGTACGTACGGGGATGCCGGGCATGTGCTCAGTCTAAAATACCCAGGCAACGGGTATTTTATTATTTATAACGGGTATTATATTTATATGTATTCTTCCAACCCACAGGAAAACTGCTGCCGCTACCTGTTCCTCGACGTCCCTGGTCACACCTGGGCATAGACTTCATGACGGACCTCCCCGTGTCTCAAGGTAACACCTGTGTGCTCGTCATTGTGGACCGCTTTTCAAAATTTTGTCGCCTTATCCCACTCCCAGGTCTCCCGACAGCACAAAGGACGGCGGAGGCCCTGTTCGAACAGGTCTTTCGTAACTTTGGCATCCCGGAAGACATCGTTTCAGACCGGGGTCCCCAGTTCATCTCCCGGTTCTGGAAGGCCTTTTTCACACTCCTGGGAGTGACGGTGAGCCTGTCATCTGGGTACCACCCACAAAGCAATGGCCAAACCGAGAGGAAGATCCAGGAGATAGGTCGATACCTACGTACCTTCTGCCACGGCCACCAGAACTCCTGGAGCCAGTACCTCGTCTGGGCCGAGTACGCCCAAAATTCTCTCAGGAGTCCAGCTACTGGTTTAACCCCATTTCAGTGCGTACTCGGTCACCAACCCCCGCTATTCCCCTGGAACGGAGAAACCTCCGAGGTTCCCGCAGTGAATCACTGGTTCCAGGAGAGTGAGAGGGTTTGGGCATCAGCGCACCGGCAGCTTCAGAGGGCCGTCAGAAGGCAAAAGATCACAGCCGACACCCGGAGATCTACGGCCCCAACGTACCGACCTGGGCAAAGAGTTTGGCTGTCAACCCGGGACATCCGCCTTCGTCTGCCCAGCAAGAAGCTGTCACCCCGATACATTGGTCCCTTCACCATCCTGTCCCAGATCAATCCAGTCACTTTTAAGTTAAGTCTTCCACGCACCTACAGAATACACCCCACATTCCATGTCTCCCTATTGAAACCATACCACACCCCCTCACTTTCTGTTTCCCCAGAGTCTGGCGATCCACAGGAGCCCCCACCGAGCCTCGACCTGGAGGACGGCATGATCTACGCCGTCCGCGAAATCTTGAGGTCCCGTCGTCGAGGTGGTCATCTGGAGTATCTGGTGGACTGGGAGGGGTACGGTCCCGAGGAGAGAAGCTGGGTTCCTCGGGATGATATCCTAGACCCAACCCTTCTCGCCGAGTTCCATCAGGCTCAGCCCCAGATGCCGGCCCCCAGGGGTAGGGGTCACCCACCACGACGACGTACTCACCGGCCCTCAGGAGCGGTCCGTGGAGAGGGGGGTTCTGTGACGCGCACACCAGGCTCCGCCCCTGCACAACGTCCTACGTCACCCGAGTTCTAGCACGCACGCACGTCCCTCACACACACACCCACACACACAGCTGCTCCGTATTCTGCTGATGTACACACGCGCACATAAAAGCACCACTCTTTCACCAGCACGCCGTCCGAGATTGATTACGCGACCCGAACTCTTCAGATAAGGACTAAGACTGTGTTTATTTCCGTGTTTTTCCCGTATGTTTAAGTTTCTCTTTGTCTGTCTCGCTCCGCGCTCCTGTGTACTTCCGTGTTTCCGTGTCTCCGTGTTTTAGTGTACTTCCGTGTCTCCCGTGCACCCCTTCTGTTCCAAGCTCCCTCCTATGCACTCCCGTTTTTTCCCTCCTGCCAGCTCCGCTTTTTTGCCTGTTTATTTATTGGTTTCTGTTTTGCTTTTTGTTTCCTATTTATCCCAGCATTTCATTTTCAGTGTTGATTGCCACATTTTGTTTGTACCCCGTGTTTTCTTTATCCCCAACTTTGTAAATAAATCGCCCTGCCGGGCCAACCTCAGAGACTGTCTCTTCTGAGTTCCGTTGGTACGCGACACTTTCCCAGGGCGAGTCACACATCTCTAACGCTTTGCTCTCTTATAACTCGTCAGGACTCAAGCAGAAATTTCAAAAAGAAACAGGAAGCTGACAGGTCAGTGACCGGACACACCCTAAAACAAGGTCAGAGGTAAAACAAGGTCACATTAGGTACTGTAGGGTGCAGAGGTGCATCATGGGAGTTTGGTGTGCCTCACCTTTAGGGAATTTGAGTTTAAGTTAACTTTAAGTTAACGCTTAAAACAATTGCATGATTACAAGACATGATTTATATATGAAAAATTTCTGGTTGCCGTGGCAACTGTGAACCTTCTGTATGTTAAAGGTTGTATTTAGAATTTGTTCATGAGCCTGTTATATTTCTTGTACCTATAACATATAATAATCCTTCATTTTGATACAGTAATCTCCAGCATTACCACAGAACTGATCTGTTTGGAAATTTGTGGTTTCTGTGGCAACAGGGTCAAAATCTATGTGGACCTACTGACAACACTGACACCTAGCCATAATCTGGGGTATGGTACTGTTTTGGTTAAATACTGAAGGACAAAAAGAGAAAGAGAGAGAGAGAGAGATACTGTTTTTTTTACTCTGTTATTTTCTTGTGACTTATCTCTAAGATTTGGCAATATGAATGTAAATATTTGTCATGTCAATAAAGCACCTTTGAAACCAAAGAGAGAGAAAGAGAGGAAGAGAGTCTGAAAGGCCAAAAGAGACAGTATTGAGGTCAGACGATGATGACTGATGTGTCGAGTCAGCACTTTCAAAACATTTATAAAAACCTGAGTCCTGAAAACACAGTAAATTAAATTTCCTCTCTCAGACAGAAAAAATGAAAACACTAATAATAAAATAAATATAGTTGCAAGCGTCAGTCTCAAGTCTCAAGAGTCTCAACCCTATAATGACACAGGGCTGATGTCAGTGCTTGGGCCCTAAATAAAAGTCGCTCAGTGCAGTCGATCTCACGGGTGATTTTTAAAATAAAATTCTTAACATAATCAGGGGTTTGGAATTACTGGGGTTACAGAATCGGAAAAAAACATTTGGAAATCACCCTGTACCAGTATAATGACCATGATGATGATTAGCCCCACAATGCCGGTGAAGGGGATGAGGTAGACGGTGATGGGGAAGGAGATATCAGGCCTCAGGATCACATAGGCTCTGTGGATATAAATACAGTGGCGTGAGTGTCCTCATCACACAAGTAAGAGTGTGGTTATACTGAACATTACAGCACGGCTGTGACACAGAGAGGTGTGCTGGTGGTGTTTTTACTGTATTTCCTGTATTTCATAAACATTTAACGCCCTGCCCTGGTATGAAAGCCCCCTCTGGTCTCACACTCCGTCTGGTTTGATAAAACTGTGCAGGATCTTGGAGGTGGAGTAGCTGGTTAACACCGACGGGATCTCCATCTCTTCAGCTATTGTTTCTGCAACACATCAACTGAGGATGAGGTCAGAAATCAAACGTACACAAAGTCCTTTATCCTTTATTTAGTCCTTTATCTCAAACACGTGTGTGTTAGTGGGGCAGGCACGTTATCATGGAGTCCAGTTCAGCACATGGATGAGTCAGCAGGTGCAGAGGACAGAGTGGGATCTGGATCACTGGGATCTCAGGAGCAGCATGTGTAGATCCAAACCATCATGAAGCAGAATCCAGCTGGAGGTGGTCCTTCTCTGGATGCCTCAAGATCCTCGCAGAGTTGGTCTCTGCCTACTGGAGCTAGCGCAATCTCCAGATGCCTCAGGTGGGTAGAGAAAGAAAGAACAGTAGTGATTGTAGCCCAAGTTCCTGAGCCACCACTCGTCCATCAAGCCCTTCCCTCCTTCTTCTTTGGGAAGGAAGAGGACACTCTAAGGGATCTAGTGTAATTTATCCCACACAAAGGTAACTAAAGTTGACTGGATTTTTCCAATGAGGCCAATGGGAGGTTCCAGGCAGGCTAAGTGATGCCACAGTGTTGAGGCTACCAGATTGTTTGCAACAAGTACCCTCCCCCTAAGTGATATGTTTGGTTTGACACATTGCCATTTCTTAAGTCCGCCTTCTATTTTCTCTAATATTTAAATATTTTGAATATTGTGACAATTGCATTTCCTATTGCAATGGCTTCACTCCTTTTCCAGTTAATTCTAGAGGAAGATACCAAGCTAAAATTATAGGTTATCTTACCATTGCTATAAGACTGTGGCTGGGGACAAATGCCCCTAGAGTTTTCCAGAGGGATACGTGCTCAACTCTGTCAAAAGCTTTTCCCTGGTTCACTGAAATCAGACCAAGTTCAACTGTCAATGAACTGGAGATATCTAAAATATCCCAAATCAAGGAAACATTATTGTGTGACCTATTTAGGCACAATACATCTGTTGAACTTAAATAATTACGCCCATAATGTCTCTGAGCCTATTGGCCAGTGCTTTTGACATTATTTTATAGTCTTTACAGAGCAATAACACTGGACCCCAGTTTTTAATGTCCTGTAAGTCCCATTTCTTCAGGAGAAGGATGATCACCGCTCTCTGAATGTTCAGGGGTAGACACATTTCTCTGCAGCTTTCATTGAGGACCTCTAGCAGATCTTCTCTGAGCTCTTGCCAGAAGAACTTGTAGGCTTGTAGGCCATCAATTCCATGCGCGTTTCCTCATTGAATTCAAAGCAGCCTGCAGCATCTCCAGAGCCAATAGTCCTTCCAGTGCAGCATTGTCCTCTGGAGAGATCTTTGCTACGTGTTGTCCATCTTCTCTGAGTTATCATTTCAGGATTTCGTGTGTAGTGTGCACATCAATCTGCTCTGTCCGTTCTTTTTTCCCATCCACAAAAAAAAAAAAAAAAAAACTGTGATGGAGTGTCCATTTTGTTAGCGCCTTTAAAACATGATTTTACTAGAGCACTGTTTTTGTGCTAAATAGATCCATCATTAATGCTTTTTTTACATTGAGGAATTTAAAATGTCTTAAAATTGTTTCCTGTGGACTCAGTTAAAGTCTGGAGTTCCACTGTTTCTATATCCAGTTCTTGTAATGACTTGGTGAGATCCCTTCTGACACTGGCAGTATACTGCTGAAAGAGCTGCTGGATTAAAACCTTCCTCTGGTCCCACCACTGTCTGCAGGAGGAGTCTCTCTTTTCTTTTCTAAAAGAGGTCCGAAAAAATCTAAAAGACTCAATAAAATTAGCATAATTCAGTAAAGAAACAAAAAAATTCCAGTATACACTTAGGAGTTTAAGATTTGCAATACACACTTTGCATCTGACTAAACAGTCATCTGAAAAACTGACAGGTGTTATTAAAATAGCTTTAAAGAAATTGAATTGTGTTCAAAGCAATAAAATATGTATAATCTAGCTAGCGAAATAGGATGATCTCTAGAGTGTGCCCATGTGTATTGTCTCTCAGTTCCATGCAGCCTTTTCCACACATCTACCAGGGCCTGAGTTTTTATAACATGTGTTAATACATGCTTCGATGCTGCATGAGGTTCTGTATGATTCCTGTCTACTGAGTCATTTTGTGTACAGTTAAAATCTCCTCATAAAAAACAGGTGATCTTTAAAATCACAGTTGAGTATTCAACTTGCTTAGAAATAAAACTCTTTCAGGACCATTAGTTGGAGCATATGCATCAATTAATATTTGATTAAAATGTTTATATTTTACTTTAACTAATATTAACCTGCCAGCAATCACTTCCTTGGTGGTGAAGGATTTCGATAAAAAGTGTTTGGCAAAGAGAATACCCACTCCTCCATTCACTGAGCTTAATTGATACGGTTAAATAAGATTTCATTCTGATCATTCAAAATCAGGCTGCACTTTGTTTAGTGTTGAAATGAAGAGGTGTTCTGCCTCTGCAGGTCAACTCAAAGCTGAAGCAGCATTTTAAAGGGATGGGCTTCCACTTTGAGAGGCAGGATGTAGAGACGGGGAGAGAGGATGGAGGTTGTAGAGAGTCAGCTGTTTATACAGTACAGGAAGTCGGGTCTGCTCGGTTTCCTGGATACATAAAAAACACCATTTGTTAGTATTGGGACTTTCTTGTCTTAAAGAAATTTTATATATGTACCTGTGTGTTCATTTCACTGTCAAATAAAGCTCAAGCTTGAACCAGTCAGTGTAGAGAGAACGTTTGGTTTGGATTAGAAAATAGCAAAAGAACATTCAGGGAAAATTAGACTCTTTTAAGAATCAAGTGATTTTAAATGACTGACTGTCTCTTACAAAACTTCCAATAGAAACCTCAGAACCAAAAACATACAGTCAAGTCCATACCAAATGGTTTCAGGGCCACATGGTTTTCCCAGGTCCCTGATCGACACCATATTAAAGGTGAAGGTGTAGTGGGCTGAAGAGGAGTATACAGGAGAGCACTCCGAGTTCTCTTAGCAGAGGGAGGTTGTACAAATTTCTAAATGCAGGAGTGCCAGTAACTGGATGCGTGTCATTGTGATTAAAATCTGTGGTAAAAACTGGCAGCTGTAATTACAGGAATCTACTGTAAAAATATGGTAGTAATATTCTTATGGTTATGGTATTCTTAAGTAAACTGTAAAATATACAGTAAAAAATGGCAGCTGTGTTTTCAAAATTTCTACTGTAAAAAATATGGCAGAAATGTTCTTTAGGTTATGGTAAACGTATAAGGGAACTAAAATTTACAGTAAAATATTGGCAACTATGGTTGCCAGAAATATACCTCAAAATATGGTAAGCATGTTATTTAGTTAATGTTATACTTAAAATATGAAGTATACCAGTATCCTTATACCCTTAAATAACAACAAACAATAATTTGTAAATATTGAGTAAATTATTTTTATTTAAATACAAAAAAAAAGGTATTGGACAGCCATATTCTCCTTAAAACAGCAATAAAGAATACACTCATTGTTGGCTTCATATTACAAAATAAACTATTTGAATAATTACAATCCAGATTACAATTTACCAGAAAGCAACATATTCAATAACCTGAGAAATACAGCACACCATTCTATTAACAGAATGAATAAAATCAAGAATCAGATATTTGGATACCATAACCATACATCTTTTAACAGTCAGATGCACAAAACAGCTCACTTCTTCTAAGGAAACACAATGTACAAATTGAAAGGACATGAAAAGTACAACCAGACAAATCTTTCAGATATGAATCATCACTTTAAAAATGCTGATGCTTTACTCACCCATGGGCCATCCAAGCTGTACATAACCCTTCCTCAATGAGAAGGGTTGTTTCTTTTTTGGTGAGAAATAAACATAATGATTAAACCTTTAACTAAAATTTTGCTTAATGTAAACTCTTCTGTGTGAAACATGTAATGTTTGTTTCACACATCACTTCACAAGCTGTTCACTGGTGGACAGGAAATGAATTACTATGTGTAAAACATCATGGACATCCTGAATGGCCTGAGGAAATATAAACGTTTACTGAACTGCTCAATTAATACACACTAGAAATTCACTCTGTTTCAAACAGAATGGTAAGGAAAGAAATCAAAGATAAATAATTCTTGAAGAGAAAGTTTGTAAACACCAATATTGTAAAATAAGTCACAGAAAAACTAAAAGACAAAATCTAAATAAAGCTGAAATTATTTAGGGTCAGGATTGCTTGACAACTGTCGTAAAAAAAAAATTGCCCAACCTTAATCTGCTCTACTGTCATGCACACTCGTAACGCGACCGGCACGAGGACCCGGAAGTAGTACGATCGCGATTCAGGAAGCATAAAAGGAGACAAAATGGCGCTTCACATCGCTCAGTCATTGAGTTCTCCCATGCCTTTTCGGATGCTTCGCCGACTTTTCAGTGAGTACTCACCGATTTGGGTTGCTTCTTTGATTGAGTGTGTGTTGCTAGAACGCGGATTTATTTGTGTAGATCCTAGTTCTTCGTGTAAGAGAGTTCTTAGACTAAACACGTGGCTATCCTACCTACTCGCGCTGCCTCCGTGTTTGGGTTTACCATCCACGCTACACGGGCTAACTGCTAAGACTTCTGTGTTTACCCTCCGGTTGCTCGTGACAGAATGATTGAGCCTAAAGCAGTAAACCCAGCGGAGTTTGCTCGCCTCTGTGATGTGGTTGACAAGCATGCTAAGCTGATCAATCAGCTCCGTGGTGAAGTCACATCTCTCCGAAAGGACCTCCAAGACGTCGCGGCTTTGCACTGCGAGGTGGCGGAGCTACGACAGGAGAACGCGACCCTCCACGGGGCGGCCGCTCAGTCGGCTGTTGCCACGCCCATCGCAGCGGATGCAGCACCGCCACCCCCCCTTCTGTTGTTTTCATAGCTCTACCGGATGAGTGGGGTGGCACAGATGGGAAATGCAGTGACTTTCTAACCGCGTTGGATCTTGTGTTTGAGTTTAATTCCACCAGATACTCCTCTTCCCGTTGCTATCCGGGCAGGCAGCTGAGTGGGCCACGGCGGTTCTCAGATCAGATTCAGACACGCCCTACTCATATGGAGAATTCACCCGTCAACTGTAGTTAACATTTGAACATCCTGCTGCTGAGGTGGAGACCGACATGAAATTGTATCATCTGCGGCAGGGAGGGTCGTCCGTGAGTCGATACACCGCAGATTTCCATACTCTCGCCGTGCAGACCACCTGGGGAGACGCCGCCCTCCGAACGGCCTACTACGAGGGACTGGCTTCACGCATTAAAGGTGAACTCGAAGGACTTCCGCTTCTGCCCGCATGGAGTGAGCAGCAGAAAAAGGGAGCTCCTCTTATAAATAAACAATTATAGCTCAATAGACCAATTAACCAGGTAAAGCATTTGCATTTCAGTAAAGAATTGTAGTGAAGACGTTTAGATACAAGTCTATCGACAAGTTTATGTAAAAACCCAGCGTTTTACAAAAGCAGAAACCAGCGAAAGAAAAATGGAGGATTCTACGCAAGATGTTAACTCTCCTATTTTGCTGAGTGCACTCAGAGCCGAACTACAGACACACAGAACGGCAATGATTCAGGACATTAAATCACAAATGGAAAATTTTCATTTGGAGATGAAAAAAATAGAGAGGAGGTGAAGGAGAACCTGCGTGCGCTGAGAGAGGAAATTTTCTCGGAGTTGGCCGCCGTACACAAGACACAGGACGAATCGGCCAGCAAGAGCACAGAGATGGGGAAGGCCTTGAGTGACACAATGGATAGAGTGGCAGTTCTAGAACAGTCTCATGAGCGCTTGGCCAAAGAACACAAAAAAACACTGGAGAAATGTATGGACTTGGAGAATGGTAGCCGGAGGCAGAACCTAAAATTTGTGGGGATTCCCGAAGGAGTTGAAGCAGGAAATCCGGCTCGATTCATCAAAGATCTGCTACTAGAGTTATTCAGAGCTGATGACCTGCGGGATTTTAGCATGACGGTGGATCGCGCTCACAGGTCTCTAGCACCAAAACCAAAACCGGGGGAAAGACCTCGGGCAATAATTGCTGGTTTCCACTACTATGCTGACAAAAAAAAATCCTGAAACTATCCAGAAATAAAGGCCGTCTCCACTACAAAGGGTCCCCGATGTACATTTTCCCTGATGTAAGTCCAGAGGTTGGCAAACTTCGGGCTGTATTCAATCTGGTGAAAGCCAAGCTGCGAGCCGCGGGGATAAGTTACAGCTTGTTTTATCCGGCCAGACTGGCAATTACGGTGGATGGGATTAGATACACGTTTGAGCGTCCTGGTGAAGCTGAGAAATTTCTGGAGAAGAAATCTCAAACGCAGAGGGACGAGGCGTGAGAGGTTGGACTAATTGTTTAAGCAAAAGTGTGATGTCCGTCATCATTCTCAGCATGTACGGACAGACAGAATAATAAACTATAGTTTACATAAACTTTAGAGTTCACCAAATTTATCTGATAAATAACTATAATTAAAAAATCGGAAATGCTAAAATTAAATAGTTACGAGTGAGGCTGTTGTTCAACTTTTTTTTCTGTAATATTTTTCTAGAAAGGAGCTAAGTGGTAAGTCAGACAGTTTATTAGCCTTTTTGTTGACGTGATGGGAAAAAAGGGTTTTCTAAATTTGCTCCGTTTTTTGTTGTGTGACTTTCAACTAGATAAAGGTAAAAGGAGCCGTTGTTCAATTTGTTCAGCTTTTTTTGTTGTTGTTGTTAAGAAAAAAGAATTGGCACTCACCCCCCTTCCCCCCTTGGGCTTTTGTTTATTTTTATTTATTTAAATTTTTTTCTTCTCATTTTTCTTTCTTTTCTTTTCGCTTTAAATGCTGCTTTCTACAACGTTTTTCAAGTTTCTGATCATGACCAGCAGGATAACAAACTCTCTCACTCAGTCATCATCTATACCGCTTAATCCTGTATTCAGGGTCACGGGGGGCCTGGAGCATATCCCAGGAGACTTAGGGCACATGGCCGGGTACACCCTGGACAGGGTGCCAATCCATCGCAGGGCACAGACACACACACATACACTCACTCATTCACACACTACGGGCAATTAGGGAACGCCAATTAGCCTAACCTACATGTCTTTGGACTGTGGGAGGAAACCGGAGTACCCAGAGGAAACCCACCAAGCACGGGGAGAACATGCAAACTCCATGCACACAGAGACGGGAATCGAGCCTGGACCCTGGCGGTGCAAGGCATGGGTGCTAACCACTGCACCACCGTGCCACCCGGATAACAAACTTTGCTAAAAAAAACATGTGTTCAGTTTGTTTCATGGAATTGCAAAGGGCTTAATGGGGCTGTAAAGCGGGGAAATGTATTAGCTCACATTTCGTCGTATTAATACGTATTAATACGGTGAAAATGAGTATTTTGCCCAAATATTTATTTCTTTTTCAGTGTATTCCAGTCTATATTAATAAATCATTTTTTAGGAATTTGGACAGATTAATAACTTCATATATTTGGAACAAAAAGAACCCTAGAATTAAGAAGACATACTTACAAAGGATTAAGCCGAAAGGAGGGATGGGTTTACCTCATTTTCAGCTGTACTATTGGGCATGTAACATAAGAGCACTTTCATTTGGAATAAAGGAGAGATCAATAGAATGGTGTGACATGGAAAATAAGTCATGTTCACCTTCCTCTTGGCCAGCATTAATTTACTCAGCTTTGTCTACCCCCTTTCCAATACGACTGAACAATCCAGTGGTTTCTAATTGATTTAAAATTTGGAAACAGATACGAAGGCATTTTAAGTGGCAGGCATGTTCCATTTTAAGCCCCTTAACTGCTAATCATTCATTTCTCCCTTCTCAAACTGACTCAGAGTTTCAGACTTGGTCTGATAAAGGTGTAAGCTCTTTCCAAAACCTATATATTAATAATTGTTTTCCATCATTTCAGCAGCTGCAGCAGAAATTTGATCTACCTAACTCACATTTTTTTTAAAATATCTACAAGCCCGCAGTTTTGTTCAAAAAACATTTTTGTCATTTCCTAACAAGCCGCCAACCACACAAATGGACTCACTGTTTTGGCAAAGTCCATTTATTAAAGGAGGAATATCCATTATATATAATAAACTTTCACAGCTAGAATGTGACGTTTCATTAGAACATTTAAGAGAGGCATGGGAAAAAGACCTTGGAATAGATATTACAGAAAAGCAATGGGATGAAGCACAAGAAAAGGTTCATTCGGTTTCAGTGTGTATTAGGCATGGTCTCATACAATTTATGATCTTACATAGAGTTCACATATCCAAACTAAAGGTTTCTAAAATGTTTCCCCTCAGTGGATCCGCAATGTGACAGGTGTGGTCAAGCTCCAGCATTACTAGGTCATATGTTTTGTAATTGCCCCAACATCAGTAACTATTGGATTTCAGTTTTTCAACTATTATCAGAGGTGTTGGAAAAACCATTGGACCCAGACCCAATACTAGCTATTTTTGGTGTAGGTAGTGATAAAGTGATGCTGACTAAGGGTCAGCGTGCAGTGCTTGAATTTGTGGTACTCTTAGCATGTAGGCTAATTTTGCTCAACTTGAAACAAAAAAATCCACCACACCATTCAACCCTCATTAAAGATGCATCACCTACAATTGGAAAAGATTAGATTCTCACTAAAAAAAGAGACTGAAAAATTTTATAAAGCATGGAAGCCTTTTATTATTTTTTTCCATTAAAAAAGCAGTAGTGGAACCCTAACCCCCCTTTATTATTATTATTATTATTATTATTATTATTATTATTTATTGTATTTTATTATTTTTGTTTGTTTTGGTTTAACCCCTTTTTTGCTTTCCTCTTTAATTGTTTGTTTTAATTTTTTTTATGTACCATTTGGGATAAATAAATAAAGTGTAAAAACTCAATAAAGAGAATGTTTAAAAAAAAAAAAAAAAAGGTGAACTCGCCGGACTCTTCCGACCACGCTAGAGTGATTAATTCAACTCACCCTCCGGATTGACCAGCACCTGCTCTCTCGTCCGAGGCCAGCCCCCCGGACCCTGCCGCCCATCATGCCATCTTTCTCGCACTCCACCCCCCAACCACCAGCTTTCAACACCACCGCTATGGCACACGCCGGATCTCCACCTCCCGCCGTGGTTGACACAGGAGCCGGGGAACCCATGCAATTAGGACGCGCCTCCTTGAACGCTGCAGAGCGAGAATGACGCTTCAGGGACGGGCTCTGTGCATATTGTGGATCGGCGGGGCATCGTAGAGCCATATGCCCTCTTTGCCCGGGAAACGCCCAGGCCCGGTGAACCATGGGAACAGTTCACCGGGCTCCCTCCATCCCAGCGTCTCTCATCTCATGGTTCAGGTACACCTCCAATTTGGCCACAAACGAGTCCAAAGTTCCGCGCTCATCGACTCCGGTGCTGCAGGAAACTTTATTGACTCCTCATATGGCAAAAAATTGGGGGTGGAGATTGAAGCGTTATCCCAGCCTGTTCGAATAACATCTGTCGACGGTCGGCCCCTCTCCTCCAGCCCTATCACCGCCCAGATTCGACCCATCACCCTCATCATTGACCAACACCAGGAATCAATCCGCTTTCACCTCACCTCCATCTCATCTCCACCCATCATCCTCGAATACCCCTGGCTACTACAACATGACCCTCTCATCTCTTGGTCTCAAAACCGGATCCTACAATGGGGGCCGACCTTCCTCGAACTCTGCCTGCGGGCTCCGGCTGGGACATGCTCTAGGGAGTCCGATGCCCCTGATGTCGACACCAACGCCATCCCCGCTGCTTATCGGGACCTGGCTGAAGTCTTCTGTAAGAGACGCGCCACCCACCTTCCTCCTCATCGCCCCTACCACCTGGCTATCGAGCTTCAGCCAGGTTCCGTCTCCCCCCATGGCCATCTGTACTCTCTCTCTACCACCGAGATGTGGGCGATGGAGGAGTATGTGTCTTCCGCTCTACGCCAAGGCACCATCCGATCCTCTTCCTCACCCGCCGCCGCCGCGGGATTTTTCTTTGTAAAAAAAATTCCGGCGAATTACATCCTTGTGTCGACTATCGGGGGCTCAATAACATCACCATAAAAAACCAACACCCACTGCCTCTTACCAACTCAGCCCTGGACGCCCTCTCTGGTGCCACCATTTTCACAAAGTTGGACCTCTGGAGCGCCTACAACTTGGTGCGTATCAGAGAGGGCGATGAGTGGAAGACAGCCTTCATCACCCCTACTGGACACTACGAAAGCCTGGTCATCCCCTTCAAATTCTGTAATGCTCCAGCTGCTTTCCAACATTTCATTAATGACGTTCTCAGAGACATGTTAGGCCAATGGGTATTCATCTACCTAGACGATATCCTGATCTACTCATGCACCGCCGAAGAACACATCCAACACATCAGAGCGGTCCTTAAAAGATTGCTCGCCAACCGGCTGTACTGTAAGTTGGAGAAATGCGCTTTTCACAAGCGCTCCACCACGTTCCTGGGCTTTGTAATCTCACCTCAGGGTGTGGCCATGGACCCACAGAAGTTGGAAGTTGTATGTCATTGGCCCCTACCCAAGACTCTCAAACAACTTCAACGGTTTCTCGGGTTTGCGAACTTCTATAGTCGCTTTATCCGGGACTACAGTACAGTTGCAGCACCTTTAACCGCACTGACTCGCCTATCATCTCATCACTTTCAACTCAACTCCACTGCTGTCGCCGCATTCCACAAACTTTGCCGTCAATTCACCACCGCCCCAATTTTCCTCCATCCAGATGCTAACAAACCGTTCATTGTAGATGTGGGCGCTGGGGCTGTTCTCTCCCAACGAGGTCCAGACCAGAAACTGCACCCTTGTAGTTTCTTCTCCAAAAAATTTTACCCCACTCAGCAGCAATACAGGATAGGGGACCGCGAGCTGCTGGCCATAAAGTGGGCATTGGAAGAATGGCGACACTGGCTCCAGGGCATCTGGACCGGCCACCAGAACCGCATCACCATCAGGAACCTGAAACAGCTCAACCCAAGGCAGGCGCCGACGCCCTTTCTCGACAACATGAGGAGGACGTTCCACGGGCGGACCCCGCGCCTGTCCTTCCTCCCTCCCTAAATCATTGCCCCGCTTTGTTGGGATCTGGAAACGAGGGTCCACCAGGCACAAGCCACGGAAACCAAACCGGCAAGCATGCCGCCTGGATGACTCTACGTACCCGATAACATCAGTGCATCAGGTAATTTCTCTCCTCTATCTGGACACCCGGGTATGCAGCGCACCATCCAGTACATTCAGCGCGCTTTCTGGTGGCCCTCAATGAACAAGGACATCGAGGAGTTCGTCCGGGCGTACCCAGTGTGCACCAGGGCCAAGAATACTAATCAACCAACACCAGGGGAACTTCAACCACTCCCTGTTCCGCGTTGATCCTGGACGCACATTGCCATCGACTTCATCACGGGCCTGCCTGTCTCCAAGGGAAAAAACATTGTCCTGACCATAGTAGATCGGTTCTCCAAAGCTGTGCACCTGGTGGCCCTCGCCGGACTCCCGTCAGCTAAAAGGACAGCCGAGCTGATATTAGAGCACTTAGTCCGTCTGCATGGGTTCCCAAAGGACATCGTCTCCGACAGGGGGCCCCAGTTTACTGCACGGTTCTGGAAGGCCTTATGCCATCTGATCAATTCTACCTGCAGTCTCTCCTCGGGTTACCACCCCCAGACTAACGGTCAGACGGAACGGACCAATCAACAACTGGAGCACTACCTAAGATGTTTCATCGCCGACTGCCAGTGCTCCTGGGCTCGCTAACTCATTTGGGCGGAACCTCCACGTCTCCTCCGCCACTAAGTTGAGCCCATTTGAGGTATGCTAGGGTTTCCAACCTCCGATGTTCGAACATCAAGAACCGGAGGTTGAAGTACCCTCGGCAGTTGGTCCGAAGGTGTCGACGGTCATGGATTCAAGCCAATGAGGCCATTCAGCGTGCCAACATCCGCTACACCTCACAACATCGCCGTCGACACCCTCCGGGACGATTGTACCACATTGGTAACAATGTGGCTGTCCACAAAAAACCTACACCTCCACACGGAATCTAAGAAACTCTCACCCAGATTCATCGGCCCCTATCGCATCACCCTCCGTGTCAATCCTGTCACCTACCGCCTCCAGCTGCCTGCGGTGTAAGGACTCTGGGGTTCACTATGAGCTGTTTCTTGTTTTATCTCGATTCACCTTTGGTGCCAATCTTTGTGTTTATGCTGAAGAAGCACCTAAAAAAGATTTACTACTCACTCAATCACTCATCTTCTATACCGCTATATTCTGTATTCAGGGTCACGAGGGGCCTGGAGCCTATCCCAGGAGACTTAGGGAACATGGTAGAGTACACCCTGGACAGGGTGTTAATCCATTGCAGGGCGAGATTTACTATACACTGATTAAATATAAATATAAATCAAATATACTTATTATATTGTATATAATTGATTAAATAAATGGTTCACCCTAAAATGAAAATTCTATCATCGTTGACTTGTGCCAAACCTGTATAAGTTGTAAAGGAACAACTTAAGGGTATGTAAATGTGTAAAACAACTTAAGGGTGTGTTCATCATTTTTGGATGAACTTTCCCTTTACCCATACCTCTACAGCATTTATGAGTCTCAATGAATACAAATGCATTATGAAAATTAAACATACAAACATCAAAAACATCTAATTTCTTCTCATTGTTAGTTTATGTTAGTTAACAAATGAGACCTTAACGTAAAATACATCTTACATCTTGTAAAACAAATGCTTTAATGCCTACCTTTGCATGAATTCCAGAGTAGAACCCAGTTCCAAAGAATAATGAATGTTAAAACAGTAGTAACTGCCAAACATCAGGCATATGAAATGCAGAGAGAAACAGAAATGGTTTGAGAGAATTGTAATCTTTTGGTCAATAGTCAGCATTGTCATGCACACTCGTAACCGAACCGGCACTAGGACCTGGAAGTAATACGGTCGGGTTTCCAGGAAGCATAAAAGGAGACAAAATGGCGCTTCACATTGCTCAGTCATTGAGTTCGCCCATGCCTTGTCTGACGCTTCGCCGACTATTCTGTGAGTACTCACCGATTTGGGTTGCTTCTTTGATTGAATGTGTGTTGCTAGAACGCGGATTTATTTGTGTAGATCCTAGCTCTTTGTGTAAGAGAGTTCTTCGATAAATTGCGTGGTTATCCTGCCCACTCGCGTTGCTTCCGCGTTTGGGTTTACCATCCACGCTACACGGGCTAACTGCTAAGGTTTCTGTGCTTACCCTCCGATAGCTTGTGACAGAATGACTGAGCCAAAAGCAGTAAACCCAGCGGAGTTTGCTCGCCTCTGTGATGTGGTTGACCAGCATGCCGAGCTGATCAATAAGCTCCGTGGAGAAGTCGTGTCTCTCCAAAAGGACCTCCAAGACGTCCCGGCTTTGCGCCGCGAGGTGGCAGAGCTACGGCAGAAGAATGCGACCCTCCGCGGGGCGGCTGCTCACTCGGTTGTTGCCACGCCCATCGCAGTGGCTGCGGCACCGCCACCCCACCCACCTTCTGATGTTTTCATAGCTCTACCGGATAAGTGGGATGGCACAGATGGGAGGTGCAGTGTCTTTCTAACCGCATTGGATCTTGTGTTTGAGTTTAATTCCACCAAATACTCCACAGACCGACTGCACGTTGCGATTCTCGTTTCGTTGCTATCCAGGCAGGCAGCTGAGTGGGCCACGGCGGTCCTCAGATCAGATTCAGACACGGCCTACTCATACGGAGAGTTCACCCATCAACTGAAACTAACATTTGCCCTGCGATGGATTGGCACCCTGTCCAGGGTGTACCCCGCCTTGTGCCCTAAGTCTCTTGGGATAGGCTCCAGGCCCAGGATAAAGCGGTATAGAAGATGAGTGAGTGAGTAATTTATAGTTTTTTACCATTTGCTATTTTATCTTATTTCACCTTTAGAACTACGGACATTTTTTTACAGTGAACTAAGACACTGTCACATATTTCACTTTTCAGTTTTCAATTAATTTCATAAATCACCAAAATTTTACCAGTGACCAGAGTTATTTGCACTTCGGTGCAAGAGAAAATGGATGTCTCACTTGTGATTTACAGGAAAGAAGAACAGTGTGCAGCGATTATTCATTTTTTTGTTGTTTTGTTGTCTGAAGGTCCACTTGATGCTGTTATTTATCGAAGACTTTAATATCGGCATCAAGAAGGAACCGGACGCCGTCCATGTTTGCAGCTAATGATAACGTTACATCCTCCATACAGTCCTGATCTTGCTCCATTCACATACATTCCCATTCTACTGGTTAAACTAAAGGGTTCTAGTGGACAAGAGCTAGAAAGTATATTAATCTGGATACAGGATATAGAAGGTGTTACAACATAAGGAGTCAGGAAGCACACTGAGGGGGGCTGTTCTCAGGTCAGAGGAATCTTCTCATTAGACTATAATACCTTACAATATTTTAATATCTTACAATATTATAATACCTTACAATGCCCCTTAAATTCTAACAGAATTTACTACAATTTGTCAATGACAATAAATAAACAGTCAGGCATTGACATGGAAAATCTAATTCGAAAAAATGCAGCTAAATAGAATCAATAATAAATAAAGCATAAATAAGTACAATCCACAATTCAATTAAGTTTTATTTGTATAATGCCTTTAACAATTGACATTGTCGCAAACAGCTTTACACAATCAAAAGTATTATTGAAGTTTGTAAAAAATGTGAATGTGTATGAATCAAAATGATAAGATTGTCCCTAATGAACAAGCCAAGGACAATGGCGACAGTAGCAAGGAAAAACTCTCTGAGATGGCAGTAAGAAGAAACCTTGAGAGGAACCAGACTCAACAGGGAACCCACCCCTCTTTGGGTGATAATGGATAGCAGGGATTGATCTGGAATCTCTGGCTGGAAATTCAGTATAACAGGAGATGTGTTCAGGTTAATATAGAATCCAGTCCATTATTGGAGGCTGGAGTAGATGGTAGGAAATTCCAGTCCTGAACTATCAAGCGACTGTAGTCACACGTCCTTAAAGAACAGATGTCTCCATAGGCCGAGGAGAGTCTTCCTGGAAAAGTGGAACCGTCCCCAGTCACCACATACATCCCAAGCAGACCACACGGGGGCATATATGTGACAGAAAAGTAGGAGAGCAGAAAAGTAGGAGAGATAACGGTTAGGTATGTCACAGTCACACAATGTATAAGGTCAAAGTATATTTAGTGCAGAGTGCAAGCAGGGACTCCAGCAGGACTAACTATGACAGCATGACTAAAAGGGAGAGCCAGAAGGAAACACAGACATGAGGGCTACCTGAGACACAAAGCGACCAACCATTTTACCGTCAACAAACCTGAGTGATCAGTGAGTGTGGGGAAGACAGCATCTAAACATACCAGTTCACCATAATACTCTACATCCATGAGTCCCCCAGATCTGCTTCTTTACCTAAGGCTAATCTATTTACAAAAATGCTGCGCTAAATAAATAGGTTTTTAGCCTAGACCTAAACACTGAGACTGTGTCTGAGTCCTGAACATTCATTGGATACTATAACTATACAACACTGTTCCATAACTTTAGGACTTTGTAAGAAAAAGCTCTGCCCCAAACTGTAATTTTTATAATACGTGGTACTGACAAGCAGCTTGCATCCTCTGATCAAAGTAGGCGTGGCAGATTGTAAGACACTAGCAATTAACTCAAATACTGCAGCGCGAGACCAGTTAATGCTTTATACGTCAAAAGCAGTTTTTTAAAATCTATGTGAACTTTCACAGGGAGCCAATGCAGTGTGGATAAGATAGTGCTCCTCTTCTGGTTCTAGTGAGGACTCTCGTAGCTGCATTCTGAACTAACTGAAGCTTTTTATGCAACTAGACAGACAGTAAGGTGTTATAATAGTCCAACCTAGAGGTGATAAAAGCATAAACAAATTTTTCTGCATAGTTTAGTGACAATATATTCCTTATCATGGCAATATTTCTGAGGTGAAAGAATGCTATCCTGGTAATATTATCTACATGAGCTTCAAATGAAAGAAGTGGGATCTATAATCACACTAAAGTCTTTTACTGTTGCACTTGATGAAGGAAGTTAATTAACATCCAGTCTCTTGTGTCATGTCCTGCACACATTGCTCAACTTTAGTAAGCTGGTTTTCTTATCTGGTTTTGCTGAGACATATAAACTAATGCCATGCTTACGAATTACAGTATGTTGCCCAGAGGAAGCATGTAAAGATTTTAAAAAAAGCAATGGGCCTATAACTGTCTAAGCAAGATGGGAGACTGACAAAGCCTGCAAATCTCCACTTCTCTTCAAAGAAGTAAGGGCCATGAGAAAAAACATCTTAACGGTCAGAAGCCTGACAGGTGCTGAGTCTAGTGGTTCAAAAGGGGTGTCAACCAGACCCTTTAGCACATTCTGTGCTTTACCACAGAAACTCCATCAGTCAAAACATGACAAGCCGAAATAGCGGCTATGTACGTTCTAAGAGCACAGGGGCATAAGCCAGAGGTCAATTTTTCTTGTAAAAACTCCAGCACTGAAACAATTTGGCAGTGGACTGGGTCTACATGTTTTACTATGCACCAATTTTCAAATAGACTCCATTTGAGGGCAGTTCTTCTAGAGAAGGGAGCCCTAGCACTTAGTATAGTTTCAGTTACACCGGCTGGAAAACCAGCCTCACTTAATTGGTCCCCTTCAGGGGCCAAATGTGAAGGTTGAAGAGCTCGGGCAAGAGATGAAATGTCCCCTGCCCCTGCACCAGAGACAGAAGATCCCTCCTGACTGGAATCACCCACGGTGAGCCATCGAGGAGAGATATTAGATCTGAGAACCAAACTCTGGTAACCCAGCGGGGCACTATCAATAAGAGGCCCAAGCCCTGTTGACGGACCTTCACCAGGACTCTCGGGAGCAGAGCTATCAGAGGAAATGCATATAGACTAGTCTGGGCCACGTATGGGCCATTTCGTCCAGAGGGGAGCTGGAGGACTCAGAATGTAGTAAAGGGGACATTGTGCTGTTTCTTGCAAGGCATAGAGGCCCACCTCTGCTACATGAAATCTCTCCCAGATTTGATTGACTATTTCAGGGTGGAGTTTCCATTCCTTGTGTGTCATACTTTGCCTGGATAGTAAATCTGCTCCCACATTCGTATGCCCCGGAATGTAAATCGCCCTAAGGGACAGGAACTTGTCCTGTGCCCAAAGCAGTACCTGATGCGCTAGCCTGTTCAAGCGGACCTAGATGTTCGATATCTTGAAATGTGGCAGGAGGCAACCGGACACCCAACACCTTGCTGGAGACCGCTGTTCCCTGAAACACCAGTGGTGGTGGAAATTGAATGCCGGCTTCCTGAGGGTGCCAGGAAGGAGACTTTATTCCGTTATGGAATTTTATGCACCCCTCTCTGGGGGAACACAGCCCCATGGTCCTGGGCGCATGATACTCCTCAAGTCCGGTCTCCTTGAGGCGGATTGTAAGCGCAACGAGCCCCACCCCAATCTCTAAGAGGTGGTGCATGGCTAGCCACACTCTCCTTCTGTGTCTCACGCCTCATGGTCAGGACTGGGTGGCTGACGAGCCCGACTGTTGAGCACCGCGGGGAAGAAACCTCACAAAGGCTTCTTCATAAAGTTTCACCTCCCAAAACCTATTGATGACGGTACTAACGACATCACCGAACAGACTGGAAGGCGAGATGGGGGCATCAAGGAGGAAAGTCAAGGAGATGTCTCTCTGTAGATACCATGGCAGCCATAGAGCGGCCGATAGCGTGGGCCATCTCCTTGGTTGCGTGAAGGGACTGGCTCGGCGTAATTCTAAAAATTCGTATTTTTAGAATTTTAGATTTTTGAGAGGATTCCGTCTCATGTGCTGCCGCCAGATCAGCACGCTAAGGAATGTGCTGCAGCTCGCGGTTTTGTTTTAAAGAAGGCGAGCCAAGCACGAAGGACTTCGTGCTTGGCAAGCCCGAAGATAGTGTGCTCTTCCCCCAAACACTTAAAACAGAAAACGTGGAGATCGCCCTCAGCGAGATATCTTTTACACGGAGGCATGCATCTCCTGTCTAACTCTGCCAACTTCTCTGGTGAGTAGTGTAACGCTTTCTATTTTAGTTTTATAAAGTGCTTGCACACACGCACACACACAATGAAGTCCTTGAAGACCTGAGGATGTTTCCGGTTCAGTCTTATTTATAACCTGCAGGTGCACCTCATCAGATGACGTCACCTGACCGAGGTTATATATGCCAAATGTTTGGCGTGTTTGACACACGTGCTTCACAACCGGTGAAGAAAGAGACGTTCCCATAGAGTTTTCACGCAGCAATGGGGTGATCTGAACGGGAACTGGTTCAGATCACCCCATTTTTTTCTTTCTTTGTGTAACTCAAGCCTAATTAGGGTAACAGTTATACCTATGAACAGGAACAGAAACTAATTAATGCAGTTTCTTTAATTTAAGATATAACAGGAGACTTATTTGTAACACAGCCGCACATGCGATGGGCGGGTGCTAGGCAACCCTGCGGCACTGGCAATCACAGGAAACGAGCTACACTTGGGCGGTAGGATATTTAAGCTCCCACAAACCAGTGCATGATGTGCAAACATTAGATAGCACCAGGTACGAGAGTGTGGCTCTGGTATAGGGATAAGAGAAAAGTGAAAAGAGAAAAGAGAAAAGTGAAAAAGAGAAGTGAAAAGAGAAGAGTGAAAAGAGAAAAGTGAAAAGAGAGAAGTAAAAAAGCTAGAAAGGAAAAGATAAAGAAAAGAGAAAAGTGAAGGAGGAGGAAAGGAGAGGAGTGGAGAAATATAGAGAAAAGAGAACTGAAAAGAGCGGTGAAAAAATAACAACAATAAAAGTAACAAATAAAAAAAGAATATACACTCACCTAAAGGATTATTAGGAACACCTGTTCAATTTCACATTAATGCAATTATCTAATCAACCAATCACATGGCAGTTGCTACAATGCATTTAGGGGTGTGGTCCTGGTCAAGACAATCTCCTGAACTCCAAACTGAATGTCAGAATGGGAAAGAAAGCTGATTTAAGCAATTTTGAGAGTGGCATGATTGTTGGTGCCAGACGGGCCGGTCTGAGTATTTCACAATCTGCTCAGTTACTGGGATTTTCACGCACAACCATTTCTAGGGTTTACAAAGAATGGTGTGAAAAGGGAAAAACATCCAGTATGCGGAAGTCCTGTGGGCGAAAATGCCTTGCTGATGCTAGAGGTCAGAGGAGAATGGGCCGACTTATTCAAGCTGATAGAAGAGCAACTTTGACTGAAATAACCACTCATTACAACCAAGGTATGCAGCAAAGCATTTGTGAAGACACAACACGCACAACCTTGAGGCGGATGGGCTACAACAGCAGAAGACCACACCGGGTAACACTCATCTTCAAACAGGAAAAAGAGGCTACAGTTTGCACAAGCTCACCAAAATTGGACAGTTGAAGACTGGAAAAATGTTGCCTGGTTTGTTGAGTCTCGATTTCTGTTGAGACATTCAAATGGTAGAGTCAGAATTTGGCGTAAACAGAATGAGAACATGGATCCATCATGCCTTGTTACCACTGTGCAGGCTGGTGCTGGTGGTGTAATGGTGTGGGGGATCTTTTCTTGGCACACTTTAGGCCCCTTAGTGCCAATTGGGCATCATGTACATGCCATGACCTACCTGAACATTGTTTCTGACTATGTCCATCCCTTTATGACCACCATGTACCCATCCTCTGATGGCTACTTCCAGCAGGATAATGCACCATGTCGAATCATTTCAAATTGGTTTCTTGAACATGACAATGAGTTCACTGTAGTAAAATGGCCCCCACAGTCACTAGATCTCAACCCAATAGAGCATCTTTGGGATGTGGTGGAACGGGAGCTTCGTACCCTGGATGTGCATCCCACAAATCTCCATCAACTGCAAGATGCTATCCTATCAATATGGGCCAACGTTTCTAAAGATTGCTTTCAGCACCTTGTTGAATCAATGCCACGTAGAATTAAGGCAGTTCTGAAGGCGAAAGGGGGTCAAATACTGTATTAGTATGGTGTTCCTAATAATCCTTTAGGTCAGTGTACCTGTCCTTTGGTACGCGCCAACATAAGCGCACCCTCCTTCCCTTGATAGCACTGCGTTGTGTTCACGCAAGCCGATCATTCCCCACCGAAATAAACAATCCACTGCCAAATCCCACTCTGAGTCCTGCACTGGGGCTTCCATACTTGACAGCATTCCAAGTGGCGCCATATTGAAGCGCACCCTCATAATATTATTTATTTTATTTAATTAATTAATTAATTTATTATTATTGTTTTTTTTATGATTTGATAAGAATGTTATGTTGCTAGACTTTAGTTGTGTCCATATTTCTCGTTTTAGCTGGTGGTTTCCAAACCAGGATTGTTCACGATCTGTTAAAATATACAAAAAACTGTTAAAAATTATCGTTTCAGTTCTAAATATTCATTCAATTTAGGAACTCTAGATTTAAAGTTTGTAACACAAACACGTTACAACATTGCACTAGATCTACAATGGTACACTGCCACTTATTGGACACAAGTATTTAGCTATTTGGCATATATACACTTGTACAAGCACACTTTCTGTCAGTAATACAACACTACAATAAAACACTACTACAATAGAGCCAAATGTTGCACTAAATGTCTGATGGAAAAACATCAACAACACTGAAAAAGACCAAAGGCAACTACAAGCAAGCAATCAGCTTTTGGTATAGAGGTTTCAGTACTGAGTGTTCTCTGTATTCTTACTTTTATAAAGCAGTAATTTAGATCACATAGAAGACAAAGAAACAACCACTGGTCATGTAAAAGCCACTTAAAAAGCAACAATAAAAAAAGCAAAAAATAGGGAATATCAGTGAAGGAAACTTCCCTCGACTAAACTCCACCATTTGGGAACACCCTGCACTTCCTCTGTGCGTTACCATGGTAACATAGGCACCTTGGATACCTGTCGCTGCTGCTGTGGAAAGGTGCTTCCCAATCAGCCTGAAGTTCAGCCATGTTAAGTGTGATTCCAAACTGCAGGGAGCGAAAATGTTCAGTTCAAAGGGAACTACGAACAGAGTAGGGAACGAGTAAACAACATGTCTTCCCTTCACCGGAAAAAGGGAATGAAAAATGTCCCATAAGTCATTGCATCTCGCTGGAGTGCGAAAAAATGGAGCTTGAAAAAGGATTTATCTATTTATCTTCATTATTATTGAGGACGGTATTAAAAGGAAACAAAAATTCTCATTTTAATTTCATCAAGAAATCATTAGTATTTTATAGGTAAATAAATTTTATATAAATAAATTGTCGTACATTTAATCGATTTTATCATTAGTCAATAATTTCAATAATTTCAATAGTATGTTTTATAAAGGTATCAGTTTTTGTTTCAATAAATATTCAGTATTTAACATCCATAGTGTGAAATTTCCACAGCAGCAGCGACAGGTATTCGATGGGCTTCAAATGCATCAACTGCCAACGGAGCAGGGAGTAGGGAGCACCCAGTGAAGTATACTTCGGAATGGAACACAGCCAAAATTTATGACGTGTATAACAAGATGCAGTATCTGCTTTACAAGAAGACATGAATTTATTTCTCTGAAACTATATGAACAGGAACTAAAACAGGTCGATAGTCAATAACCTTGGAATGTATTTTGACGAAACGCTAACCTGGAACATACACATACTGTAAAGAAAATAAAAGAAAAATGCAACAAAATTCCAAATGTAATACGATGCTTAAGAGGACAGATGTAGGGAGCTAACACGGCCTCGTTAATCAGCATATACAATGCACTCATGAGAATTATCATAGACTACAGTTGCCTCGCATACATTTCAGCACCAGAGTCCAACTTAAAACAGATAGACACTATGCAAGCTCAAGCCTTGAGAGTCTGTTGTAGGACCTTCAAAACACCCCCAGTATCAGCTATACAGTAACTGAAGTAATGCTGACAAGAATAAGAAAAATAAAACTACTATTGGCAAACTGGGAAAACCAAGGGCATAGCAAAGAGCATCCAACAAACACTATCCTTAAAGAATGGTGGGAACATAATAAAACCTACCTACGATCTACATACATACCATAACAAACTAATAGCTAAAGAAAGAACAACAGAACAACTGTCAATATATACTTATAGGAATAAAAACTTGAATAGGTGGAGAAGAATTATCAAGAAGAGGCGATAATAGCATCAGAAAACATGTCAGCGATAATCAGTCTAGAAACAGGAAACTCATGCAGACAGGACATTATATTTAACATATTACAAAAAATAACAATTATAGCAGAAGTGTGTACGAATTAGCTTCCTATAGGCACCAGCCCACGTAGGAGTAAAAGGAAACGAATAAGCAGATGAACTCACCAAACAAGCACAAGAGCAAAATGTCCAAATAAAAATCCCAATAAGCAGAGCAGAAGTTAAGAAAATAATTAAAGAACATATGGACAAAATATGGCAAGAAAGATGGGATGAAGAAGAAACAGGTAGACATGTGCATAAAATTCAAAAGCAGATTAAAAGACGGAATATATGGAACAATCACTCACTCATCTTCTATACTGCGTTATCCTGTATTAAGGGTCATGGGGGCCTGGACCCTATCCCAGGAGATTTAGGGCATGAGGCGGAGTACATCCTGGACAAGGTGCCAAACCATTGCAGGACACACACACACTCACACACTACGGGCAATTTGGAAATGTCAGTTAGTCTAATCTGCAGGTCTTTGGACTGTGGAAGGAAACCCACCAAGCACTGGGAGAACATGCAAACTCCATGCACACACAGACGGGAATCGAAACGGGACCCTGGAGGTGCACGGCAACAGTGCTAACTACTACACCGCCGTGTCTGCCGGGGCAGAAACAGAAGAGAGGAAATCATTATACTGTAGCTCTGCCAAGACTAGGACACGCAGGACTAAATCAGTGTCTCAAGATCATAGGCAAACACCCAACTGGAAGATGACCTGGAAAATATATAGAAGTTTAAATGAAACTGGCCTAGTAGATATAATCTAATTTAAGGATTTTTTTTGTTGTTGCCATGTTTGTTTTCTGTCAACCTGATGTTCCACACTCCAGTCCAGCTGGTGGCTAGAAGTTGGCTGCCAGCCACCAAAAAACAACGAAGAAGAAGAAGAAAAAGAAAAACAGCAGAAGCTAAAGTTTTGTGTCTTTTTGCTCATAACTACAGGTGGGTTAATATTCCTTCAAAAGAGATTGTAAACTCCCTTATATGAAAGGCAAAGGTCTCTAGATTATGCTTATTTCTTCTTCTATACACCTGGGAATGTGCTAATTACAGTGACGCTTTAATCTGTAATTGGTTAAATCCTGGAAAGACTTTTGTCTAAGCAAAGTCTGACCTTTCCTAATTAAATAAAAAATCACAGCACGATAAGCAAAATAAGCGTAATCTAGAGGACTTTGCCTTTCATACAAGCCACTTCTGGCTCCAAATGATCAACTATTTGTTGTTCCTACAACTTGGATAGGCGACAAGACTTTTGTCAGGGTGTGTATTCCTAGCCTCTAATCTTTAATCCACAAGAATACAACTCCTCTTAGAAACTATAACCAAAATAGACTTATTATAGAAAGGCCTTTAGATCTGGCTTGGTTAGACTATTTCTTTTTTATATTTCTATTTCTTCACAATATTCATAAATATTTCACACAACTCTTCCTTTTTATCTTTATTATATTTATCAAGGTTAGTGCTTTTTTTTCTATCACTCTGTTTTTGAAGTTATGCTCTTTCAGATTTTCCTTTGCCTTGTTTTATAAGTTATGTATTTTGGTTTTTCATTCGTAGGTCTAAACCATGAATAATGTAATTCTAGCACTAGGCAGATGATTATGTGAAAAGGATCTTTAAACATCTTTAATAACACAAAAAAAAAATTCATGGGATTTGGAGAGTGAAATGAGCCAGTCATAATTATAGCCAGTAGGGGTCACTATTTACTTAACATAATGATGCAGAGTTTACCCCGTAATCAGAGGTGGAAAGAGTACTAAAATTTTGTACTCAAGTAAAAGTACTGTTACTTCAATGAAATTTTACTGAAGTACAAGTAAAGTTACCATTATAAAAATCTACTCAAGTAAAAGTAAAAAGTAGCTCATAAAAAAATTACTCAGAGTAAACGCTACTGAGTAACGTTTTTTTTTTTTTAAACAGCGGGCTGGGATGAGGCATTCTAGAGTAGTTCAAAAAAGATGAGCAGATATAAAAATCAAACTAGTTGTTTTCAACTGAAGGAACACCTTTGCATAATAAAGCTGTTGTTTTTCTTGTGCTTGAAAATCAAAGTGGTCCTTTAAATATGCCCTTACGTCTCAGTCTAGTGTTGGGCCGTACAGCAAAAGAATGGTTCAGGGTTCTATTTTAAACTGTATGGAAATGGTGGTATATGGCAAAAAGAACTAGATCCAGTCATTAAATGATGAAATAATGAGGTTTGTGTTGCTTTACAAAAAAATACACACACACAACAGGTGGAGGATCAGATTCAGGGTGTACCCAGGCCAAAATAATAAACTAAACGGTATTTATATTTAGTAGCTAGATTACCTGCAAAAAAAACAACACAAACAAAAATGCAGGTCCCTTCCCTGACACCCTAAAATAAATGGCAGCCACGCCCCTACTACTGGTGAGTGTACAAACATACAGTGAACTTATCTACAAATACTTTTATATTTGTCAGTTCTCCTAGTAGAAGCCCCATCGGGGTCTTTTGCTGAGAGAATGAATTACACCCAGAGCAGAGTAACCCACTACTAGAGTGACATGAGGCAGAATCTGAGGACTATTCACCCAGCAAATCGCTGCCCCAGGACAAGAGTGGTTCGCAGCCCTGCCACTGGAGGACAAGGAGGGGTACTGTACTGTAGTTATAAAGTCAAAAACCTAACCCAAGCCCTTACAAATACCCCTAACATTCAACCCCAGTAAGTGATCCTAACAAATAACCCTAGCTTAACATTGTACTTTTAATCCTTTAGAATTACGGTTAGAGTTAAACAAATATAAATAATAAATTTAAAATACTGGCTGCATAAGAAACATTTTAATTTTACCTGGAAGCATAGAATCCTGTTTGTTAAATGTGGTTTCCTCTCACACATTAGCAGTGTTGCTTAAGCAGCTCTGCCAGTCCAGCACACAGAAATGTAAGTTGTCTTTTAGCACAAGAAAACCCCCATTTTAGATGACAGGCAGGTTGGAATGGGTTGAGAAAAGTGTCAGGTGTGTTGTGTGATAGAATATTAGTGAGAATGAAAGGAGAGGTGTACAAGACAGTGGTGAGACCAGCAATGTTCTACGGCTTAGAGACGGTGGCACTGAAGAAAAGACAGGAGGCAGAGCTGGAGGTAGCAGAGATGTTGAGGATCTCTTTTGGAGTGACAAGAATGGATAGGATCAAGAATGAGTCCATCAGAGGGACAACCCATGGTAGATGTTCTGGAGGTAAAGTCAGAGAGGCCAGATTAAGGTGGTTTAGACATGTTCAGAGGTGAAATTGTGAGCATATTGGTAGAAGGATGCAGTTCTCCTGGGGGGAACCACCAGGCAGGAGATCTAGAAGAAGACCAAAGGGGAACTTTATGGCTGTTGTGAGAGAGAACATGAAGTTGGAGAGGATGCAGAGGATACACCGTGATGACATGAGAGAATAGGATGCAGAGGATGAGGTTAGATGGAGGCAGATGATTTGCTGTGGTGACCCCTGAAAGGGAAGATCCGAAAACAAAGAAGTCGTTGTGAATGCGTTGGTTGTACGAACAATTATGAAACAACATGAAACATTATTTTTAATGATGTTTTTTTTTATTATTATTGTATTTTGAGCATTGAGCATTACTTGGTTTCTACAAAGTCAACTGTGGACCAGCAGTTTGAAATAATTGCTGTTTTTACTATGCACAGATTACTGAAAAAAACTGAAGATATGGAGGAGCACCTTTTCCTTTTTATTCATTCAAGATTCTCACTTAATTTTTTTAAAGCATAAACACATAACTAGAACAAAATGTGTATTATTATACTCTGTAGTGGACAACTGAATATATTTTGACTTTCCCCCCATTAAAACATGCTGAATCTAATCTCTCTGTTACAAAACAGGCGTTTTATTTTTTTAAAAATTTCAACAACCACCATTTCTTGTCAACAAATTATGATTTGTTTCTTTATTTAACCAATTACTGTATTTCACCCAGGAATGTGGCGATCTGGTTGAGAGCTCATATAACATGCAGGAAGAAGCTTCTCCTCAGTCTTTCTGTGTTGGCCTTCAGGAAGCGGAATCATTTTCCGGATTGTAACAGAGAGATCAGTCCATTGCTGGGGTGGCTGAGGTGCTTGGTCCAGCTGGGGTTCTTGGGGGGGTCTTTCCTTGTGATGTTTCCTGTCAGGATGGTGATTCCTGTCTATGATGCTGGAGTAAAAGTTCTTGGAGGGCAGTCTAGGAAAGTCTCTCAAGCATCTGAAATGGGAGAGACTCTGTCGGGCCTTTTTCATCACAGTGTTTAGGACCATGACAGGTTCTGCTGTGAAGTGGACACCGAGATATTGGAAGATGTCCACTCTCCCCACTGGGCTCTCATTCATGACGGAGGCCTGGTAGTTCCTCCCTTGCTTTGTAATGAAGTCCACTATCAGCTCCTTTGTCTTGCTGATGTTCATGAAGACGTTGTTCCTTTGGCACCAGTTCTTCATGGTTGTCAGAGATCAGGCCCACCATGATAGTGTCCTCAGCAAACTTGATGATGAAGGTGGGGTTGGTGGTGCTTAGTCATACATGTACAATGAGTACAGCAGCGGGCTCTGAATACAACTCTGGGGGACTCCAATACTGAGGGTGAGGGAGGCTGAGACATGTCTGCCCATCGTTACTGCCTGTGACCTGCCAGTTAGAAAATTTGAGATCTACTGACACAGAGATGGGCTCCCAGGTAGACTCCCAGGTAGCTTGGTGGTGTGTGTATAGGGAATTACAATGTTAAGCGCTAAATTGTACTTGACAAATGGAATTTTAATGTAATTCCCCTTTCTAGTGTCCAGGTGAGTAAGTGATGTATGAAGGAGAGAATGAGAGATGGCATCATCTGTTGGACGGTGTGGATGATAAGCAAACTTTGATGGATCTAGTTAGTGAGGAGATTATGAGTCTCTGGCCAGCCATTCAAATCACTTCATTACTGTTTAGGAAAGGACTACAAGGCAATAGTCGTTGAGGGATGCAGAATGAGGTTTCTTTGGGACAGTGTCACGGCGTGCGCCTGTGATGGGCGTGCGCCCAAATCTATTATCGCCCCTCGCTCACTTCGTAGGCTCCCTAAGTAGGCGGCACCCCTTCTGCAGGTGTGCAAAGGGATGGGGCCGCCTATGCGGGCCAGCTGGCAGTGATTAACGTTAATAGGATCTCAGGCTTGCTCCGCATTATAAAAGCAAGGCGCGGAGTTTAGTCCGGGGTCCGAGAAGAGCGTAACGCGGTGAAGCTCAAGAGTGGCATGCGAGTGGGGAAATGGAACGTGCCCCAGAGACTTTGAAAAAGGCCATTGGATTTCGGCCCTTTGATCTCCACGCTGAGGACAGCGCGGGAAAGAGCTGCGCGAGCTCCCACGGGATCCTACGTTCCCACGTCGAGCCCGCCTTCGCGTCCCCGCCGCCGAAGAGGAAAAGGCCGCGAGGAGGACAGCGTTAAGGCCGCCAATCCCAGCCGGGAAAGCCGTCCAGCCGAAGGATGTCCGAGCAAGACTCCCGCCTGAGGCCGCGCCCACAGAGAGCTGGGAGGGGCCAGGCCGGCCATCGACAGCGGGGAGGAACCGAGAGGGAGCGTGCAGGAGCGCTGCCTCGCGTGCTCCGTTCTGCCACTCCGCCAGCCGCGTGCCCGCATGCCAGCTGGGCACTGCTTCGGACCCTGCACGTGCACACATCATCCCTTCCCTTTCTTTCCGCCCTCCCTCCTTTTTCCCTTTCCTTCCCCTATTTATTCCTAATAAATAACCCTTTTCCTCTAAGATCTCGCCTTGTGTCTATGTTTCATGGTTCCGCCCGTGCAACTTTGAGGCGAACCCGTTACACTGGTGGAGAATGCAGGCACGGGGGCACCTGGCACGGACCGTGGGTTAAGTCCCAAACGAGGTTGAGGTCTTATTCACAAGCAGGCAGTGCCGGCGGCAATGGTGAGCTCGGAGCTGAGGGAGGGGCAGTGTCACGGCGTGCGCCTGTGATGGGCGTGCGCCCAAATCTATTATCACCCCTCGCTCACTTCGTAGGCTCCCTAAGTAGGCGGCACCCCTTCTGCAGGTGTGCAAAGGGATGGGGCCGCCTATGCGGGCCGGCTGGCAGTGATTAACGTTAATAGGATCTCGGGCTTGCTCCGCATTATAAAAGCAAGGCGCTGAGTTTAGTCCGGGGTCCGAGAAGAGCGTAAAGCGGTGGAGCTCGAGAGTGGCACGCGAGTGGGGAAAATGGAACGTGCCCCAGAGACTTTATAAAAGGACATTGGATTTCCGCCCTTTGATCTCCGCGGGAAAGAGCTGCAGGAGCTCCCACGGCATCCTATGTCTCCCGCGTCGAGCCCGCCTTCGCGTCCCCGCCGCCGAAGAGGAAAAGGCCGCGAGGAGGACAGCGTTAAGGCCACCGATCCCAGCCGGGAAAGCCGCCCAGCCGAAGGACGTCCGAGCGAGACTCCCGTCTGAGGCCACGCCCACAGAGAGCTGGGAGGGGCCAGGCCGGCCATCGACAGCGGGGAGGAACCAAGAGGGAGCGTGCAGGAGCGCTGCCTCGCATGCTCTGTTCGGCCACTCCGCCCACCGCCGCCAGCCGCGTGCTCGCATGCCAGCTGGGCACTGCCTCGGACCCTGCACGTGCACACATCATTCCTTCCCTTTCTCTCCGTCCTCCCTCCTTTTTCCCTTTCCTTCCCTTATTTATTCCTAATAAATAACCCTTTTCCTCTAAGATCTCGCCTCGTGTCTGTGTTTCATGGTGCCGCCCGTGCAACTTTGAGTCGAACCCGTTACAGACAGGAACAATTATTGACTCTTTAAATCATGTGGAGGTTAACAATTGGGATAATGAGAGGTTAAATATTTCTGTGAACACAGGTGCTAGCTGGCCAGTGCAGACTCTGAGGTCTCGACCCGAGATGCCATCTGGTCCTGTTGCTTTCCTGGGTTTCACCCTCCTGAAGGCTCTACTCACATCATGCCTGGAAATGATGAATGCGTTTCTGGTGTTGGCATACTCCTCCTGTCTACAGAATGTATGTTGTTTATATTTTTATAAGCCTTTGTTTGTATTTTTCTGTTTTCAAACGGGGCCAAGATTGTGACTTGTAGCCATCTTTGAGTGTAGAGTAGCAATGGTCCAGGATCCTTTCACAACCTGTAGGGCAGGTGATATGCTGATAAAAGTTCAGCGCGGCACATTTGAGGTTGGCACTGTTAAAGTCTCCCACCACAGTATTGTGTTTGGTTCTGTGTAACAGCCTTATGCAGCTTGCATAAGGTAGTGTCCATATCCGCTTGAAGTGGAATATAAACGGCTCTGATTATGACTGATGTAAACTCAGGAAGAAGGTAAATAGGATGACATTTGATGGTCAGTAGTTCCAGGTTGGGTGTGCAGGGGAGTGTGAGAGAATCAATGCTTGCACTATTGCACCAGCTGTTGTTCACCGTTAAACACACTCTGCTTCCCCCTGACTTATATGATTCCAGTTTTCTGTCCATGTGGTGAACCGAGAAATATTCGGCTGACTGGATGGCGTGGTCCGGCACTACTGGGTTCAGTCAAGTCTCAGTGAAGCAGAAGAGATTACAGTCCAGAATGTCTTTCTGGAACATAACCCTGGCCATGGAATGCCTCTCGTCCAATCAGATTACTCAGTTGGCGTTAACTGCTGTAGAAATTACTATTAAACGTTGCAGGTAAAAAAGCTCAAGCATGGCCCTGGTAAACTTGACATTACATGCATGTGAATTAGTTACTTAGAAGTTACTTAGTTACTTAGAATTTCTATAGTTAGGTGATAATCTTTACTCGATGCTCAGAAGAGAACTAAAGAAGGAAGCGTCTACAAACTACATGACCTGGGCACTTGAGTAAGTCTCTACAAAGATTAAAGATGTTGTAAGATCCTGGAGTTGCGTGGCACCACAGACACACAGACACAAGACAAGGTCTTATGGAAAAAGGGTATTTTTATTAGGAATAAATAGGAACAGGAAGGAATTTAAGGAGGGTCGGAGGATAGTAGGGGAAGACAGGAGTAAGGGTGTGCATATGTGGCAGAGGCAGTGCCCAGCTGGCAGAGGTGCACTTGGCTGGCGAGTGTTGGCAGTGATGGAGTGGCCCGATTTTAAATAATATGATAATGTGACAAACCCTAGTTCTAGATTATCATGTACCTAATTAGTCTCATCAAAAGGGGTTAAAAATCCAGTATTGCTCAAACTAATTAGGCCTCTGCTAAAGCACATTTATCACCTTAATATTTCTAACCCATTTTTTTTCAACCACAGAAGTCTAGCCCCTCTAGCTCAAAGACAAAGTATTAAAATTCAAGGTGGTACAGGTTTAAAAAGAAAAAAAAAATAGGTATTGTGACAACACTACTGTAGACAATAATACAGTAAAAAGATAACAAATGATTCAGAGTTTTGTTTGTCTCGCTTCCTGAAGCTTGTTTAAAATGAAATATTTTTAGAAATCTCTGTATTTTAAAAGATACCAGGTACTTTATACATTCTCTCTCTCCCTCACTCTCTCTCTCTTTGCACTCCCCATCAAGGGTATTTGTAGTTTGTTGCGGTTGACTTACTGCTCATCTAAACTTTCACAACTTAATTTCTCTATATTTTCCCACACTCATGTGCCGCCTCACTCTCTCTCTCTTGGGCTTTTTCTCTCTCCGGCTCTCGCTTTCTCTCTCTAGCTACACTTTTACACAGCTTTAGTTCAACTGCAGTCATTTGGTTGAACACACTCACTCTAACCATTTGTGGACATTTTTAATGTTTGTTTTTTTGCGCTGTGTGTAATGCTTGAATTTTCTCACAATTCTCTTTTGCAATAGAGGATGGAGAAAATGAAACTCTTAAACAACCGTCAACTCACTTTGTGGCATCTATGCTTTGCTTTGCTCCTGAGTAAGTATTCTGTCTTTTACATTGTAAAATTGTAAACTAATATCGGTGTATGTTTTTTTTTTTACCTTAGCTTTCAGCCCTGTGTGTAAATTTGCTGTATAAACCGAAAAAACTTGTGTGTAATTACAGGAAGTGGTGCAATCTGCGCTCGCTTGTCATTTCTGACTTTCAGAACTAAAAATGAAATATAAAATAATATATACAGTACTGGCTTACATTATGTTGTATTATTAATACTGGCTTATTATTATTATTAAATAATAGTTTTACTTTCATTTTAGTTGTTCCTTCTGTTACTGGTTTTAATCTCGACACTGAACATCCCAAAATCTTTGAACGTCCAAAGAACACTTCAGCTTTTGGTTACCATGTTTGTCAGTTTGGGTCTGACAGGTGAGCATGAAGCCTTTAATACACACTTCTGCCTACTTAATTTCAGCAATATAAAGTTATTTACATGTACGGTATGAAGGTTTGGACACAAAATTCTGTGTTTTTGTATGATGATTTATTTTGTACGTTCTATAACAATGCTGGATTTTTTTTTTTCAAAACTGTGAAATAACACGTATGGCATTAGGTAATTAAGTAACACCAACAGTCAGTTGTTATTCTAAGACATGAAGGTCAGATGTTCTGGAACAGTTCTTGCAAGAACAGTATTGTGTCAAGGGCATTTGTAAACCACATCAAGAGCCATGATGAAACTGTCTCTCATGAAGACCTTCCCAGGAAAGCAAGACCAAAACTTAGCTCTGCTGCAAAGCAGAAGTTCATTTAGAATCACCAGCCTCAGAAATCACCAATTAACAACCTCAGATTAGAGCCGTTATGAAGCTTTACAGAGCAGAAGTAGCAGATACATCTCAATATCAACTGTTCAGAGGAGATTATTGTGTGTTTTATATAAACACCTTCAGTATTGTTTTACAGCGTAGAGAGAAATAAAGATCAGAAGCGACTTGGAGTTAGAAGGTTTTGACTGGTGCTGTATTTTATATATTTCTATAAGATATGTGTATAAGATATACTGTATGTTTGGTTAAAATGTATTCAGATTTAGTTTTTGTCCAGGAAAAGTATTTTTACAGTACGGATTTACAGTAAAAAGTGATTAAGAAGAAATAAACCTGATTTCAACCTGATCACACTCTGGGGTTTTCTGATTTGTCGCTCTGTATTTCTTTACAGTGTATTAGTAACAGATCCTCTGTATAATAATGGGACAGGCAATGTGCATAAGTGTGTGTATAAGGATGGTCAGTGTAAACCACTCTCTATAAAAGGTAAGAAACTGCAATATCACACACTCAGGGTCACACACTTCCTGACACAGTATCACACACAGTATAAGTGGCTTAACAAACTGATTGTGATGCAAACTGATCTGCTGCCATATGTGAACCACAGAATGATTGTAAAAGTTAACCAATGCGGTATGAAATACTTGACTGACACTGTGTGGTATCATGTATTTGGGTGTCATCCCTAAACAAAAACCTCTTTTTTGCATGTGCAGAAATTATCTTTTTACTTGCACAGATTCTCTCTTGTGCACAGATTTGTTCAGTGGCGGCTGGTGCAAAAAAATTGGGGGGGGGGGGGCGCAAACAAAATTAAAATTTAACTTTTAATGCTCGCCTGTAAATAGCCATTTATCAGGTGATTAAGCATCGCTACTACTGTACTAGCATAAAATAAAGGCATGACTCACATCGCCTCCAGTCAGCAGCTCCGCTTGCCATAAAAAGTGCTGGAAAAGACTCGTTGAAAATGGTCCAATCACATGAGCCCAAATATTTAAAAACAATATTGATTCGCTAAGAATAAAAGTGGGAGGGTTCAGGGCGCACAGAGCTGCGCCCAAAGGATGATTTGACAAAATTCCAATCAGAGTTCAGCCTGAAGTCACATGCTTTTCAAAAACGGACGTGCCTATATAGACACTCGTTTGTCCGGCGCCCCGCGTACATGAACACAAATGAACGTAATACAGTTTAGATTTTTTTTTTTTTTAATTGCAAATAAATTATTTCGGCGCCCCTGCACTCCGTATTGACCGGCCGCCACTGGATTTGTTTCCTCCCTCTCAGAATCTCTCCCTCGTGTATACCAGCTCTGTACTCACCATGGCTGCACATACTGTTTTTTAAAAAAAATTAAACAAAGAAAATTAGCCTGATTTTTGTTGGCCACCCATAATGAATTTTTCCAGGCCGAAATTAATAGATAGATAATAGATAATAGTCTAATTACTAGAAAACTGCCCAATGTGGCAACAATGTTTTATCAACAATGCACGGCATGAAAAATTGCCCACAATTAGCCAAAATTGTAAATGAAACAGCCAATCAGATTGAACCGGCCAGGAGTCTCTTCCTTCTGTGAATGATTTAGAATGAAACAACGGCCTGTGTGCAAAACTCATCATGCCTTATTTGCTCATTGCTGATCGGAAGAACGATCAGATCTGTGAATCAAAAACCGTGATATGATCCGAATCTGATCCCCGAGTTCTTCGGATATATTAAACCCCACTCATCATCTCACACTCACTCACTCATACAGTGTCACACTCATTACCACACACATGAAATCTGTGATCAATATTGTGCACTCTCTTTCACTCGATAGCGTTCGCAATGTCAGATGTTGTAATAATCTCAGTATTGGACACTTTCCTGACACCCATTTTGATGCACACGTTCAGTATTAACTAGTTTTTGTCAATTCAATATCACTCTCGATCGACAGGTGGGCACAGCAATATCACACTCGAAATTGCTGTTGTGCTGTACAATATTGTTACGTGGCGCGGTATGGAGAGGCGCACCACAAGATGTTTTTAATGATAAGAGCCCTTACGCTGGATTTTAGAGGGGGTCATTGAAATAGGAGGTAGTGAGAGTGCTTGTTGAACGCATGGGAAGACCTTCCCAAGATGGCGTGGGATTATTAATTTAGAAAACTAAAAGGAAACAAATGAAGAAAACTGAAAACACAAAGTAAACAAAGCTCTGCCGTCTACGCGAGAACGGACGGGCTCTGGAAAATAAAACAAAACTAATGATCCTCTCAGGGCTTATGCCCTTACTGAGGATTTATTTTGAGGAGAGGGAGAGTTTGTGCGTGGTGCACTTTTAACTTAAACTGAGCGCGCACGCTGGACTGATGCTCTCTCTTTCACTCTCTCTCTCTTTCTCTCACTTTCACCGACATCTTAGGGAGGCAGCTTTGCCTCTGTCTCTTTACTGTCTGCGTGCTTGTCTTTTGTCTTGTCTTTAGTCTTTGGCCCTGATACCTTACCGGTGCTATCTAAATGGTCGCACAAAGTGTAGAGGTATCAGGACCCTAATATAGACACGACGCCAGGTGCGGTTCGTTCAGGCTGACGGTGACGTTGCCTGGCAACCGCGTGTATAAATGGGCGCGCTTTTGCCTGTTCAGAACTCCGCGTAGTAGCAGCCTGTGGATCTGCCCGTTCTGATCAGTTTAAGCGCGGCGCTGCCCCTCGCACGATCCGCATCGTTACACAATATATCTGTGATTCGGTTTAGGCACGAGGGCGCAGCCCAAGTACTGAAGATATCACAGCCATGCTGATATTCAGTACAACAGCATGAGCTCGAATGTGATAGTGCTTTTATACAATAGTTCAACAAACACAGTTTATTAACAGTTAATAATGGTTTGTTTCTTTCATTTAACCAGTTATTTTGCACCACCGACACTTATACTTCCTCATCTGGCAGAACTAACTAACTGCAACAGGTGGAGATGATGACTGACAGTTAGCGAGCGACAGTTCGTCTGATTAACAGGAGGTGAAAGTAGTTTTAAACACTTAGCAGTACTCTGTAGTCAAAAGGTGAGGGGAATAAAGCATGAAGCTGATGGACTGTCCTGAGAAACTCACCAGATGTACTGCATATTTCCACTTATTCCACTTTAGAACATCAGCTCCGTCAGATCAGTTATTAAACTGCAGGATTTGTGTAAGTAATTTCACAAAATTAGCTGAAATACTGCTAAAATTACAACACACACATACAGACACACACACAAACAGTTGTACTGAAATGTATCCAAAGAATTTCGAGTCAGTCAGGAGAACCCGTGGTGTTTTAAGTAATTCTGTAAAAGCAACATGGCCTTGTCATTGCTTTCCACCAGAACTGTGACTCCAAAAATGCTTCCACTTCTTCTTTTTCACGTGATTGTGTGTGTGTGTGTGTGTGTGTGTGTGTGTGTGTGTGTGTGTGTGTGTGTGTGTGTGACCTATGCCATTAAATGTGTTTTTTGTTGATGTTTTCATTTTAAAAGTACTTAATTCTCAATGTTTTTCTCACACCAAAGGAGGAAATCACTTTTTTTTTTTTTACTGCGAACAATTAAAAACACACACTTACACTAAAAACACACACACACATTCAGTGAAACTGAAAGTAGTGTGACTTTGCAGGCACCATCGTCAATCATTTTAAATAAAAATAACTGGAGGTGATAGCAGGAGGAAAGACTTTATGACATGTTCAGTGGAAATGGTTGTGTTGGGTTGATGTGTGCGTGCAACACCAAACCCAGAAAACACCAGGCACAACAAACAGCACTACAATCTACTGTATTTAATTTGTATATAATCCGTATATAATCTGTTCTCCCTCCTTGTCCGTGTCTCTGTAGTGGAGTCGGCCGGAGCATTTGGACTTTCCCTGGCTTGCACTGATCACCGTGCCGTGGTGAGTTATAGACCATTGTCTCCCACAAAACTTGCATAAAAATGTGTGGATGATTTTACTTCAGATCAGTCATTTAAAAACTTAATCTAACGTTGCTGTTGCACTCTAAAGTCCCTTTTCAGGCCGAGCTGAATGTAAAGTGTTACATGCATCTCAGGGGATTAAATCTCTTCTGTTTTTCCCAAAACAGTAAAGACAAAATAAAAACTTAAAAATACATTCACAACACCTCCGAGTCGTTTAACACCTCTGTCAGGCGACACCCAAAGCCAGCCAGTGCACACACACGACACATAAACACTGCACTGAGCACAGTGCAGAACAACCTGCTCCTGACATTACTGGACGTTTCGTTAGGAAAATGTGCATATACTTTTTCATTTATTATAAAAGTAGCAAACATTCATATATATGACCAGTTTGAGATTAATCTATTTTTGTAGTTCTGAGAAAAAACAAGTTTTCAAATAAAGCAAGTCTTGTAAGGCGATAGAGAGTATTTTGTGAACAGTCTATCAGTTTGCTGTTACAGTTGTTTGGGTTATTTACTGTATTGTGTGATTTTGAAAAAAGCTATAAATCTCCCACAGGTTTGTTATCCTGCGGTTGTGTTTGTGGTTGTTTAAATCTGCAGGAACAAATCTTTTTCTCAGATTCGACATAAATTTTATATCTATAATCCTACACTTGCTCATATATACTGTACTTTTCACTTTTTCTGTGTCGAATGGTTCTCGTTCAGTTTGTTTAATCCGACACAATCACGCCTAACACTGCAGTCACTCGTAACGCTCCTTTCAACCAGAACTGTGAATTTTTGTTGAATTGGTTGAAACATAAAACCAAAATACTGCAAAGGTGAGCTGTTGAGGTTATAGAGAGTATGTGTAGCTGTGTGTAGATTAAATACTCAACAGCTGTAGTCATTAATTAGTGACATATTGTTAAGAGTTAGTTGATGTGACGTGCATTAGATCGACAGTGGAGGTCTCAGTGAAGTGACACAAAAGGTCCTGAGAAATCCTTTGGAAATTTGGAAGGTTTTCTCTCTCTCCCTCTCTGTCTCTCACTCTCTCTCTCATACACACTCTCTCTCACTTTCTCTCACTCTCCCTCTCTCTCGCTACTTCTTGTAAGCAGTAGGGATGCTTAGGAAACACACACACACACACACACACACACAGAGCGAGAGTAAATATTGGTGCTGTAACTCTCGCTCTCTCTCTCTCTCTGTAGGTGTGTAGTCCTCATGTGCAGCAGGAGTGTGAGGGATTTCATTATTTGCATGGTGTGTGTGTGGAGCTGAGTGACTCTCTCACACACACACACACACACAAACCTGTTTTCCAAGGTATCAGTTTTATTGTATTTTAGAAATGATTTACTTATAAATCACTGTTTGTTAGTTTCACATGTAGTGTGTGTGTGTGTGTGTGTGTGTGTGTGTGTGTGTGTGTGTGTGTGTGTTTTAGAATGTCACAAGATTCCCCCACTCGATGCAGTGATTCTGTTTGACGACTCGCTA